>CAJINU010000003.1:1343554-1779622 GCA_905178165.1 Amoebophrya sp. A25 | reverse complement strand
GGGGGGGGGGCCTCCCGCCCTGAGCCCTGGAACATATATATGATATATATATTTGTGTCAAGAACAAACACGTACCTTAATCAGTTCGCTGGTCCTCTTGTTGAACACCGTCTAGTCCAGTCATCATATATTTGTGTCAACCATAAACAGAATCATCCACTTTGATAAGAAAAAATGCAACCGCGTACGCGCGAAGACAGGCACTTCTGGAGGCACAAGGAGAATGTGGAGCGGGAGAGATTGAGGAATCGGACGGGTGGATTTTTTCGATACGAGGATAACGCAGATCCGATTGCACAGGAGAAGTCATGCCCGGCTTACATCGCAGAAAAAGACCGTCATGACGTCCGGGACATGGCGGACAAATTTCTGGCCGAGCGGCAGCTGCAGGAGGATAAGAAGAATCTTGTAACTGAAATTCATAGGGAAGCGCACCTGAAGCGGGAATCTGATCGATGGGAGGCGATCGATTACAAGGAGCGTGCCGAAGCAGAGAGGCAGCGGCGGCTTATCGATGACCCCCTCATAGGCAAGAAAAACGTCTCCGGAGTTCCCTTCGATATCGTGAATCTCGAGTACAACTTAACCTTCATCTTAAGTACAACAAGACTTTTCAAATTCAAATTCAATTACTCCCAAACGGGTGTTTACTTACAACTTACTTTTTCACGCTCATTTGTTTTTGAAGTGTGACTGTGATCGGCATCAGCCTGATAGATGTGATATTATTTTTTACCTAGAAGTTCCTTCTATTTCTATAATTATTGATGGTAAAAACCATCGCAGGTACGAAAACACATGGGAAGGGCGAAAGTTGAGGCACGATGACGAAATGACAAGGTATCGGGGTGATTTGCGAAAAGCAAATTTGGCGTATCGTGGGCACCTCGGTTTCAATCCGATACTTATGACAGGGATTTCTTTGTCCTCAAAGAGTAGGGTTGTGGCGTTTATTTTTTCATATGACAACGGCATAGAGGGCATGCGTGAAATGCCTTGATAGTCGATTAGATTGAGGCTCGATGTTATCCATTTGGCCAATTTTTTCCTGCGGTTTCCTGTTCATATATCTCGGTGAGCAGACACACGGCATTTCCCAACCGATAAAGCCAGACGCCTTCACCGAGCAGAAGCCAGCTGGTTTCGTCGCAAAGACCTCACAGTTAGGGTAGTGGACAGCGTCGATGTTGCCTTGAGGTGTTGCGGAGATGAAGATTTATTTACTTATGCTGAGCTGTAATGTGAATGTGATCATGATTTTGACAAAGATAACGTTCCACTGCTAGTAAAATTCTACCTCTATAAATATGTCTATCATGCAAAAATCCAACGATTAAGAGTGGTATCTTCCACTTCCACCTTTGGTAAAACAAGAAAGATTCTCTGTTTTGATCTAAAAATAACGATAAGTTGACTCTCTTCAGAGAATATTATGCTAGTGTCCAGGGCGCTACGAGAGCAAACCGCCTTTGATTTGCAAGTACAAGATCGCTTGATCTCTTGAAAGAGAGCGAGAGAGGACGTAATTTTATAGAACGAGGACGAAAGGCAAAGGTGGAATCCGCATCAGTGTTCTTCTTATGCTGGTTGTCGGTGACGTGAACCTCATAATTCCAGAGAGTAGCCACACTTTCACAGAGATGATCCATGTTCTGAGAGATAACCACATGAGATCATCCTCATCTGTTGCGTGTGATTTGCTGACTATATATTGTTCAAGTCTGTATGAGAAAATGAAATTTTCTGTTCCGGGCATGTTAAGAGGTGAGTGAAGTCCAAGTGTGGGGGTTCACCTTATCTGTCCAATGAGTGAATGAGGAATTATGTGGGACATACAGCTTCTGTTGAGTGATGTTGGTTAATAGGTGAGCAGATTGAAAAGTAGAAGATGGCTCAGTATTTTAGGATCTGTTGAGAGAGAAGATTTCGGTCACTGCAAGACGGAGGATGCCGACGTGGAGAATCAAGATGAGAGGTGGCTCATCCGCTGTAATTGATGATGTTTCGCGACGATCATTCTCATTGCGATCAACATCCATAGCTTTGACCCAGCTTCACAAGTAGTTGTTCTCCTTGTTTTCTCCTTCGCTCTCAACAGCTTTTTCCCCACTCCTTCTTGCGGTCGATCCGGCCGTTTTCCTTGGTAAACACATAGATCAAAGAAGAAGTCAGTGATACTGAAGATAACTCAACGACCGCTGATTCATCTCGTTGGTTCGAAGGATTCAAAGAATTCGTAACTTTGTTTTGATTCACTTTTAGAAGTCTTATTAATTATAGTTTTCCATTTCTTGAGAGCACGTAGGTGTTCTCGAACATTATAATGCTGATGTCGGGTTTTCAACCGCCGGAGAGGCGGCCGTTGCAAACCACAATGCTGCCGCAGTTCCAGTTTGGTGGTGAGAGTCTGGCTCTGCGTGTGATGTATGGCGGCAACCTGGGAAAATTTTTGGCTGAGGTCCCACTGTTCAAGAGCATGTCCCCGGCAGATCTTTCCCAATTGGCGCAAAACATGGAAATTAAGACTTACCAACCGGGTACGCCAATTTTCAGCTTGGGCGACCTTGGTGACTGCTTCTATGTTGTTTTGCAGGGTGAAGCAGAAGTCCGGGTTCCCGACCAGACCTGGCTCAAGGTGGGCCAAGAAGCACAGTTGGCTGTACCAACCAAGATTGCGGGCCAAGTTTACCCAAAAGGTACCTTTCCGCTTAGCTCCGCATCAATACATATCAACACTAGAAGAGGAAGAACTAGAAGTACTGTATGCTCATTATACTTACATACACAAATGTAGCTAGTCGTACAACACGGTGTACGAGACCTTGCAGTTCCGCGGCTGTCTTTTTTCAGGCGATACTAGAGCTATTATATATAAGTAGTTAAAAAGATATAATTCGCGTTGATAATCGCCGCGATGATCAGATTCCGGAGTGGTCCTTGGCTTCTTGATGGAGCCACCGCTTTTGATTTTCTATCTCAATATTCATCTTATTCTTCACAATGCTTGATCAAACAATCTGTTTCAGGAACCAAGGGTGTAGTAGACAAATATGAAGGAAAGCGTGGATACCCTTACACCTTCCGAACGCAAGATAACATGCGCGGCCGTGTGGCTGAGCATGAGTTGGGGCCAATCGATGGCGCTCCACCGCACGCAGAAAAGTTCATCGCGCTTCTCAGGTAATTTACCCTTTCTACGGGGACTTGTTCGCACTTATTACTAGGAGATGACGGCGCGATTATGTCGTCCTTTGCTCGTTCGAGAAGAATAAACGACGCGGCCTACAAACCACATATTATGTTCATGGAAGCAAAAGCATAAAGGTAAAAATATCATCATGATGACTCACTTCTTCGAGCTTTTTTTTACATCGATTTCAACACCAGACCCGGAGACTATGTCGGTGAGCAGGCAATCCTGAAGAGCGCCTACCGGAACGCGACCGTGAAGGCCTACGTGCCTAAGGATGGCAAGCCAGCAAAAAGCCTGGTCTGCGGAGTGTTGACGAAGGCGGCCTTCGTTGCCATGGACCTGAACCACAAGTTGGTCTTTCCCAGGCGCAAGGCCGTGCTGGCTATCGATGACGCTTTTGAGTCGCGCATGGGCGAAGAGAAGCTACAAGCGATGAGCACCAAGACCGCGGAGGAGGCGGAATTCGTGCGACAGGCGATCAAGAACAACAAGGTGATCCACGACCTCATCGAGTTGACCCCGGAGCACATCGACGCTATGGTGCGCGTGGCTTACAAGCAGAACGTCGCGGCCAAGGAGGTTCTCATCCGCGAGGGAGACCTCTTCGCAACGCAGTTCTACATAGTTGCGTCCGGCGCATTCGAGTTCAGCATTGCCGCCAAGAACGGCTCGGAACACGACAAACTGTTCCAGCACCAGATGATGCGTCAGTGCAAGCCCGGTGGCTCCTTCGGTGAGATTGCACTGATGTACCACTGCCAGCGCGAGGCCACCGCGACCTGCACCGAGGCGGCCACCGTGTGGGTGGTCGACCGCATCGCCTTCAAGAACATCCTCTACACGACCCGCCGCAAGCAGCTGTTGCAGTACGTGGACATCATTGGGTCCATCCCGCAGTTCAACTGCTTGCTGAACGATGAGCGCGAGGCCTTCGCCGAAGCGTTGTTCGAGAAGCACTTCATCGCAGGCGAGTACATCATCCGCGAGCAGGAACTGTCCACTATGTTCACCGTGTTGGTCAGCGGTGAGGTCGAAATCGACGGAAAGCGCTACAACACCACCGAGAACCCGGGCTTCTTCTTCGGCGAGGAGAGTCTCCTGCGCGGCTCCGTGTCGCAGCACAGCGTGAAGTGCATCTCTGATGACGTGGTGGTCGCGTGCCTGTCCAAGCATGACTTCGAACGCCTCCTAGGCCCGCTGGAGGACCTGATGGCGGCGAGCAAGCAAGCGGGCAAGCCGCGAAGATCCAAGGTTGAACTCGTGGACCACCCGAAGTCAGCTACTCTCGATATCAAGATGAATGATTTGAAGCGCATTGGCATGCTTGGTTGCGGTGGATTCGGAGCCGTCTCTCTGGAACAGCATGCAAAAACGGGACAATGCTTCGCGCTCAAGCAAATGAGCAAGGCCTACGTCGTCAAGTGCAAGATGCAGAAATCCATCATGAACGAAAAGAACATCCAGCTGATGTGCAACTCGCCCTTCATCGTCAAATTGTAACCACAATTTTTAATAGTCATTTCATTTAGGCTTTTTCTCCTTCTACTTGTCGAACAAGATGAAGGAGGTTTTGGTCTGGTCTTTGTTTTTCTTTGATGAGTCACCATCTATTCGCCATTATTACCTATAAAGAAATGAGGTTCGCCTGCGCGCGAGGATGGCGATAGTGGGGCGAGTCTTAATGATTCACATTTGTAATGAACTTACCAATCTCAAGTCTCCATCTCAATCTTTATTTGATTATCAATTTACCTTTAAAGTCTTGTTCTCTACCTGACCCAGGTATCAAACCTTTAACCTCCCGGCACATTTGTGCCTGCTTCTGGAGCCAGTTCTTGGAGGCGAGCTTTATCACACTTACCATAAGAGGAAAATGCATGGCGACAGCACCAGAGCTCGCTTCTACGCGGCAACGACAGTGAAAGCTTTCGCACACTTACACGAGAAGCAGGTACAGCTGAGTTAATATCTTTGATCCACTGGCACGAGACGGAGAGTTTTAGCACTAGTGCTACGGAATGTTTTGATTTTGTGGTAAGCGTAGCTTGAATATGCAATATTTGCGCACGAAGTTTCTTCGAGGACATACGCTAGTGTGATTCCAATCTTCTTATATAGAAGTCCTCGGGGATGATGATATTTATGGGATCGGAGGTATCCGCATCTTGCCCAATAAAAGACTCAAATCTATCATCAATATTGACTAGGAATCAATTATACCATCAATCGAAGAGGAAAGCTTTTCATCTTGGTCTCAACAACACAGGTGATCTTCCGAGATTTGAAGCCAGAGAACTTGTTGCTGGATCACGAGGGTCGTTGCAAGTTGACGGACATGGGTTTGGCGAAGCAGACCGCCATTAAGACGTTCACCACGTGCGGAACTCCCGACTACTTCGCTCCGGAGATTATAGACCGTAAGGGACACCACGCAGGCGTCGATTGGTGGACTTTGGGTGTGCTGGTGCACGAGCTGATGTCTGGACATGCGCCGTTTGAAGCCTCGCAGCCCGCTCAGATTTACGCAAAAGTGCGCCGCGGTGTCAACCAGGTGATGTTCCCGTACAAGGAAAGCGACCCCGGTGCGGTCGAGATGGTCAAGGGCCTGTTGAAGAACGAGCCCCAGGAGCGTTTGCCGATGCTTCCGGGAGGTGTGGACAACATCCGCAGTCATAGCTGGTACCAAAACGCCAAGTTCAGCTGGCCGGAATTCGAAGCCAACAAGATGAAGGTCCCTTACAAGCCAGATGTCAAGGGCCCAACCGATCTCAGCAACTTCAAATGCCGAACTGAGGCTGACATGCCCAAGCACTTCAACATGGACTACAAAGATCCGGGTGACGGTTGGGACAAAGACTTCTAAGTCGTCTTCCACGTGCCGCTCGTCGTGGTTCTGCAAAAGTGAAACCCAATAAAATACTGAATTTGCCTTTCTATATTTGGAGAGCGAGCGAGTGCTCTTAGATATTAGTTAGCAACATGAACAGGAAAGCCATCTAAGAAACTGCGCCACATTTGTTTTGGTTCCGAATACATATTCAGAATGTAGCAAGATATTTGATTGTACGCACATCATACCACGAAATGTCAGAGTTTTAGCATATATCAAAACAAAGAAAAGTGTTTAACGCAAAGGATATCAAAACTTATTCTATAAATTTCACGCATAGAAGTTGTAGTAATGGTAATCGATGAAAACATTTATTATTCAGCTCAAGTTAGGTGTGTTTGGGAAATTCATCGCATATTTTTATCATATCAAAACACTGTAGGTATGTCACAAGACTAGGTGAACTACTCGCGGGAAGAACAGTAAGAGATAACTGTGTTGGAAAAACTATCCACGAAGGAGTGACTTCCATCTAAAAATTATTTTCTTCGAGAGACCATGACCAAATGTAACAACATGAAAAGTGAAATTAACGGGAGAACTATCACTATGAGGAGAGCGACGCCATAATGTGAAGCATCCAACTAGGTTTACTTAGCATAGTTGGAATATTTCTAGATAGATATCATACAATTACAACAGAGTTTGAGTTTGTTGTAGTTGCTATCTTGGCTAATAAATGTTGTTATTTTTGTTAATTGTATGAAAGCGCGGGTCATGGAACGAAAGCAGAGTAGATAGCGTTCTCTTGTTGGAGAAAGAGTAAGCGCGTCCAGGAACGTTGTTGAGCGAAATGTACGGGCGAAGATCATTATGCCCGAGGAGACCGGACGCGGTCGCCTTGCTCGTGGTCCACCGAGGTACATGCTACTTTTCTGCAGAGAGTAGACCTCATGTGGAAGAGCGTTGGCGATCCCTACTCGAGTGAGCGGTTCCAAGAAGAAAATTACTTTCCTGTAGACAATAAGAATGCCGAAATTCGCAAAAAAAATAGGAAAAAATTAAAATGTATGAGATTCAATAGTAAAAAGGTTTAACTATGTTTGTTGTAGATGTCGATCTATGAGGGAACCTACTTGAAGAAATACTATGATAGTCAAAAAAAACAGGTATGTAAGGAAAAATCAGCGGTGCGCAAACGCAAAGTCAAGTAAAAACGCCAAAAAAATGTTCATGCTGTTCAGGAACTACTTTCACGTTTTCTGCACGGGAGGATAAAAAGTGTCATAACAACAGGAAAGTGTAAATAAAGGTCTCATCGTCATTTGTTCGCAGAACAGAAGTCTTCGTCTTCTGTTCAATCATTCTCGACTGAGTCGTACTGAAGAAGGCTGCAACTGATGTCCACACGTCGTTTCTCGCGACTGAGACTCATCATGAGAGACCATCATCATCATCATCATCATTAGAAAAAAAAAGTTGGCCAGCTTCTCGATTGATGTATGCAAAGAGGGCTCTATTGGGTTGGTTGCAGTAGTTTTTTCTTCGGTCTTGGTCAATTGAAAAAAGCGACTATCACTGTCAATAGTAACGGAGATGCTCTAGAAGGTTTGCACTTGGAGGGCAAAAACTGACGGGAATGAATAGGAAGCTTAAGTTGTAGTTGCGCTTGTGGTCTACATCATCAAATTTCATGTTTTTTCAGTCCATAAGAAATTTTCACATATAGTTCAACGTTCGCCCAACAAAAGTAAAGGAAAGATGCCTTCTGCGCTCGGCTTGCAGAGGGTGAAGGAACGATCAGCCCGGAATAAGAGCATTAAAGAGACGGCTCATCTCATTCGCGAAGCGGGATTGACTCCCTCAAGCAGCATTTATATCCCATATTGCCTCGAGAAAATCGCAGCTGCTCAGTCGAGCCTAACAATGAACGATGCATACTCTTCAGTCGTGGAAGAAGCACAGCCGCGTGTTATTATTGGACAGAAGATTCGGTATCCGGTTTTTAACGGTGAGGCCGAGGCAACAACCGGTGATGTGACGCCAAGTGCGGAGTCGTCGGTCATGAGAAGGCCACCCCGGAAAATAATGAAGGTGAAATCTAAAATTAAAAAAGGAACCAGCACCAAGACGGCAAACCGGAAAAAGCAGGCACTAGTAAAAAAGAACGACGTCAATCGCGTGCCGTCATCTTCATCAACTTCTGCATCGGCGCATAAAGGTGGACGAGTTCATCGAACTGCACAATCAGGAACAGAGAGTACGCCAGCAGCCGCGAGTACCGCAGCCACAGCCTCTACCACTTCGTTGCATAAGGTGTGCCCACCAGGCACTCCTAGTACAGTGACTTCGTCCGCGTCAGTATTCACAGCCTCGACCGAGATACCTGGAATTAGTATAACGACAAAAACGCCTCCCCGCAGTCGCGTCACTCGTCAGACCACCAATTTGAAGAAGACCAGCACGACCACTAAAATGAAGACTATCACTGACGAGATAGTGGCTCTAGACACTGCGTCTGAGGAGATGATGGATAACGATAAGCATGATGGAAAAGAACAAGGAGACAATAAGACCAGCACCAGCACGACAGCTACATCTTCCATGAACAAGGGCGGAGCGCGCAAAGTGCTCGTCATGAAGCGAGTTAAAACTAGGAGCACACGCGCGAAAAGCAGAAGCGCATCCACTGGAGAAGGAGGGGCGGGGTCCGAGAGTGCTGTAACAACGAAAGAGCAGACCTCCGGACAACGCGCTGTGGATGGTTCCAAGCCTGGCGCAGCCGACGGTACAGAGCCCATGAAGAAAAAGGCGCACGCACGGAGTGTAGCGTCGTCCAAATTGCCGATGAAAGAACGCATTCTGCAAAAATACAAGGAATCGAATACCTTGAAGCTCAGCCTCAACTGGCTGCCGTTCTGGGTACTTCGTCTCTTTTGCATATTCACTGTCATGGTAATGCTGCATGTGCTTGAGCATGAAGGTTTTGGGCCACGACAAGAAAAAATTATTTCGTCAACCTATCATGTACTAGTATATCAGTCTGCAATGAAGTAGTTGCAAAGCAAATAATACATCAGTTGTATAATTCGTAAGATCATTTGGCGTGAAAGTTGGAGAGTAAAAAGACATCTAAATCGACAAACGTCAGCTTATCGCGAGTGGTCACAAGCGGAATGAATATCGCGCGTGTTCGACGTTCATAGAACAGCGGCTTTTTGTGGACGCAAAAACTCAAAGTGGGTCTCGTCGCTACGATTACGTCGAGTTTTTGAACGGTCGGGATTCCAGTCGACCCTGGTTACGCGTTGAGTTTCGAGGCTTTGAGAAAAGGAAACTCCATGAAGGCTTCTCTTATCCCGAAGCGCCCGAAGTGCATTTGGACGCCGGCGAGTACTACGTGATTAGCCTGGGCAGCGTGGTGGAGTCCCGCAATCTCCCGAAGGACATGCAGGACCCCACGAAAGCACCGGTCAAGTCGCCAACCGGAGAGCCGTGAGTTTTCTGAAAACCGCAATCAGCGACGTTTCTGGTGGCTGCATTATATTTATAAAGCTTTCGACTTCGTCGCGATCGTGTTTGTGTTATTCATTTATCTTCTTGCGATTAGTTTTAGTTTTTTTGAGCAGTCTTCTGTCGCTCGGTCACCGTCACCGTTATTCCATCTTCGTTACATCAGCTACAACTATCATGATCTCAGTGCACGACTCCTATCTTCTCAGAGAAAATCACAACATGACTGAATTATATGCCTTCCTATTGAAGACGCCTACGGACTCGATTTCGATGTTTATTTTTATGGATCATAATTCTTCAAGGTGAAAATTTCAACATACACGTCTGTCGAGTAGGTACGATCTATGATGGTGAAACAAGAACAAAACTTGTTCGATGCAGGTCGCTATCATAAAGACGATGTAGTTTTTGCCGATTAAGTATTTGTATTGGTTGTTAGTTTTCAGAGTATAGAAATTCCTTTTCTCGACTCGTTTCCTGACTGGTTCCGCATCTGTTTTATTCATGTTCCCTCGTCAGATGAAATTAAAATGAGGACGGAAGATGATTGATAGCACAAAATTGATAAGAAACAATGAATATTTGACGTTGGCACATTACTCGCCCAACGACCTCAAAAATGTTGATTCATATCTCCTCTCATTAAGTTTTGTTTTTCGCGTTGCACATCTGATGTCATAGCAAGTTGAAGTCTGCCAGGCTCTTCAGTAGCCGTTGAAGTCTGCCACATCGGATGGTGGATCCCAACCTAACCTAACCTGATGTCATCGATGAGATAAGCCCTAGCAGTGGACTGGTGGCCTCATGTGTTCGATTTCCAGTTTCTTTTGATGCAATCAATAAAGATCTCGGTGTGCTGCTGTGGAACAGGTCCACTTCTAGTGTGTGAAACAAGGAGATGACGAGGGAATCTAATCCGAGTGTCTCTCTTTTTTACCGTTCGTAGAGAAAGAGAAGTGAGAGTTTTTTTGCTCAGTATGTAAGTATCACGTTAGGTCCCTGCTCGCTGGATACAAAGCTTCAGCTTTGTTGTCGCGGAGTTGGATATTCGAGTGTGGGAACTGTGCTGAGCGACAACTCGAGTTCATAGTTGCGGTGCCCTGGTTCCGGATATCTAGGAAAACGATCATATTCACTGAAGATTAAACTAAAAAACAGGTTTTCCAATGAATTCCATTTTTAGTTATTCTCATGGATACATCTATTGCAGTTAGCACCAAGTTCCTTCGCAATCGCATGATCATTGAAGAAGTTTTATTGGCCTAAGATACTAGATATTATCACATGAATGTCGGTATCGCGTCTCTGCCGCGGACTCTTTTCGTCTCGTGACTGCTTCTAATGCAGAAGGTTGCAATTCGCTAGGAGCCACGACAGCGGAAAAAAGATTTCAATCGATCTTCTTGCTTTCTTACTCGTTGTACAACCAGCTGCGCCGACCGACGTGTGACTCGTCTGTGTGGATGTGCGCACGCACCGAATTTTGAGACGCTGGTTGGGAATTAGTGGTAGCAACAAGCAGCGGTTGACAGGACCACAACGTCGTGGTAGCCGAGGACAACATATTAGTCAGGATTCTATACTTAATTCTTCACATCAAATAACGCGAAGAAAATGATCGAGGAGGTTGAGGTCTGGCGGCAAAATGCTGATGGATCCGCAGGTTGGTATTTGGGACAAGTCGTTGATTATCGAGATGGCGCTGTGTCGGTTCAGATCGGATCTGAGGCGCCTTTCGTTGCTGCAACCGATTCAGTCAGAGTACCGCGTGAAAGCAGCAGCAGCGCGTCATTTTTGCCACAGGTTCTTTCATTTTAATAGATATGTTTATCTCAATCCATGCATATTAATTTCATCGTGCTGGCTGGGCGTAGCCCAGGGCTCTCGCTTCTCAAAGCCTGTTTCTTTCAATGAACTCGGACACTTCTCGTCTCTCGTTCTCTTTGTCAAAAGTGTAACTACAGAAAACGATAAGTAGGGGGGAGCAATAGAAGCTTCAACCTGGGCTAGCTTCAACCTGAGTAGTGATATCGATCTTTATCTCTCTCGAAAGAAACGGAGACTACTTCCAAGGTGCTGGATCACCAATTGTCATCCTTCAACAACGAAAGCAGCACCCAGTATTCACCGACCTTGCTTTAATAATCTGCACTACAGGCTGGCGGCGTCTGCGAGGTCTTGAAGAAGGGCCCGGGGGAATCTGTGAGCTGGGCAGAGTGTCGAATCAAACAGATTAAGGGCGAATTCTACTACGTCTACGACAAAGATCCCAATGCGTATTCTATATCTATAAATATGTGTTTCACTTTGTTTAACTCTTTCTATTGTGTCAGTGATACGAGGTTAGTTTCACGAGTCAGTGACGCGAGTCAGTGATACGATCACGCAAAGACTTGCTGATAAGGGCGGATCCTCATCTCTCTGCACGTTTTTCCGGTTATAGCACAGACCCCACCGCCAAGCCACATACTAGTACGTCGAGGAAAAAAGTTCATTACCCGCACGCGTTTCATCAATCATCATAAGTGAGTACTGCCCGGCGGTGGGGTCTTTAATGGGCAAAGTCTGTAAGTAGGCGGGAAAAAATACCGCATGTAGTACTCGGCTGAGTAAAAAGGCAAACATGTTGAGAGTGAATGAGACGATGTCAGAAATAAAAGACTCAAGTAATAGAGTAGATTCATGTAAGGACAAAAAATGACGGGACGAAAGGCGCGGCTCTTTTTTTCAGCTTCGTTTACAACGCAAGGCGTGGCAAGATCAGCCTGGTGGGGTCCGAAATTCGTAGCGGGCGTGTGGTATTTCACACATTTAGCAAACAACAGACATCAAATACAACACACGCTTTCACGAGTTGGGCCCACGTCGGCCCCGCGGAAAAGGGTCATAAGGTTTTTTATAGTGGAGTTCGCGCATCTTAAGGCTTTTCGAGTTGAGGCTACCTCAGTCCCGCGAGGGCATTGAGGGTTTTTTGCAATGGAGTGAGCACATGTTAAGGCTTTTCGAGTTGAGGCCATTTCAGCCCCGCGAGGGCCTTGAGGCTTTACAATGGAGCACGCACATGCTAAGGCTTTTCGAGTTCAGGCCGTCAGCCCCGCGAGGGTCTTCGGGCTTTGCTTCAGTCGATGGCGCATCGAGGCGACACGCGCGAGGAGCTCTCGTTCGCATTGTTTTTATTCTGCGGTGATGTATACCCCGCGCGTTAGTCTCCGCAAGAAAAGAAGGGCGAGGTGCACTCGGTTCGTGAGAGGTGTGGAAAGATCCTGTTAGACATCGGTTCTTCTTATTGGCAACGACTTTACTGGAGTCACGGCCTCGGTGCTTCAGCTGACTTTACTCAAGTCGCCCACCATCCTCGGAGTTGAGCTACGAGTCCGGGGGGCTCAATCTGAAGGATCCCCGACCTAACCTAACCTAGTTTTATCTTGACCAAAATTACAGTATTGCTGGATACAACTTTGACATAAATCATGTTATGGCCCAGTGGACTTTGAATACATAGATCAAGAAGAATCAAGTACTTGTTTACTTCTTGATGAATCATCAGGTTTGAAAATTTGAACATCATACGTAGGAACATCAAGATATTTAACAGACGAAACAGAACGAAGAAATTTGAACATACATTGAAACAATCTTACTAGATAGTCTTCTTGTGGCTGCTTCTAAGATTTTGAATTTTCTACGTGATTTGAATTTGAAATTTCAAGGAGAAATCAAAAAATTTCTGATTTTATCTCGTTTTTAATGAATTCATAGGAATCTTTCGATTTTGAAAATGGCTGTCATCTCTTGAATCATTAATATTAGAAACTAAAGTTGAAAGTGATGCAAATCCACCTATGATGATCAGCTGCTGTAGTCAGTCACTATAATGGGCAGAATATATGTATACCCGTGTAGTTTATAGAATGTAGATCATTGCCAATGAGTATCAAAAAAGTATTTCCATGTGATGATGTCTCTTTATATCAACACCTTCAGGGCATGGATAGTAGAAAAATCAAATTTACGACCTGCGGACCATTCTGCAGGTGGATTTACGTTTGGAAACGCACTAAGAGAGGTACTTAAAAACACCGCTGGTTCCACATTCTTAGTGTAGTGAAGGTTGTGCATTGATCATGGATGAGTTCCTTCCACTTGCTGTAGTTTTGTGAGTGGACGTCAAGAGTGACAAGAAGGTTCCTGCATTCTAAAAAGAAACCTTCCGTTGCAAGGAGGGCTAGAAGCTTTGCTATCAAAAAATATACTTCGTAGCAGGTACTTCCATTAGGAGCAGAGCTGCGCGCCTGGGTAAGCGATGAAGAGAGTGACTGCGACGGCTGCCTGCAGCAGGTCGCTGCGAAAGTTGGATTGCTTATCTGCAAAGCTCGAGTCAACGATGCCGATGAAGCGGAGGTCGTTTTGGTTGGTATCATTCACTTCCTCCACTTCCATCTTTTCTCTTCGCTTAATCAGTATGACTTGGCTCTAGAAGAAGATACAGATGAATCTACTTACGGTTATTCAGGGTTTTTGTGTTGAAATCCACACTTACAGGGGAAAAGTCTGCCTTGAGGCGCGCGAAGATTTTGCTTGACGTGCATCTGAAGCACCAGAGGGCGATTCAAAAGTTTCATACGACGCGCGATAAGAAAATGAAAATGCTCGAGGAGAGGAAGAGCAAATACAACGAGCAGTGCAGCTACGTATTCACAACCCATCAGACTGTGTCTTCTTATGAGTATTCTGATATTTGTGTTTGTTGTCTTGGTTCTTGTCCAGCTATTTACACAGATTAGACAGCTTCGTGTTAGTGGTCAAAGTCTTATACCAGCAAATGATACAGGCGAGGACTGTTTCGTTATTCCCTCTCTTCATTGCATCACATTAGGAATTTGTCGCTGACGCGCGTGTGTCGGGTTTCATCCTTGGCAAGGAAGGGAAGACTATCAAGCGCGTGAGGCAGGCTTTCGACGTGGAGATCATCGTCACAGACCTTGAAGACACCTCACCTGCGCAAGTGCGGGTGCGCATATACGGTGAGACGCAAGAGCAGGTCGATCGAGCTCGTGAGGAGATCGAGTACACAAGGCTTGAATTTACGAAGACTACAGCAACCTTCTCAAACAGTAGAAAGTACAAACCGCAGCTGCTAGTATAGTTGTATTTCCGAGGAAGAAACAATGTCCTACACGACCAAATAAGTAAGCACTTCAGAAGTAGTAGCTTCTTTCTGCTTTCTTAGTTGAAGAAAACATTTTTCTCCTCGCCTTCATTCGTGTCCCGGTGGAACCTCATCTCATTGGCTGGGTACTCGGTAAGAAGGGTGCTCATCTAACCGATATTGAGGAGAAAAGTGGCATTGTGAGAGCAAGGTACTTCTACTAGATCGTCATTGCGAAAATTAGAATTGGTGCTTTCATTTTTGTGATTCCTTCCGATCATTGTTCGTCGTAATTCTACATAAAAATATCTGGTTGTATGCAACCACTGCTCCTCGTTTTTCCCAGGTAATTTCTGTATCATGATTACAACACGCGCCGCCCCCGCATCATAATCTTTTTCTTCAACATTTTTACGCCTCTACTGCAACACCCACGACAGCTTGAACCGTACTACTAACGTCGTCGAGCTAATTGGTTTGAAGGACTGCGTAGAGGATGCAAAGATGGCTTTAGAAAGCCACTGCACATATTTCGAAGTTTACAAAGAAATGGACGATGAGCTGCTTGAAATCGATAATTCATTCGCGGAGCTTGGCGCGAACGGGAAAGGCGGAAAGAAAGGTGCTCAATATAATGACATAGTGAAGACGATGACTCCGTCCTCGATTGGAAATTAGTGATCATTATTCATGCATCGATATTTTTCACAGCAACTCGCGAGAATCACCACTGAAGAAAGATAAGAGTCTTGTTGCCGCAATTTCCTCAACATCTTGATGGTCTCCCTCTGGAAAATGCAGGTAAAGGCAAGAAGGGCCGCGGGAAGAGTGTCCGAGATGATGAGGAGGGTGGAGAAAATAGTCGGCCATCAAAAAAAGGTCAAAGTGGTAAGAAAAGTCGAGACAGCGCGAGCAGCAGCAAAGGAGCGGATGCTGAGAAAAAAGGCAAGGACAACAATAAGTCCGGAAGTAAGAATAAATCGAGGAACTCTGGAGCAGGAGGAGCAGATACTCCAAGTGATGGCACGAAAGCTAAAGCCAATGGAAGCGCGCCAAAAAAGGGAGAGCAAAAAAGTAAGGATAATGAGACAAAAGCTGCTTCCGGTGCGGGTGGAAAAGGCGCTCTGGCTATCAATGGCCAAGACGGCGGCGGTGGAAATAGAGGAGGAAAGAAAGGGATGCGCCGTGCAGCGGAGGACGAGATCGACGAAGCCAAGAAGGAGCGAGCACCGGCTGAAACGCCCTCTACTGTCGGGGAGGAGTCTAGCCCGGGTGCCACAGACCCGTCACCCGTATCCGCCAAGAAACGAAACAGCAGGGGAGGTCGTGGCGGACGAGGCCGACGAAATAGCTCACAAGCGAACAAAGACGTTGATGAGTTAAACTCGCCAGCTGCAGCATCAGTCAATGGAAAAAACTCAGGCACAGCATCATTAAGGAATATTTTTCTCTCTAACAAATCCGTGCTGTTCTTTGTGCAACTCGCACGCAATTCTATTTATCACATGCAGTTCTATCAACCAAAAGTGTCTTCCTTTCTTCAAAACGGTATTGATTCGGCAAAAAATACATGCCAGCTGAAACAAGGGGGAAACGGAAATAGCAATAAATATCAAAGGAGATGATAGATAATGCGATTAAAAAATCTTAATCGATAGAGAAGTACCTTCCCAGTCTCAGCCTAGAAGTCAACCTCTAATGGGCACGGTGGATGATCAATCACTATCGGTTCCAGATGCGCAGAAGAGTGTAGACGCGAGTGAGATGGGAAACGAGAACGACGCAACACCCTCTGGAGACGCGTCCCCTTGGAAAACCGGCGTGACGCCAGCGGTCGGGCAAGTTACTGCCTAGCACGTGAACGACCACGGAGCGAAAAATCTGCACTTCAAATGAGATTATTGATGCTAATTTGAATGGCCTTTATCTCGTCGCGCAGAACCCGAAGGCAGATGGTGCGATCGATGATAGGACATTCACCATGAATGACATGATACATGATGGAAATTAAGCAACTATTGTCATAAGTATGATTAGATGCAAG
Source organism: Amoebophrya sp. A25 (assembly GCA_905178165.1). Classification (NCBI taxonomy): domain Eukaryota; class Dinophyceae; order Syndiniales; family Amoebophryaceae; genus Amoebophrya; species Amoebophrya sp. A25. The sequence goes on along the minus strand of CAJINU010000003.1, from coordinate 1,762,890 downwards.
CTGCACGAGGACGAGCTCCATATTTTTACTTGTTAATCATTTTTATTACTCAACCTCAAGCTCAAATATAGATGTGGAAAAGAAAGAATGTGCCTAGCCGTGAGCTGCCGCTACATGTGTCACAGTAGTTGTCACTTATGCAAGTGGTCGTGTCCGGGGCAGGCTGTTTCAAAAACCTTGTTCCGGGCAGGGTTGAGACTGTTTGATTATCGTCCTCGGCTATTATTATACATAGATCTACTTACCACGAGGAACTCGGATTCAGAGTATCATTACAACACGACAACTTCACTCACATTGGTTGGCGCCTCATGATTATTCATTGAAAATTTCGAACAAATTTCTAAGTTAGTGTTAGGATTACTCAGCTCCATGATCAAGCCCTCCATGAACTTTTCCTGTGCTTCCTACACAGCGCCAGCGGTAGTTGAATTTTTATGGCCATGAATGAAATTCTTGTAGTTCCACTGATTTCTTTTTTTTGTTTTTTGTAGCATGATTGTACAATGAAGGTGGTTGGATGTCGACTCCTGACTGGCTAACCTACAGAATTGAAGTGAGTTCTTCAAAGAAATGGAGCTAGTCCGGGGAGGTCCTCGTGGTTGTCTGTATTTTCCAGTGGGACATCAAGAACAAAGCTAATATACCAGTAAGGAAAAGCATGATCATACAGATACATAGTATAACCACGGCACAAAGCAGCCAAGAGGAGTACTGTGTAATTCATTGAGTTGCTTTCGTGTGGCAACATTCGAAATCATGTTCTTCATCATCAAATATCAAAGATTAATAGTAGAAGAAGACAACTACTCTCCTCTCCTGCCCCTTCTCAGCAGTCTCAATCACGGGTTGCCCGCCGGCTCCTGACGCTCTTTCCCCCTCTCTCGCAAGTCCCTTGGTGGACCGCCGTGCAGGTCGCGATACCCAGGGGCCCCCTGCCTAACTGTCAAAATTCATAGCCTAACCTTCGCAGTTGCAGTTCATGCCCTAACAAACTTGCAAAGTTGAGTCATGTCCTAACTTTCGAACTTCGTCGCCTAACTTTCAAAATTCATGCCCTAGCTTTCGCCATTCATGTCCTAACTTTCACAATTTATGTCCTAACTTCCAAAATTTGCGGCCTAACTTTCAAAATTCATGCCCTAACTTTCAAAGTTGACGCCCCAACTTTCCAAAATTCATGCCCTAACTTTCACAATTTATGTCAAACTTATGTTCTAACTTTCACAAGTCAAATCCTAACTGCCAGAATTCATGCCCTAGCTTTCAAAGTTCGGGTCTTAGCTTTCGCAGTTCATGTCCTAACTTTCGCGATTCATCATGCCATAGCTTTCCCAATTCATTTCTTAACTTTCAAAATTCATGCCCTAGCGCGTAACTCATGAGCATCGCAAAGCGCTGCGCGTTTTATTTGCAGTGTTGTCGCCTCGTTTGTTTATTTTCAAAATTCAAAATGTAAAATCAAAAGCAGAATTCAAAATCAAGAAATCAAAACGAAGGCAAAACTTTACAAGTAAACAAAGAGATTCATTTTCATAGAAGAAAAATTAGCGAATTTTTGCGTCCAAGCCGAAAGTCCTCATACGAAAATCGTTCATAAGGTCTGGAGAGACCATTGTGAAAAGAAAAACCTGCTCTGTACAATAAAAGTGGAAGTGCGGCGAAGAGTCGAAGACATTCTTACGGGAAGTGGTTCTCAGAGACCTTCAAGGTGAAAAGAAGCAAGATTGCGAACGTGAATACTTAACTGACAATAATATTCTGCTGAGCCTGAGGCAAGAAGACGCGACAAGAGGATGATGTTCCTTCAGAAGTTTCTCCTTCAAAAAAGACGGCACAGAGGCAGCAGGATAGTAAGTAATGCCATGTCATCTCATGCAGGACGTCAAGGTCAACATGCAACTATCTCAGAAGATAATGCGTATGCAACGTCGATCCTTTGGGATTCAATGCAGAAGTCTAAGGCTTCCATGCCCTTTCCTCTTTCCACAACTCTCTCATCAGAAATAAACAGCAAGTTGAACGCTTTAAAACGCCAAACACTATAACCACTGTAGGCATTGGTTTGTGTCAAGTAAAAGTACTTATTAATTCCAAGCAAAAATTTTTTGTCGGTGTCCTTCTCCTTGTCCATCTTCTAGTACGCTCAACCTCAGTTTCTACCATCAAAGAAAATGCCGGCATTCGGAGAGAGTGGTGTTGAGTGGGAGTGCGTGGCTCGTGAGTTCCGTGCCAAGTATACTGGTGCTCCCAGTGAGAGCGCGTCTTTGAAAGCGGCAAACGCTGTACTTACCGAAATGCTGCCCGAATTCAAGGCCATTCCGGGATTTGTCGAGGTACCATCATTGAAGATTAGTGGTTTCAGGTTTGGATAAATTATACGTAGTAAGATGAGAAAGAGAGGAGTAGATGATCAAGGACGACGACTAATAGGATCGACCAAAAGAAGAGCACGGGAACATGATGATTGGAAGAAGATCGATTAAGGGTGGAGATGAAGATTCGCATGTCGTCTTCCAACTCATCTGTGTCATGATCAGGCGAAGCGTTTCGTTTGCGGTGAATGCGGTGACATCAAATTAGTGGTTTCTTTGAAGGACGCTGATTTTGGAGGCTGGGCTGGCAAGGATTTTGCGCCGGGCGCTCAACTGTTGGAAAAGTGGGGCGCTATTGAAGGCCTTTCCGCCATCGAAACGCAGAACTACACCATTGCTGCTATGTAATGGTCGCTATTATGTCGTGGTCTGAGATAGAAGCTTGTTGTTGTTCATGCTCTGTGTAGGCTTGGCCTTGGGCTTCCCGTCTTGGAGTTTGTCGCGGGTATTCTTCCAGCTTTGTGAATACGATCCACGCTGGGCCATCGAAGTAAGAGATGACAGCGGAGCTCTGCCGTCATTCCTCTGAATTTGATCAAGCGGGCTTGTGAGAATTTTCTGAAGATCATAAGTATCTACCTTCACGGAGTTCTGTATGACCCGTTGCTCCTACTACACACACTTTTATTACAGTCTGAAAATACTGCAGAAAGCTTTACTATTATGGTGTGAGTTAAAAAAGTGGCTATTTTAGTAGGCGCTTTTGAGCTAAAAAACATCTGAAAAAGTGGTGAAGTAACCTCCTCCCATAACAGGACTCATGGCCTTTTCCCCTTAATATAGTCAGAGGCTGTGGCGCTGCAAATCTGGATTGGCTTTTGCACGTAAAACGGCGAAGGTTTAGGTCCAGCGACGCTCAAAGCACAAACAGCCGGCTTGTTTTCCTCTTTCTACTTCTAGGCTATCCCTTCATGCAAATTATTATGGTGGTCGTATTTGTGTGGTTTGTTGTATTTTTTTCATCATTTTGATACACTCGAGCGCGGCGTATTGCAACGGACGCATACACGAACGAAGTTCGCTTGCGTCATTTACATTGCATTAAGTAGATTGTAGGCCTCACAACCAACAACAGTTTCAGGATGAAAGATGATCTGAAGCTTTAACATAATGTTGTCGTGTGACGCAGGTGCATCAAACATTGTGACCGGAAGGATTAGCAATGAGGTGGATGAGAAAACTCTTATGTTGTGCAAGGCGTGACTATGTTCGACGAGCAGTTACGACCATTCATGACATTCACATCGATGTGACAATTTTTTAAGAAGGCATACGCGTGCAGTACATGGAGATACATGACTCTTGTAGGAGTAGGACGCTATCCTGCGCTACTTAGGTGACAGGACCAGGCATTGGCCTCTGTGGTGCAAAGTTTTTGATTTGTGCCGGCGATTGTTCTTAACCTTCAGGACGGCGTTGGAGTGTTTACATTGTTCATCATGATGCTAGTTTTGCTATCTGATTCTAAAGAGGAGCGAACTAAAGAGGAGCGAACCTGTGTCAATTCTCGTTGAGGCCAATGGATCAAAGGTAATAGGGACGATCGTGAATACAGCGCTGCGTTAGCACTTAGGAGGCATCTACACGTCAAGCAGAGGACATCTAACAAGATTATATGGGACGCATCTCCATCTCCCTGAGAGATGAGGATCGGTGGCTTTCTGTGGAGTGTGCCAGCGAGTGAGGACGTATGAGTGATTGAGCCAGTAGGTCCGCCTATTTTTGTAGATTTAGCGAGGATGCTAGAGCTAGTATACTAGATTTTTATAGAACTTGCTCGGGGTGGAGGTGGTCGTATGAAAGTTAATGCTGCGTGTGTGGTCGTCAGCTTTAATGATGTTTGGAAAGTACTTAAGTTGTGGGCGGGTGAATCACCCATTTTTTATGCAAATATAGCGAGCGTCTACGTGAGTGCAGCTGCTTTGTAACACGCACATGAGTAGGACACTGTCGGCTGCTCTTTTCGCATCTTCTCGCTGGTAAAACTAGCCCTGCCTGCCAGGACCAGTATATCGAAGATTCTGAGCAGATAGAGAAGATAGACGGACTGCTATTTCTAAGGAGGACTCCGAGCTAGGCTCCCTGACCCTAATGACAAAGCTTTGGGGAAAGGTCGTCGAGGTTCGAAAATCGGAAGCCGCAACGACATGGTATCATGCAGTGGTTGTCTCCGAAGCGAGGAATGGAGATGCCGTACGAGTGCGTTTTCCACGCAAGCTAGAGCCTTTGGCAGGTGGTGTGGACTCAGGGATATGCGCCTATGAGCAAGACAAGTATGTTTGGACAGAAAAAGTCGTTGCTCCGATAGCAACATGTGTGAGGGAACGCGCGAGGCCGTCAGCTGAAGGGACATGGGAGCCAGCAGTGGACGAGTATTTGCGAATTTGGTTTCGAGTGTTTTTGTGAGTAGTTCTACGTTTCTTAGACTGTTCGACAACCCCCGTAATGTGTCTTTTCGATGTCTTTTCTGACTGGATAGCTAATCACAGTCTGCGAGATTGCATGAAAGCAGACTCGTTCACTCCACTCGGTCTCTTCATGGGCGAGTGGCTCTGAAGTCTGTCAGAATGGTTAGACGTCTTGCGGAGAGGTGTGGCTACTGATGGTGCTGCATACGCTCGGTTGACTTCTGAAACTTCGCCCATGCTCGCAGTTTTGCTACTGCGGCCGTGCTGGTCGTGGGCTTTGAATATTTTTCCTTCATTGATGTCCAATGTTCCTTCCACTAGGTTGGTCGAGCTGAATTTTGAAGCCAATGGATACTATCCCGGTGGGTGGGCTTTGGGGCGCGTCGCAGAGCGTCGCGACGATTTCTTCTTCGTGCGTTTTGAACCCGATAAAGAATCTGGGTTCACGCAAGAGTACACTTTTTTCTTTTGTTCTATTTTTGCCTCGTCCATCAAAAACATGAAGGTGAACATTTTTCAATTTATTTAATTGATTGTTCTTGCTCATTGCACTGTCTGCCAGTAGTTCATCTTGAGAACGACAATACACAGTGTTGAATAAAAATCCACCTAAGCTGCAGCTGCCTCTTACTCTTCGCAACTCCTCCAGCCAAAAGACGGTGATTGTACGTAAAAACGTGCTACGGCGAGCGGGGACGCGCACACCGATATGTGAGAAATTTATCAAGAAATTGGTGACGTTGCCGGATCCCGAGGATCTGCATGCCCATTGGCTTTTCACTCCAGATGGACAGGAAGTTCTCTTGCAGCTGAAAAAAAAGCTGGAGCTCGTGGTACTTCTAAATAGAACATGATCTTCTAACATGATTGGCCTCGTCTGCAATTGCTGCGCTAGAAGAAGTTTCTCTCAATTAAGAACTCTCAACCCATCACGGTGTATGAGTGGTGTAGTTTTCAAGGGAACAGGGCACGATCCGTGACTAAGCTCTACTCATGTCCCACATCAATCAGTTTGTGTTACCACCCGCGGAATTACTTGTGGAGCGTGATGAGGTAGGGGAAAAGACGCAATTTACCGAGATTGCCTTGTACTCAGGTGGAGATGACGAGCGCAGCAAAACGAACGCAGAGCAAGCAGCGTTATTGTTGCAAATACACTGGTACATGATGTTGATGTTTGGATATTATTGTCAGGGGAAAGCGGAGATGATATTCATTCATTGAAGTAGAAGAACAAAGGATTCATGTACTACCTCCTGGGAAATCAGGAACAAGATACACATTTGTACCTCACAGTCACGACCAAATTTTCTAACGAGCAGGCACCACCAGACGCGTATTCAAGCGTTTACGCGTGAGCGTGCGAGGAAGCTGGAGGAATTAGAGCAGCTGCGCATCAAGGCTGAGCGCGGACTGACAATGTCGCGCGAGGTGCCAGATGCAGTGGTTGGCTTTCTCGTTGGGAAACAAGGGAAGAAAATTCAGAATCTTCAAGAAAAGTACGATGTGGAAATCAAGGTTTCAACGCAAACAGATGGTGCGCCTCGTGCAGGAGGAGCGCAAGAAGCATCATCGAAGAACACACAGTCAGGAGCGGAAGCAACCTCAGCTGCTACTTCGCCGAGTGATGTCCCAGCACCCCCACAAGCAGAGCCGGGGACGAGTAGCGTGGGCACGTCTTCCTCGAGTACAAGCAAAGCAGCTGCAGAGCAGAAGATGCGTCGAGTCACAGTCTTTGGGACAGATGCTGAAGCAGTTCGGGCGGCTTTCGAAGAAACGGACCTTACGTACTCAGAACTCAAGCTGACAACAGAGCAAGCAAAATTCCTGCGCTCGAAGTGCCAATTTACGACGCTGATGCAGGACACTGGGGTGGCTTTCGCAGGGTAATCAATTTTCTGCTTTGTTGACTACGAGCATGGTCTTAGCACCGGTTCTGTTCTGAGAAAATGCCAGATACTGCACGTGGTCGATAAATTGATGAGTATACCATAGATATTAATAAATTTTGAGTTTGATTCTACATTTCGATTTTTACATGAACTCTGGTAATTATCGTAGTCGTAGTATTTTTCCAGATTGATGCTGTCTTCAGAGATTTCCTAAACTTCATGAAAAGTCTTGGGCACTACATACATACACAATAATTTCATAGTGCTTCACAAAATATGAAATTGAAGGCCAAGTGTGTATGATACATTTGCTTTGAATGAAACAGAAAATATGAATTGAAAAGCTGCTGATAGAAATTGAATTTAATTATTACAGCTTAAAATCAAAATTTTTTGGATTTCCATTTGATCAAATTCAAAGTTGAGGGTTTTCTCTCGAAAAATTTGTTTTTTATCGATTCTAATTCAAATCCATTTCCTGGTGAGGCACTGTTGATCGTTAAAATGGTCGTGTCAAAGTCTAGCGAGATTTTCTACCTCCTAGCATCGCAGTGGATTGGTGTAGGTCCAGTTCGTTGTTTTTTCATATATGTGTCATAGGAGTGACGTGTGATCCTTCGATATGATTTCAGTCTATGAAATTCGTATTCTCCACAACTTTTCAGGATTTTGAATCATCTTTATGCTATCAGAGAAATTTTCATTTTTTTTGTCTTCTTCTTCGGCCTTGCTATTTTTATAGCTGCGTTCTTTTCAGGTTCAATCAGAAAAGTGGTGCGACAGTGGAGATTATGGGAAAAGCGGAGGAAGTCGAAGAGGCACGGATGATTGTAGAAAGTCACCTCGAGTATTTTGGAACTTATCAGACCATGGACGATGCTTTCGATGCGCTTCGCTCCGAGGAGGAGACTTTCGCACGAGAATTCGGTGGCCCAGGTAAGGGCAATGGGAGACGGTCAAATGCATCCACGAAAGAAGCCACTACTGCACGACGGTCAACGAAAAAAAGAGTAGCTGATGAGACTAACGGACGACCTAGTACGCAGGCTGGAACTGGTGGTGGTGGTGAGAGTGAGCAAGGCGAAGAAGGTGATGGCGCTGTGAAAAAAGGGAGAGGATCAAAGCGAGGTGGACGAGGCCGTGGGGCAGCTGCGAAGCAAGATGGCTCAAAAGGCGATGCCTCAACTAAAGGCAAGAGCAGAAGTAGCGGACGTGGGAAAGAGACAAACGGCACAGCAAACGAGGATGCAGAAGCAGAAGCAAAACACAAGGCCCCGAGTGGGGATGGAGGTGAAGCGGATGCAACGGCGGGCGAAAAATCAAGTACAAAGACAGGAGGCAATAATCGAAAGAGCAGCGCCAAGGGTGGTGGAGCGACCTTCGCAAATCCGAATGAGGCAGCCGCCACGCCGACAGATGATATGAAGAATCGCCATGATGCCGCAACTGCGAATGGCAATCACAAGGTCGCTCTTGGAGGTGAGTAAGCTGTACTAGTGTGCCTACTCGACTCAATATGCTGTCGTGTTCAACTTTCCATCATATGAAGCGTCTTCATTATTCAAGTCAATTTTTCCCCATGGTCGACCGCTTCCTGAAAATAGCAGTTAGTGTTTACCATGACGTAAGAACAAATTTCACTCTTTGCAGTTATCTGCTGCAGCATGATGATTTTCAGGGATTATATTAGTCCTCCTTTTTACATCCACTTTATAGTCATGCTTGTTCTTGTGCTTGTCCTCGTGTAACAAACTAAAAGTAACAAGTAGGTACTACTTACGTAATGAAATATGAGAAGTCTCAAACAAGCATGGTGTCACGATCACGATCTTCATCATATACCCACATTTCTCCTCTTTGTCTTTCCTTTATGTAGCATTGATTTTGAGAAGGAGAGGACCCTCAACATCAAAATTTCTCACGATTCGAAGAAAGTACCGTGAGAACGCAGTTAGCATCGTTGATGAGTTTTGTTGTATGCAGAATGACAGAGGTTAAACTCCAGCTGCAGGGACCTGCTCCACTGCTTGAATGATGATGATGGCCTGTTTCCGCCCTATCATTACCAAACAAGAAAAAGTGGTTGTTCCTTAAGCTACTTCTGTTTGAGTTTTCGTGAAAGGGGATGTCGCATTTTTCAGCAAAAGCAGAAACTGTGGAATACGACAATGAAAGGTGGGATGAACATCAGTGCACTCTTTGTCTACGGTTCCTACAAGAAGTACTTGTGTGTAGTTGGGTGGTATGAGAGCTTCATCTAAAAAGACGGAGGAAATGAATCCCGAAACGCTTGTTCCAGTAGCTTAGACGGAGATGCTTTCTCTCGTTCTAGTTCTACAATCGAGCGAAAAAAATTTCTAGGACTGAGCACAATGACTTCTAAGAGGTCAATCAGCATGTAGAAGATGGTGGAGGTATAAACCACGATGAAGGGGGCTGTTGCGCGTCGGGTTCGGCACGACCTTCGTCCTATGTGTTACAACGTCCGCCATGGTGCTCAGCGTTGCCATCGTGCAGATGTTGCGGTGGGGACCAACGTGACGAGCATCCCACGCCAAGGTTTCTGCAGCTGCCATGCGAGAGTCGAGGTTGCGCACGACGTCCCTCATCAGAAGTGTCAAATACGTTGGACGAGATCTTCAGCAGGAGCAGCTTCTAGACGAGGACGCAGAGCTACATCGGCGATTTCCAGATCTCCTTCTTCAAATGGGGGTTTTACTCATCATGATTACGAGATTTCCAGATCTCAGGAAGCAATCACACACCAGGCAAGCGCTTCAGCTGCTTCTCTACCTGAGCATGTGGTCATTCCCGCAGTGGTCACGAGTCCTGAGCTTAGGGATGCGATCCTGCGCGAAGGGCACATGTGGGTCTACGACTCCGAGATCAAAAACATTGCGGAGCTGCATAAAATGAAGATGCACGCTGGTACACTCGTTCCGATAGAGTTCGTTCGCTCCGCCTCTCATCAAGTAGATGCTGGTAAGAATTTTTCCGAATCCACAGAAGATATTTCGTTATCTCGATGCACAAATAGTGCAAGTGGAGGCGGACCTGCTAGAAGGGGCTCTGAAAACTTCTACTTGGGAGGAGAATATCTCGGCACGGGAGTATGGAATCGTTCATCCTCAATAACGCTCCGACTTCTACCAGAAAGTCACGTCGAGGTAGAGGAAACACTTGCTGGTTTTTCGAGCGCTCCTAACGGTGAACAAGGAAAATCTTCGGGTAATGGTACAGCAGAAGGAGCAGATATCTGTGACACTAGCGACAGGGAAGGTGCCAGCAATAGCAAAGTATTCGGTGTCACTGCTTCTGCCTCCGGAGAATCAACCTCTTCAATACCGCAATCTCCTAAAACCAGAGCAATTCTCTCCTTGGAATCTTCTACGAATGCGTGGCAACAGAATGCCCACCTGATCTCAGAATTGACTGAACGAGTGCAAACTCTTCTTGCTTCGCGGCTTCATGTTGAGCTGTTTTCTTCAAATGGGGAACCACGCCAACATCTCAAAGATGACTACTACAACCACGGCCGAGAAGATGCAACTAGTCGTAAGATCGGAGATCATCCTGAGGCTGAGGTGAAGACTGACGCAGCACCTGAATCGGCGTTGTACGGTCGCATACTTCATGCCGAGAGTGACGGCGTTCCTGGTGTGCTTGTGGACAGATTCGGGGCTTGCGCAGCAATCATTACATACCTGGCTTTGGGCAGCCATGCTATTCTGCATGAGACAATCGTTGAGGCGTTGAAGTTGGCAGGTGTTTCTCAAATCGGTGTGAGAAAACTAGTCACAAAGAAGGAGCGTTGGTGCCTGGCTGGTGAAGAATTCTCCTTCTCGCTTGCCGCTGGTGATGATGCCGTCTTCGTCGCAAAAGAATTCATGGATACTACTTGCTCGACGAGAATCGAAATCGATAGTGTTCGTCTGATCAAGAACAAGGAGAATTCACCGAGCAGTAAAATTGCTGGTACGTCGTCAGCAAATGAGGATGACTTCTTGGATATGGATGGCATGGCCTATGAAGAACCAGGAGTAGCAAGACCGATGGGAAACGACGGCGCTTCATCAACGAAATTCGCGTTGTTAAAACATGCTGCATCATCCAGTCCAACGAAGAGATCTTTGGAATTCGCTTTCACTCTAATGAGCAGCACGTCGAAAGATGCGTCCACAGGAGGTATTAATAGCGTTTCTTCATCCAGCGGGTATGAGACATGGGATTTCTGGAGCTCGCAGGTACGGCGTTTTTTACCACGATTGCTAGCTCAAGGGCATGGATCGAGCCCCACTGTTTTGGATTTATGGTGCCACTTAGGGGAGACAGGCCTGTACTGTTGCGCAAGTAACACGGCGACCGAAAGCATTTTGTTGGAAGAGCGAATGCATTTAGTTTCTGCGTGTGCCGCGAACGCGAAGCGCAATGGTTTGGACGGACGCGCCACTGTGCTCCACAAAAATTCGATTCTTGCAGAATTGCGCAACATGGCACTCGCGGGACTGAAATTCTCGCTAGTAGTGATCAATTACCCGCTGCGCTTCGGACCAAAGAGTTTCAAACAGAGACACGGTCAGTTTGGGCGATGGTGTCGACCAGATTTGAAAGGTGTCGCGCCTATCGTCAAACAAGCAGCGTCGGTGACAGCATCGGAGGGATATGTGGCCTTAAAACTGATGCTCCCAGAGCAACATCGATCCTGGGGATACGACATCCTGAGAGACGGTGTCGAGCAGGCCGACCGCACAGCCAGCATCGTAAGGGAGTTCGCGCCAACATATGACATGCCCCGAGTCATGACCAAAACCCTCTGGGCGCCGCATTGGTTCATCATCAGGATGCACGACTGACGTGGTATAATACAGGACAAAACGCATCATGATTATGAAGACAAGATGACAGTAGAAGTATATATATGTTCCAGGGCTCAGGGCTGGAGGCCCCCCCCCCGATAATTTTTTGGGGGGGGGGGGCCTGCCAGCCCCGGCCCCTCTTTTCGAGGGGCTGCCGGGCGGGAAGGCCTCAAAGCGCCCACTTCTGACCCCTTCCCGCCTTGTTGCCTGTACCCTACAGACCTGGCCAAGGCAGCGGGGCCCTGCCTTTGCCCCCTTTGCCAATCCTGTACTTTAGGGGACAGGCAACAAGGCAGCGGGGCCCTGCCTTTGCCTGGTCTGTCGGGTACATGCAACAAGCCAGCGGGGCCCTGCCTTGTTGCATGTACCCTACAGACCTGGCAAAGGCAAAGGCAGGGCCCCGCTGGCTTGTTGCATGTACCCTACAGACCTGGCTAAGGCAAAGGCAGGGCCCCGCTGGCTTGTTGCATGTACCCTACAGACCTGGCTAAGGCAAAGGCAGGGCCCCGCTGGCTTGTTGCATGTGCCCGACAGACCTGGCAAAGGCAGGGCCCCGCTGCCTTGTTGCCTGTGCCCTACAGACCTGGCAAAGGGGGGGCAAAGGCAGGGCCCCGCTGCCTTGTTGCATGTCCCCTACAGGCCTGGCAAAGGCAGGGCCCCGCTGCCGTGTTGCCTGTGCCCTACAGACCTGGCAAAGATGGCAAGGCTGGCGCCCTCTGGCGTGTTGCGGTACCCGACAGAGCTGGCAGAGGAGGCAAGGCGGGACCCACCCCCTTGGCGTGCTGCATGTGGCCAACCATACAGACCGCGCAAAGGTGGCCAGGCTGGACCCCTCTGGCGTGGTCCACCCCAGATCCCTCCACAGGGGGGGGGCCTCCCTCCCTGGTACATATTTATATATAAGAACAACCGTTCGAAGCACTATAACACCAAGGCAACTTGGCGGCACTGCATCGCAAATGCAACTGTCGGGTTTTTACTCAACTCGCACGTAAAGGATAGGCTCAGAGATCCTCTACCTTACGACATCTAATGACTCACTTTCAGCGTGCTGAAATCGGACAGCTTACCTTCCGACTGAAGACTCAAAAAAAGATGTTGGTGAGTAGTGAGTGGTGACATCGGACATCGCTCTAATGTGATCCGGCGCTGAAAATTAGGTGTTCCAACACAATCAAGAAATACATGAAGCAAGAACGAGACGAGCATAATCTGTTGAGGGCATCGTCGTAGCCTTAGAGATCAGGTCGTGCAACTGCAATCGTTTGCGAGGACATGGACTCTATGACTTTAATCTGTTCTGAGGCTTTTATCTGTCCGGCCAAAGACTTCTGAAGAGAGCAGAGTGATACGACGAGGACCCACATGATTGATTCGATAATCGTTGATTGACGCTGACAACAACAATGATCAAGAATTATACATCTGTCATGAGGCTAAAGAATCCTTCTGTGGATGAGAAAAGAAGTCTCTTGGAGGGAGAGAGTACTATGTTGGAGCAGACGAGCAGTCTTAACATCTGTCACAAGTAGAGCGAGAGACAACTCCACTCTGTCTCCAGCCCGTCTATGATGTTCACATTACCTAGTGAGATACAGATGATACACGAGCAATATAATTTTGGAGTGTGAAAAATATCATGATCCTTATATTTTGCTTCAGATTCACATTCATGTTCATCTTGTTGCAATAATTCGTCTATGTTTTTACATTCAGGTAACATCACCTTCATCATAACGACTTCAAATTCCATCGTCTTCCTGAGCAGCAAAGATTTTTGGATACTTGTGACACAAAGTCTCAAAATCCCACGCACAATCCTCCTCACGCTTCTTCTTCTTCTTAGGAATTTCGCAAAAATTTTAGACTTCACTTTCAAGTCACCCCCAGTTGTACTAAACTACGCTCTACTTCAACGAACAACATTTTGTTATCACACAGAGTTGACTTTTTCTTGCTAACCAAGTATAACTTTCTTCTTCGTTTTCGTACATCACAGATTGGGGTCCTGGGATGTCTTCTCTTCAGTAGAAGCCATTCCACGATCTTTTATTCTGTGTCGTCCATTGTAAATGGTTTTCTGCTGTGTAGCCAGCTCAAAAGGTCAACAACAAGTATTCAAGCCGCTCACAGGCGAAGATTTGGTACTATTTTATGATCTGTTTTCTGTTTCGACCGTTCGAGATATTTTCGATTGTGAAAAAATAAGAAAGGATAAGAAATAAATGCATATGGATTTTTTTTGATCGTGTCCAAATTTTTTTCATACACAAACTCCCCTCATACATTTCAGGTAAAAATGCAACAATTCTTGGAGAAGGTTCCTATCTTCCGGTCCTTGTCGACCACGGACCGCGAGGCGATCTCGAAGTCCATGCACCGCGTCAAGTTCAAGAAGGGAGACATCATCTTCAACCAGGGCGATCAGGGCAATGCGTTCTACGTTATTGCCGAGGGATCTGCCAGCGTGCTCGTCCGCAAGAGCACTTTCATCAAGGTACCTGGATGGAAGCAGTTGTGTTATTTAGATTGCTGTGTCAGCTCAGTGCCAACGCTGGTTTGGAAAATCAGATTGGAGACACATGACATGACATAACATCGAGAAACTAATTTCTTTAGAAAGATCATTGGTCTAGAAGCCAAGAACTTCTCAATTTGTTTCTATAATGATCATCCAATTACAATTTCCTCCTCTTCTTCCAGGTGAACGACTTCGTCCAGCTCTCCGTTGAACTGATCTTCGCTGGTCAGTCCGTCCCACCGGGAACCATAGCTCGTGTCGACAAGTACGATCCGTCACGTGAGTACCCGTACACCATCCGTCTGCAAGGCCCGAAGTGGGATGGTCAGCGTGGTCGCGTCATGCCCGATGAGATCGAACCCAAGGAAGGCCAGCCGGAAGCCGCTCACGTCGCTACCCTGAAAGTTGGTAGATGAAATCGTAGATGATTCAGTCGTGTGAAAAACTTGAACATGATTTATGTATGTGTACCTAGTTCTTCCATGAGCGGGAGTCCTGAAAATTTATATATATATAAGAAACTGATTTTCTTACCTTTATTGGTGCTCCTTCGCCTTCGGGTCGTGCTCGTGTCAAAAAACTAACTCTCTCCTCTCCTCACACCCTCTAGGTGACTACTTTGGTGAACAGTCTTTGCTCCGTGGTAAGCCGCGTAACGCTACCATCAAGGCTGCTGATAACCTTGAGTGCGCTGCCATTGACTCGTCCTTGTTCGAGAAGCTGGACCTCGGTTCTAAGCTGACCTTCGCCAAGCGTAAGGCCCTCCAGGCCCATGATGGCGAGCGCAAGGAGAATGTTGATACCGAGAAGAACGAGACTGAGATGCGCCTCATCCTTGACGGTGTGTTGAACAACAAGAAGCTCACCGAAATCGTCGAGTTCTCCGAACAGGACTTAGAAGCCATGGTTTCTGCCGCCTACCGCATCAAGTGCGCGCCGGGTATGCTGTTTGTCTTGTATCTATAACTACAATGTATGAAGATGAAAAGCTTTCAACAAGGAAGCACGCGACACTACGTGTTTCTTCTTGTGAAAACTGCAATTTGGCGAATAAGACGTGTCAACTGAGGACGAAATATGATATGTCATGTTTGTTCTGCGTTTCTTGCAGTAGGTTTTCTACTACTTCTTAGGTAATGATTTCTTTTCTTCAACTTACTTCAACTACCTTCTTGCTTTCCAGGTGACGTTGTCATCAAGCAGGGGGATATCCAGGCTGAGGAGTTCTACGTCGTTTCCACTGGTTCGTTCGAGGTCTCGATTGATCACGGTGACGACTCCGCTTCCAAGGTTCACGCTGCTCAGGTTGTCGGCACCCTCAGCACCGGCGCCTCCTTCGGTGAGCTCGCTCTATTGTACCAGGCTCCGCGTGCTGCCACGGTTACCTGCAAGACCGCTGGTCACCTCTTCGCGATCGATCGCTTCACCTTCAAGGACACCCTGCGTAAGGCGAACGAGGCCCGCTCCGCTGGTTTCATGAAGATCCTCGATTCTATCCATCTCTTCGACTGCTTGCTTGCCGAGGAGAAGGAGCAGCTCTCCCAGCACTTGGTCGAGACCCATTACATCATGGGCGAGACCATCATCAAGGAAGGTACCTACTTTTTAGTTCAAGTTAAGATGTGGAAGATGTTTTTTTTCAGAAGAGAACAAACATTCTTTTTCTTTTTAGTAGAACGATGAAGGTTAGCGAAAATTGTAGTTGTGTATGAGCTTGACATAATTGGTTTCCTACTAGCAGTGCTTTCTGCTACGTCGACGTCGAAGAGTCACGACGATCTAGACTCAAATATTAATGTCTTTCTTTACTTCAGAAACTGAATATCAGGTGAGAACGGCAACGCATTCTACATCTTGAAGAAGGGTCAAGTCGCGTTCACCAAGAAGGACGAGAAGGGTGAAGAGAAGGTTGTCTCGCACATGGATTCCGCCAAGCCCACCGAAAAGGGCTGCTACTTCGGCGAGCGCTCGCTGTTGAAGAGCGAGAAGCGCGCCGCAACTGCTCGCGTGACGAGCACCGAGGCCTCCGCGTTGGCCCTGTCGAAGGAACGATTTGAGGATCTCCTCGGTCCGCTCGCGGACTTGATCAAGGCACAGGAGCAGGGCGAAGTCCGTCAGGGCAAGGCTGGTGGCGCTGCTGTGGCTAAGGAGCGTGACATGAAGACCATCAAGCAGAGCGACTTGAAGAAGCTCGCGCTCCTCGGTTGCGGTGGATTCGGTGCCGTCACCCTCCAGCAGCACAAGACCACCGGTGAGTGCTACGCCGTCAAGGCCCTGTCCAAGGGTCACATCGTCAAGACCAAGATGCAAGCAGGTACCATGCGTGAGAAGACCATCTTGGCCTTGTGCGACTCTATGTTCGTCGTGAAGCTGTTCGCTACCTACAAGGATGACCAGTACTTGTACTTCGTCCTCGAGCCGGCGATGGGTGGTGAACTTCATGCAACCTACCACAAGATGCGCTTTCACGGTGACGGCAAGAAGGCCAGGTACTACGCGGGGACGGTCGTCTTCTGCTTCGAGCACTTGCACGAGCGCAACATCTTATACCGAGATTTGAAGCCGGAGAACTTGCTCCTCGACCACAAGGGTAACTGCAAGATCACGGATATGGGTCTCGCCAAGGTCACCGCCGGAAAGACCTACACCACTTGCGGAACCCCGGATTACTTCGCGCCGGAAGTCATTCAGCAGGCCGGTATTTGATATAATATATGTAGAATTACGTAGAACAAACATGCAGATTCTAAAGCTGTAGTGTTGTAGTTTGATCTATTGATGAAAATGTTTTTTTCCAACCTGTCCTCTATTTATCATGTCATTCCTCGATTTTTGTTTTATTTTAACAAGTACCTAAAAAAAGTACTAATTGTAATCGCGACCTCGATGACATCAACGACAGGTATGGGCAAGGGTGTCGATTGGTGGACTCTTGGTGTGCTCGTTCACGAGTTGATGTCAGGCCACGCTCCATTCGAGGCGAACGATCCTATGGAGACCTACCAGAAGATTGTCCGCGGTGTCTCCCGAGTTCGCTTCATGTACCGTGACTCCGATGCTGTCGATCTGGTCAAGAACATGCTGAAGCATCAGCCGGCTGATCGTCTGCCAATGCGCGTTGGTGGTACCAAGAACATCAAGCAGCACCCGTGGTTCTCTGGCTTTGACTGGGCATCACTCTCCGTGCAGAAGATGACCCCGCCGTATGTGCCGAACGTGAAGGGCCCAACCGACAGCAGCAACTTCCGCGCCTCTGAGGCCGACCTGCCGCCGCAAATCCCATACAAGGACAACGGAGCCAACTGGGACAAGGACTTCTAAGGGGACGTCTTCTTTGTAAAGATAGAAAAAAGGAAGATGATACTCGTATTTTGATTTTGATTTTTGCTAATATCGATATCAATATGTTGGTATTCTTCAAGTCGCCAAGAAAGATTAATGGACAACAAGTAATTTTTCTTGGTACGAAAGGATGAGGTAGCACTAGTGGTTTTTTCGGTCGTGGTGTCACAAGGGATAGATGAAATCGTGTACAGAAACAAAAGCAGAATGTGACGCCACACCGTAACGCGCAAACACAGGAGGAGGGGAAACCGCGCCACATTATCCTTACTTCCGACGTTTTCTATCCGATATACGAAAATGAAAACCAAATGTTGTTGAGAACTGGTAGTCATTTGAAAATTGTTTTCTGAACCTGAAGTCGATTAAAATTCGAAGAAAAATGCACTCTTCTAGGGTCGGCAAGGGAGCCGAACGATATTTTCGCTATTAAATATAGTCACAAGGGACCATGATGTAGAATGAAAATAATTATGAGTGTACTAATAGGTGGATGTTGTTGTATAATGTTGTAAGTATGAATTTGTAATTGTTCTTATTATATGTATAATGAAGGACGATCATCAACATCTTCGTCATCTCCCAATGACATTTTTAGCGCTTTTACGTACGAAGAGTGGTAGCTCGTCGAAAAAAACATTATGAATCGAACGCAGAGGCGCAATTAGCGTTCCTTACCTTGTACATATCAGGATTTCTCTCGAAATTCAAATTGGTTTAGTTCTTTGTCGCAAATTTTCAGGGACTAAAACGAGTAGATACATCATGATGGGAAAACATAAGTAGTTTTTACTGTAGAGAAAAATACAATCTTACAAATCATCTTCATCAAACACGTGAAAGGAAATATGATAATCGTGATCTAGCAGCAAGTCGGAGATCATTCAGAACAGTAGTCGGGCTTGACTTCGCTCGAAAATGAACTGGTGCAAGAGACAGCACGAGTACTAGAAGGGAGGAGATGCAGGAGGGGGATTAAGAGAGGCGCGGTGGCCATGATTACAGCAGAAGAATCGCCGAGGTGGAATTTCTACTTACGCACGCAACGAACAAGGAACTAATTAGGTAGGAAGGATGATAATCCACGACTCAAGCTTGGTAAAAAGTCACATCTTCAAGTGTGAAGATAGACTGATCACTATGGAGTTACTAGTCTGCTTCATCCTCGTCTACGAAATTAGTTTTTTCTTTTAGGATGCATACTTACATGCAACTACGGGCGGCCACCGGCGAGCTGGATTACATAGTGCTGATTATAAGATCCACATTCATTCTTTCATAGATTATCATCGAATTGCAGAACTAGAACGTGAAATAGGGGTGCAGAAAAGAAAAGCCCGTGAGAAGACGTGAAAGTAGTCGGGTAGGGCATTGGCTGACTAGATAGTAAGCGGTCGAATTTTTCTATTCTTAGTCTTTCCTGATTAGATGCAGAAGCAGAATAGACTACGACTAGCGGCGCACATCAACATACGCAATATCGGAGGGTATTGGTATTGATATTGGTACAGGTCATGGTGGAGGTGGATGAAGATCGGACTACCTGAACAAGCTGATGTTGGGACGCACGTTGCATGACCATCTTTGCTATTCATTGTGAAAATGCACTAATATATCCTTCACGGACAACTAAAAAATTGGCGCATTGTCACGCTGAGGCCCTGAATCCCCAAAACAAGTACTGAAATGCTGAGAAAACGCAGACAGATATTAAGATTGAAAATAATAAGACCGCCGATGAGTAGGTAGAAAAATTAGTGATAGAGTAAGAAAAATGTCTACGCTCATATATCTGGTGCCGAATGCGAATACGGTATAATTATAATAGATGATCATGTAGTTGTAGTTTTTAGACAGATTGTGTTCTACGTCAGTCTCCTCGGTCTCGTTTCCGCAGGGATGAAGTCGGTCGATCGCAGGCCATTGGCTTACCTTTTTTTTGCTCGCAATGAATCAACCTTTTTTCCGTTAAGGTTTTCCTTGTTTCTTTTTGTTCTCAGGTGAGAACTTGCTATTGCTATTGATCATACAACAAAAGAGAGCATTGACGCGCATAAAAGGAGCGATAATCGGTATTTTTTCGAGAGGACGCCTCTAATGATGATTTCGGTACGTCAATCCCATGTAGTGTAACTACTGTCCACATTCAATCTTCGAGGAGACGAAAGCAATGAGAAGAACAGTTTTTTAGAGCACAGATAGTAAATTAGGGAGAGAGAGGTCGCACGAAAAATATGTGCGTAGGAGAGGAAAGATCGAGCGCAAATTTTTTTTCCTTTTTCTTGCTGATACATAGATTTCCACTCCATCTCGTGCTATTTATTGAATATTCATTTATCCTCCTCTACAGAGCAGGGCTCCTCGGACGGAATCAGTTGGTGTGATTACCAAGTGTTCTGCTACGACCTATCGCGTTCGCGACAAATTAATTATCGTGTCTACTTCTTGTTCTTGTACTAGTAAGTTTTCGCTTCACCAGTCAGATTCTTGTTCGTCAAATAACGTCTAGTCATAAATATTCTGAAAGGAAAGTAAAAGAAAATGTCGGGGATGATCGAATTTCTGGAGAGGGTTCCGATTTTTCGGACTCTCCAGAAGGAGGATCTTGGAGTTATTGCCCAGGGAATGAAGCGTGTATCGTTCAAGAGGGGAGAAACAGTTTTCGCGCAGGGTGATTTGGGTGATGCCTTCTACATCGTCGCTGTTGGCCAAGCAAACGTTCTCGTGCGCCCAAGCAGCTTTATCAAGGTTAGAGCATTATCAATCATGTTGTTGTTGATGTACTATAATGTTGAGGGAGCTGAAGATCATGGTGATGGTAGGTTTGCAATTGTTCCTAGGATATTAACCATACAATCACAAGCACAACCTTCCTGTCTGTAGCTGCAGCTGTGCGACATGATTAGAAGTATATACTTTGATGTTAACAAGTTTCTCATACTTCTTCCCTCCTCCCAATGTTGATCCGAAATAAAAACAAGGTTGGCGATTATGTGGAGCTGTTGACGGATTTGACGTTCGCGGGTAAGATCGTACCGAAATCCACATGCGCTAGAGTTGACAAGTACGACGCAAGCCGCGACTATCCCTACACGGTCCGCGTTCAGGATCCTAAATATGGTGGGCAGCGTGGTCGTGTTCTGCCGGATGAGATCGATCTCAAAGAAGGCAAGCCGGAGCTTTCTCACGTCGCGAACCTCAAGCCGGGTATAGAATACGTCGATCTTGGAGTTCAGTGTAGTTGGAGATCAAGTAAATGTCGCTTGCAATCGTAATTGTTAGCTACTGTAGCTACAGTTTCTTCCTGTTGGACAACCTCTAGTTCCTGAATCAAGCCCTTGGTATATAGTCGTATGATTACCACGACAAGCATTAAGACGACGGCCTTGTTCATCAATCTTTCTTTCTACCTCCCCTTTTTGCGACCAACACCAAAGGTGACTACTTTGGAGAACAGAGTCTGCTGAAGGGTAAACCTCGTAACGCGACTATCAAGGCAGGAGAAGACTTGGAATGCGGCATGATCGATGCTGACCTCTTCAAGACTTTGGATTTGGGGTCAAAGATCGCCTTTGCCAAGCGAAAAGCAATTCAAACATTCGATGCGGAAAAGAAGGAGCCGGGAGGTGATACCACCAAGAGTGAATCGGAGATGAAGTTGATATTGGTAAGTCCTAGTTACTAAGGATTATCAGGTAACACTAACAGTATCCAAACCAAGGTAATAGCAGAACATTGTTGAATCAATTGCTCAACTGTAGCCTTCTCAGCTGCTAGGCGTGTGTCGAAATAATAAGTACCGAATCTGTAGTAGTCATGCAAAACCTTGGTTCAACACGCCAGTCCTTTCGTTTGAACAATGATGTTTGATAGCCGAAGAAGTCAATAAAGAATGTCATAGATATCATTTATAATGTTAAGCATCATACCGTAAGGATTTATGCTGGAAGCGGTAAGACTTAAAAGCTTCTCGCCCATCCGGACAACAAACTTTTTTTCAGGACGCCATTCTGAACAACAAGAAGTTGACGGAGATTATTGATTTTGAGGAGTCGCACTTGGAGGCAATGGTGGCAGCTGCGTGGAAGAAACCATGTGCGCCTGGCGATGTCGTCATCACGCAAGGCGATATTCAGGCGGAGGAATTTTACGTAGTGAAGGACGGTGAATTCGAAGTCACGGTTCAAGGGGGCGCAAGTGATTCCGTCGATTCCAAGGCTTGCGCAGCGAAGACGGTTGGTACGCTGCAACCGGGAGCGTCTTTTGGAGAGCTGGCCTTGTTATATCAAGCTCCGCGCGCAGCAACCGTCACGTGCAAGCGGCAGGGCACTGTATTTTTCCTTATCGCTACTTCATCTTCTACATGATCTAGGTATTCGTAATATTCATTGTTCTTCCATCTAGCATATTTCTACTCGTACCAAGTCTAACCAGATTCTACTCGTACCAAGTAGTGCGAGTCACTGTTTAGTAATAACAGGGATCATGATGAGGTGGATCAGATTCCTCTAGATAGTCAGCAGAAGTGTTTTATTCGCTTGTAGTGGGCTCGTGAATCCTAACGAAAAAATCTTTATCACATTCACAATTTATTACGATTACAGCTGTTTGTGATTGACCGGTACACGTTCAAAGAAGTCTTGCGCCGAGCCAACGTTGACCGCATTCAAGGCTTCTTGAAGATTATCGATAGCATCCGCCTCTTCGACTGTATGCTGGCAGATGAGAAGGAAGCGGTCGCAAATGCACTGGTGGAAACGAACTTTATTCTCGGCGAAACGATCATTAGGGAAGGTACGCAAATGAAAAACTAAACTCGCTGAAATTTCTTTACCTTGATGAGCGTCTTCATCTTTTCGTCCTCTCAACTATTTCCGTCTTTCACTTTTAGCGTCTTTATGTCGTACCCCTTCTATATCTTCTACTTTTAGGTGATGTCGGCAATGCGTTTTACATTCTGAAGAAGGGAACAATTGCCTTCACGAAAAGGGATATTCACGACGGCGAAGAGAAGGTCATTTCCTACATGGACGCATCCAAACCGGAAAAGGTACATCAATTTCCTTGGAGCGTTTTTGAAGGAATGAATCCTTATTCACAACTACATGAGTGATCTGCAACAAGAAAAAAGTAAGCTGATACTTGTTGTGTTTCCTATGTCTTGCCTGCCTCTGCTTGTCTACCTCTCCAATCTATAGTTTGTTGTATGACATTCCGCAGGGTTGCTTTTTCGGAGAGCGAAGTTTGTTGAAGCAGGAGACAAGAGCAGCTACCGCGCGCGTGACTTCGTCTGAGGCTGTTGCTTTGGCTCTTTCCAAGGATCGCTTTGAGGAAATGCTTGGATCTCTGGCGGACATGATCAAAGAGAAAGAAGGCAGCAACAACCGCAAGAGCAAAGTTGTTTATGAAAATTGCACTAATTATGTCAATGTTCTTCATTTAATATCATCGAATGTTGACTGACAAGCAGATCCAAATAATCTGTTGCTCGCAGGAGTAATCTACCATTGGCTCACAAACACAGGAGATACAAGCAAATCTTGTCACAGGAATCCACCATTGTTACGCTGACACCCCGTTCATGATAGAAAGGAGCACAAGCCGCGTGATATGACCAGTATCCGCCATGAAGACCTAAAAACGATCGCGTTACTCGGATGCGGAGGATTCGGTGCTGTTACTCTTGAACAGGACAAAAATTCGAACAAGACCTACGCTCTCAAGCGCCTCAGCAAGGGTACTTCTAGTGCGTGGTAAAGATGAAGAGAACAAAATACTATATCTGAAGCTGGGATTTTCAACCTTGAAAGCATAAGTAGCATAATCATCAACATCTTGTGGATAATACTGACTTTATTCTTAGTTGCAGAGGTGATTTTGTTCTGCATGTGGTAGTTATGTTCCCTGTGTGCTTTAAGTTAAAATAATCCTTCTACCCTTCCTCATCCTCGTTGCTACATCTTCAACAGGCTTTATCCTGAAGACGAAGATGCAACAGGGAGTGCTCCGCGAGAAGCACATTCTGGCCTTGTGCGACTCTGACTTCGTTATCAAGCTTCACGCAACGTTCAAGGATGCGCAGTATCTGTACTTTGTATTGGAGCCCGCGCTTGGAGGTGAGCTCTATGCGACGTATCACAAGTACCGATTTCACGGCGATGTAAAGAAAGCCCGTTACTATTCAGCGACGGTGGTTTTCTGCTTCGAGCACCTGCACTCGATGAACATTTTGTACCGAGATTTGAAGCCAGAGAATCTGCTTCTCGACGATAAGGGAAACTGCAAGATGACGGATATGGGTCTCGCAAAGGTGCTCTTCATTTTTTTTCACTCTACTTATCGTGCATGTTTTTGTTGTTTGCGCTCTTCAACAAATGTTGGTGTCCCCGTGATCTTGTTTTGTTGATGACCACGACATGACCACGACAGGTAGTAACCGGAAAGACCTACACGACATGTGGGACCCCGGATTATTTCGCGCCGGAGGTTATTCAGCAAACAGGTATGGGCCGTGGTGTCGATTGGTGGACTCTTGGTGTGCTCACTCACGAACTGCTCTGCGGTCACGCTCCGTTTGAAGCGAATGACCCGATGGAAACCTATCAGAAAATTTTATGAGAAAGATTTTTGCAAAAAAGAACTTGGTCGAGTGAGTGTAGATACCTAAAAGTAGATCAAGAGATCCTGTCTCCTACTCGTACAAGATCCTTAGATGGAAAATATGAGTGTATCACCAGATTATCAAGATGACTCAGATTTTTCTAGCGCATGTCACGAGAATAAACCAGATTTGAATAGTCTGATGATCAAGATTACACACAGAGTACTTTCTAAGGTTCGTTCGCGGAGTGAACCGTGTGCGGTTTTCGTACAAGGACGCTGATGCGATTGACCTAGTAAAGAACATGCTGAAGCATCAGGCCAGTGAGCGCTTACCGATGCGCGTCGGCGGAACGAAGAATGTCAAGGGCCACGTATGGTACCGCGACTTCGATTGGGACACCCTTTTTGCACGCAACATGACGCCACCGTTCAAGCCTACAGTGCGCTCAGTTACCGATACTTCCAACTTTCGCGCCAACGAGTCGGAGATGCCACCAAACGTACCGTATAAGGATGACGGCTCCGGCTGGGATAACGATTTCTAGAAGAACGGCTTCCTTGTAGGGCGTGCACGCCGACCTCCACATACGCTGTTATGATATATCCAAGTTGCACTTGCACTTGCAATTAATTTGAGGAGAACCAGACGCCCTTTGAATTTGATCTATAATCTTGAATAACCATTATTATATGCGAGCAGTCTTATTTTATTTCTGGTAGTTACCAGAAGCGTTATACAACGTTGCTCTGCATGGGTCCTTGATTCAACGTCCTCAAAATATTTCATGAGACTAGCACCACATGGATGCGCATGGTAGAGACAGATGATTTCATATTTTAGTTTTGGCATTCTCATTGAACAGCCCACTAGGTAGATATCCACTGTGACTGAATACCCATATTTACGGGAACAAGTCATTTCATTTTTACCAAAGAAATCTGAGAGTCAGGCTCATCTAGTTTCAAAAGATGGTCGATCGATATTAATGCACTAGGTATTTCTAGATTCATAGACTTGTGTTAGATGTTATTTTTAGTCAGTCTTTTTTGTTGGTACAAAGATATACAGATTGTTCTTAGGTTCTTCGCTAATTTCTACTTCATCCTCTGCAGGTTAAATTTTGTTTTTCAAACTTCAGTAAAAGTTTTACGTCACAGCAGAACCACCAGCAGTAGTTTTAGCATATTTTTTGTTTACCACGAGTTTGGGTGTAGTAATGGAACGCCAAGACCACAACGCTCGCCGCGAAAGCGATCGCAGTGTCCGATGAATACGCATATATAAATTGGATAGACACGCGTTTGCGCCCGCTGCAGTTCTTGTGCGGGATATCGATTATTTTTGATTCTTCGATAGTCTATTCCCATAGTTGTAAAAGACAAGGAAAATATAGATAAGTATCACATTATTTGCATAGCTCTTGCAGGGAAGCGCCTTAAATAAAGTAGAACAAGTCCCTCGGTTTTCCGAAATAGTTCCTCTGAGGTAGAAGTTTTAGTTAGTTGTTCGTGCGACTGTGAGGAGGACTTCTGCGATGCGGCAGAGAAGATGCGCAAATTGAGCGAGAGCACGTAGTACGTGTACGTAGCTAGTAGAAGATGAGACAAGAATTTCCATATTGTGCGATCTTCATGACGTCGTGGTTTCATATGGTAGATTTGATATATTCTGCAACATATATATTAGTAATATGGGCATGGGGTAATACGAAAAAGATTAGCAGATAGGTTAGATTGATTCGTATGCATGTTCTTATGTGAAGTGAAAAGTGCAAAGCGTGTTAGAAATAGAGGAATCACCTCAACGAGTCTTAGGGTGGATTGATTCAAAGTTAAAGTGTTTAGTGATGCACTTGATTCGATCTGGAAAGGCGGCGTCGCGCTGTATTGTCGATTCGATGTGATCTTACTTGAATTTCTATGTTAAGGAGACTGGTGTGCCTGTGATTCAAGAGCAAGGTGGACCTCAGTTCTACCAGCGGCTCTGTCGTAAGTCGTCGACAATACTGCTGCGACGTTTGTGTGTGTATGGATCGGAATGCGAACACATTCCCCGCATACTAATAATGACAATGAGAAAGAATCTGAACAACATGCAAGCATTTTTCTCAAAATAAAATCCTCCGAGTCTTATAAATATCTTGATTCGAAGAGAAAAACTAGGACGGAATAGAAATACCTGTGTTGAGAAGGGCGATGAGATAAAGTCCCGTTCTCGTATTCATGGTTCCGAACAAGTCGCTACGCGCAGTCACAATCTGTTGTTACAGGAGACCGTGTTCTCACCAAAAAGGTGGAAGTTTGACAGAGCCATAATGTGACGCTAAGTTCTAGTACTTAAATGTGTCGGACATTTTCGCTTGATGTGATGTGAGGCACCAGCATTCTTCTGCTTGCGAGTCAGATTTTCCCAAGACCGTCCAAAGACTGATGAGGTCAATCCATGATCGTGGACAACAACAACAACAACAACACCATCAAGGAAATTTTGTGAAATAAAGTCGAGTGCCATAAGCGCAGCGTTGATCCACTGACTAGGTACAAATAGAAATATTATTTAACGATTGGAGGATTTCCACAAGTACAGGGAGAAACTTGGCGACGTAGGCGATGCGGCGACTATATAATTAGAAATCAAGCGGCATTTCGTCTTCTCTGTACTTCTTTGTAATCCATACACTACTCTCACTCTGGTCGTGTGCGTGTGGATTGAAATGTCATTAATCTGTATTTTTTGATATTAAAAAAACGCGATCGTCATTGGCATTGCTGTGTTTTCTCAATAGTCCACTAGCTACACGTACATCCACAGTGCGCAGCGGTTAGTAAGAAGAAGATAAGATGGCAGTAGTTGTGCCGCGTAATTTCCGGCTCCTGGACGAGCTGGAAAAAGGACAGAAAGGCGACTGCGCATCCGGAGTTACATGGGGGCTCGAGAAGCCAGACGATATCTCACTCACCTACTGGAACGGCACGATATTCGGTCCACCAGCAACAGTTTTCGAAAATCGTATATAACTACTACTGCTTATGGTTTATTTCATGCCTACCACTGGTAATCTTGCTCTTTTTGTGTTGCAATCATATTTGTTTTGGATGAAAAAAAGCGTTCTAGGGAACAGTGAAGTAATGCAAAGAAAATACAAGAAATGATAAAGCGATTATCATTTTCATTATCCTTTAGCTCTCAACTAAAGATCTTAATTTTTCAGGTATCTATTCCCTTTCGGTTATCTGCGGTGAGAAATATCCGGACGACCCGCCAATTATTAGGTTCAACACACAAATCAATCTCGGATGCACGGACAAGAACGGATGCATAAAGGTAAAGACTACTTTTTCTCAAGCCTATTGCAGAACGCTTTGTTCAGCTGTAGTAATCGTCCACTGCTTTTCTCTTCAAATACGAACTTTCCATCCTGTTGTAAGCGCACTGGGCCAACTGCTCGTTTTCCTAGGATAGTGCAAGGAAAAGTGAATCCCACGAAATGAATGTATTGCACACTGGACGCACTTATCTTTATACATGAGAACCTCCATATTGATCTTTTTAGGACGCGTGGCCGCTTCTGGCACAGTGGCGAAGAGAATACACGTTGGAAACAATATTGAGCAGTCTTCGACAGGAGATGGCATCAGGCGGGAATAGAAAACTTCCACAACCCCCAGAAAGCAGCATGTACGCCGACGCATAATAATTTTTCCATATTAGACATAATAATTCTCTGCTATGAATATATTTCGCTGGGGGAACCCCCCTCCTTGAGCAGGTTTATTATGAGAGTTTTTTGATTGGCAGATGCAGGTTCCTCAATACTTAGAACGTGTAGCAGATGGGCCATTTGATTATAAACTGGGGATCAAACAACCTCCTTCATAGCTTCCACTTGATGCGCCTCCGTCCAAAAAAACATTGAGTGGACGTACTATATGGGTCGCCACATGATAGGCATTCCGACTTTCAAAAAAGAAATGGGATTCAACAGGGAGCATTGTACTCGCGCCCTGCTGCTTTATGCAGAGAGGTGGAGACGTGCGGTAGCACGCATGAAGGTGTCCATTTTTTTGAGAAAGTAAGTCGTCAGTCGTGTGTAGGCAGGAGCAAACAACAACATGGGACAACGTCGCGTTTTGTACCGTTCGTCCGATGCAGAGGTACTTCATCATGATTTTTGGTCGGATCACGCTAGCTGTTCAAAGTGGATCTACATGTTTCTACCGACGGAAGTGGTTGGACAAGTTTGTGATCCTATCGTCCTTTCTAGCACGTGAGTGTCAGGGCTTATGATCCAATGGTGAAGAAAAAATCGAGACCAAAGATTCCTGGTTTGATACACGACATGGCCTCCGATCATGTATCTGCACACGGCTCTGCACTCTTGTGTTAGAATTTTGCTTCCAAAAAGAAAGAGGAATTAGAAATGTCGATATGAATGAATAATACTAAAATGATGAAGAGGAATCTGATGCTGTTTTTACGACTGCGGCCAAGAGCAAGAGTTGTAGCAAGGACTTGAGAGGAGATGATAATCTTTATCCGAATAGTAAGTAAAAAGTAGGCCATTTTTTTCTGCACTCGCGTGGTCATGCGAAAAAAATCAGAAGGTGCAGGAGCAGCCACGAAGATACTGAATTATCATTAGCTTTATGTTCATGGGCCTGGGCTCGTTGCTACCTGGGAGCATATCGCTGCGTCTCTTATTTTCAGGAGTACTTCTTAATTGATAATATTGGCGTGAAGAAAATGAAACTCAATCGGTTGTGGAATTATCATATCAATCTAGTGAAACAAACACGAATATGAAGAGACCTAGGGAAGGAGAAGAAGAGGGAGCTCGTCGCAGTTCCAATGCGTCTGACAAGCGGCCGCGCACCAGCGCGGAACCAGCGGAGGCAGGTGGCGTTCCGTTGAAATGGTGTCTAGAGATACGGCCGGACCTTCGTCGAGGGTATTTGCACGCACACCTGGCAGCAAGCCGTAGGTTTTGTGACGCGAGTATTCGCTCGAGGCGCGAGAAGGAGGTGCCCGACTCCGCAGGAGGTAGTACTAGTAGCGGCTCAGGTGGCAGTGGCGTCGAGGTCATGAACATTCTCGATCTCGTTGTGCGGCACCAGCCTGTTGAAACGTGTTCGCCCGAAGAACCTGACTCATCCAAGGAAGGCGTTGCTTCGCAAGCAGCTAAGCCAGATGGAAATAATACTGTTGAACAAGACGCCAGCACATCGACAACCCTCTCGTTTCTGTACGGCAGAAAATCAGTGGCATCAGAGACCGCCTCCGCCAGCGATGATGATACCGCTGATGATACTGGTCTGCTCTCCTTGGATCCTCGCAATTCCCTACGCGTGCTGCCGAGTTCCGACTCCTCGACGATTATCACATTGCAATTCTCCTTTGGCGAGCGGTGCGTCTTTTTCGAGGGCGACGACTACGACTTGGTCTGCCTTATTGCGACGTCCACTCTGCTCGAGGGCCCACTACAGAGCAGCATCAAATGTCGCACCTGCATGGCTTGTCTGTTTCCTATTGACGAGCAGAAGGCTGCAGATAAAGCTGAAGATGAACACGATAAACCTGCAACTCGCACAACCGCCTCCAGCACTTCTAGAAGTGTCATTGAGCAGTTCCAATTACCTTCAGTTCTTTGGGATACCTTTTCGGACTGCGTGGCTTGTGAGGAGTGTATGCCCTTTCGTACCTCAAAGTTCACAGCTCTGCGCGGTCGCCTGTACTGGAGCAAGATGTACGCGCTTTTGCATGCCGACGATTTCGGTCCCTTTTCGAAGTTCGATTTGAAGACGGGACGATGCAAAGAGTGCGGTACCTATGTGGGGGACCATGCGGACGCGAGCGCGGGAGTGCAATTGTTCAAGCACAAAATTTCCTACAATGGTTCGCCGACAAATGGCACCTCTGAGCAGCCAGTACAGGACATCATCAATCCCTCTGGATCTTCTGGGACGGATGAACATGCAAGGTGGGCGACGCGAAATATATTCTCGGGGCATACCGATGTAGGTTGCGTGGGAGTTGTATTGCGAGAAGCCCTGGAAGTAAATAGTTGCAGACAGTTTAGGCTTTTCCTGGACGAGAGCAAGAATAAAAGGGATGATACGAACAATCAGGGAAAGACTTCTCCTGAGAATATCTTCACTCCAAAAGAACAAGATAAAAGTGCCTCTAAAGAACAAGATAAAAGCACGTATTCGGACGCTGACGGCGCAAGAGTTTCCTTTCCCCCAGAAATATTAAAAGAAAATGCAACACCATCATCAAGTGCTGATATAAGGAGCGAAGCTAAAGCGGAGGACCATCCTACTAGAGCGAAAGGCACTTCTACGGGCGAAGCCAATGACGAAGAAAGCGGCGCACATTTGTCGCCTGCCTCTACGGCGGCTGAGACGGAAGATGCTTTGGCTGGAGAAAACATCGTGCCTTCTCTTCAGCAAAGCATTCGCGTGAAGGTGGTCGCGAAAAGAACGAAGCTGCTGAATATAGATGGTGAGTACGATGGGACTATGAAGCTTGCTGCGTGCCAGGGGGAAGAGAACTTTCGTGACCATATGTGCGTGTGGTACCGATTGGAGAATGACGAAGTCGTCAAAAATGTAACTACTACGCAAGGTACGCGACCACAATCTGAAGAGAGGAGCATCGCCATACGGGATCGTGACGTTTTCAAGGAAGTTCTACGCTATCTTTATTCGGCGCAAAAACGCATTCCACAGCAGCCTGAATCCCCTTGGATGTTCGCATACCTGCCAGTTCTACCTGCGGAGTAAAAGGATTCAAATTTGTCTTTCATTGCTGTCCCGCTCCCGTCGAGCATGCCTACCTGTTTCATCTTTTGTAAGCCCATTGCACCTGTTAGTTTTCTATCTCCTGATATTGAGTTGTGCCTCATCTGATTACTTGATGAATATTGGAAAGTTCCCATGAGTAGACGATAAGTATATGGCAGAGTAGTACTAGTTATATCATTCCTCCTGCTGTCTCCGCTTTCTTTCGTTGCTCCCCTTGTCGAAAAAGAACAGAACATGCTTGAACTGCAGGTCGTTTGGCGGTGTCCTCCTGCTCAGTCATTGTTGCCTGCTTCGTCTGCGCCGGTGTAATTGTTGCTCGCTGAGTCGTGGTTCTTTCAAGAAAGAACTAGACCGAATTTTTTAAAGCAAAGCACTACTGCTCTACATGATGGCCAAGAACTAGATTTATCGTGAAAATCTAGACGATCCTTGCTTCCTCTGCATGCTTACTCTCCAAGATAGAATGTGATACAAATGCAATGATCTCCACGATTCCGGTTACAAATCGTTCTGATCAAACAAGATAAAGTGGTGGACAGCTTGAAAATCCTTCGTCCACCTTCACTTGGTGCATGCGATCACTGCTGCAAAGTGATGAAATGAAAAAAAGATATGCTGATCCTCCTTCCAGCAGAGCAGACGTTGTCAAGTTGTCAACGCAGCGCTCGAACAACAAGAATAATATCTCTCAACAATGCGAATGTCACTGCTCTCTCTCTGCGTATCGTCATGATCACGCTCATCCTTGCGTACAAATTCTTACTCAACATAATTGTTGACTGACGTGTAAAAGCTGTATTACAAGCTGCTAGCGAATCCTACTGACGTAACATTGGTGCTTCTTAACTGAAGGAATTTTCCTTATTACATACTGATCAAATGTCAATTTGCATAATTTGCTTGAAAGGGGAACTTTTTAAATCTAGAGTCCACCTTGTGCTAGTTCTAAAGTAGTTTATGAAGACCAACCATCTACGAAATCGTCGCAACATTTTTCCGCCGATCGCTCCCAAAATTCGCTAGCTGTGGGAGTTGTGGCGGAGCTTGTGACGAGTCTCGTATTTACTGTGGCGAGAAATTTTTTGACTGTGACGAAAACCGTTTTCACTGTGACGAGTCTCGTTTTTTACTGTGGCGAGAATTTGTTTTACTAGGGCGATTATTTTTTTGACTGTGACGAAAGTTTTTTTTTTTACTGTGGCGAGAATTTTTCTTACTGTGGCGAGAGTTTTTCTCTGACGGAAATTTTTTACTGTTGTCGAAAATTCTTCTCACTGTGGCGAGAGTTTTTTCTTACTGTGGCGAAGATTTTTGTCACTGTGACGGGCTTCGTTCTTACTGTGACGGGCCTCGTCCTTACTGTGACGAGCCTCGTTCCCACTGTGACGGGCCTCGTCCTTACTGTGACGGGCCTCGTCCTTACTGTGATGGGCCTCGGCCTTATTGTGACGAGCCCCAGCCTGCCTTGTTGGTATGAGTCAGCGTCGACCTCATTGCGACAGACCTCAAATTTAGTGCGGCGAGCCTCAGTCTCATCGTGGGCACTCAAGTGGTGCCAGGATTCGACTTCGAGTAGTCCGAAGGGCTGGGCACTCGCTGGCGAGTCCTCAGGCTCTCGAGCTGTTCGAATCTTGACACCACTAGAGTGCCCTCCAGCAGAAACGCCCTCAAGGCGCGCGCGCCTTCTCGAGCCGCCAACAAAAAACGCGCGCTTTCGCGCTCTCAAAGTCTTAGCACGGTGACGGGCCGCAGCCTTACTTCGAGGCCAGGCACGTGCCCCCAAGGACCGAGAGGGGCGCTGGCTGCTTGGGGGCGTTTGTGTTTGGGGGAATTCTAGTAGCGTCAGGATTCGAACAGCCCGAAGGGCTGGGCACTCGCTGGCGACGAAAAAGGCGCTTGCGCTCCTTTCGGGCCAATTCTGGGGACACCTGCCCGCCCTCCAGAGGCCAAGGTTTGACGCTGAGGCTCGCTCGTCACGATGAGACTGAATCTCGGCACAGTAAAGATGAGGCTTGTCACAGTAAAGACGAGGCTCGTCACAGTAAGGACGAGGACGAAGCTCGTCACAGTAAAAAAAACCCTCGTCACAGTAAAAAGAATCCTCGCCACAGTAAAAAGATTTTTCGTCACAGTGCAACGAACTCGCGCCACAGTAAGAAGAACCCTCGCCACAGTTAAAAAAAATTATTGCCACAGCAAGAACGACTTTCGTCTCAGTAATAAAGATGCTCGCCACAGTAAAAACGAGACTCGTCACAGTGAGCACGATTCTCGTCACAGTAAAAAAACCTACCGCCACAGGCTCCGCCGCAACTTCCACAACTTGAGCACAACTTCCACAACTCCTGAGGAATAAAGACAGTGCAGCTTTTTCAGAGATGTTTGCTTTGGCCTTCCTAAGTAGTAGACAAAGTTCCACAACTAGAAGAAAAGACTTTCGAAGGACGCAGTCGAGTTGTGGTTTCGTTTTTCTGGTCTAGTTAGTAGCCTCGGCCTGCTGTGTCAAAAGCTAGATCTTCTCTCTGTAGATCATTCATGTGGCAGCGAAAGAGTTGAGGACTTTCATCTTTTCCAATTTGTAAAGCCGTTTGTAGTTATAATTCTAGTACTGCTACTGTTCTTGTTCGAGGTTGACCAGGTTGTTTTTCAAGAAAAGGAAAAGGTTTTATCACCAAGTTTATGATATGGGGGATAATGACGGGCCTAAGACATTCGGTGGGAAATATATCCCGCCTCATATGAGGAAGCGCGCCGTGGAACAGAAGCCTGAAGAACAAGACCAGTCTTCTTACAACGACAACCCTCCAAAACAAAACGACGGCAAAGATTACGGCGGAGGCAAGGAAACTTAAGGCAAAAACTTGGATTAGAAATTTTTTGTGGTCCATCGCGTTGGGTCTACTTCTATTCTATTATGCGCGTGCGCTTTATATTCAAGAGAAGAAAAGAGAAGGCCTTGCGCTTTCTGGCCGCTGGCTTGTCGTTTGGAATTCTTCACTCTCGTTTGAGAGTGCCGGCGGAGCGCGTTTTCTCAGCCCGCCCAGGCTCCTCGCAAGCCGTTCGCCGCCCCGCCCTTTTTGAGGTTTGTGCGTTGGGCAGCAGTCTCTTTCTGCTCCGCAGTCAGTCCTCTGCAGTCACCGCGCGGAGCCGCATTTTGGCCATCCTTCTGCGCGGCTGTTCGGCTCTTGGTCTTGTCCCTTCGGTCCCAGGTCTTCTCGCGTGGCACTGTAGTGAGGAGCGTCTTTTCGGTCGAGCGAGATAGTGCGCCCCGTTTCCTTCCTTTCGCGGCTGTTTCTAGTGTGACTCTCATGTGTATAGATATTAAGGAAGATAGTAGAACTAGGGCGGATGCCTATAGCATCAATCATCTGATTATAATGGTGGCTCGCAGTATTGTTCAACAGCTTCAAATGTTTTCTCCAAAAATTAGCAGTAACATTTCTTTATTCTTATTGTTTATGTTTGCCTGACTCTGACAGGTGCTTTCTCATCTTCTTCTAAGAAACTAGAGAGTACTACGGCAAAGATAAGGACTACGGCGGTGGTTCCTACGGTGGGAAGGATTCCTGGGATCGAAAGGGAGGTAATTTTTGCCGTTAAGGACGACCGCGAAATCCTTGCTCTTGTTCTTGATGAAGACGATCATCAATTTTGCCTATTCTTAGAAATGTTTATTGTTTTTCATTATCTCTATTGTGATATTGATACTGTCGCCCACGTTCTTTTGGTAGTTCGGCTTCCTCGTCGCGTGAAAAACAACCGGTGTGCAAATCACGAATCACGAAGAAAAATTTAGATCGTTCTTTTCATTCTATTCAGATGGGTATGGCTATCGTGCGGGCAATGGCAAAGGTGACGGTGGCTGGGGCAAGGGAGGCTATGGAAAGCCGCAACGCCTAGGAGGCGATGGCTATGGTGGATACGGTGGCGGGTAACAATTTTTTTGTAGATCTTCACGGCCCAGGCCCACATTCCTAATGTAATGACATGACGAGTCAACATGAAGAACTTACATCATAATCATCATTTTTCTATCCCCAACAACAATGTAAGTAAGCTTCTCTTTTACTTTTGGCTCGCCTTCGCCGACGAGCAAAGTAGGCTAATACTAATCCTGTTGATCATACTAGTTCACGTTCACAATTCTTATTCTGTTTATGACTTTTGTTTGTAAGGTGGAGTGGCAATGGTAGTCAGCAGGAACGGTACGGTGGTGGAGGCGATATTTCGTCCTACACACGCCGCGGGCATATGGACTCAGAGGATCGGGAACAAGAGCCGCGCAGCGGTGGAACAAATGTATCCTACTCGAAGCAGGATATTCGAAACCGAGGACCCGCGAATAACTTTAAGAGGTTTTTTTTTGACGGTCTAGGCTGCTCAATACGTAGATAGATAGCTAGATAGATCATACGACTTTACCCACTGCTTGTCATGTTCCATGACACGGCGCATGAACGTGTTAACTAGATTGCTTTTTTTATTGGTTCACCTTTACGAATAGGACAAGTTGAGCAAGAAGGACCTAAATATCCACTTCTAGGGCTGTAGTTTCCTCTAAAAAGAGTTTGCATTCGCATAGGTCCTTATATCACCATAGATTCGGATGGATAGTGCTACTGATTTAGTTCTTGTTGTTTTCAGTGTTTTTCTGAAGAACATCATGTAATCGTATCATGTATTCTCTTCACGAGATACTAGCACATACTAGTAGTAAATAGTAAGTTGTTTGGAAGGATTATAATCATGCTTTATTGTTGTGGATGTAGAAGGTCCTCTAAGTTAGCTGGCGGAGTAAAGAGCCAACGTGAGCCACAAAATTGGTTTGAGCGTCCTGATTGCCGTCAAAACTACCCCAAAATCGAAGAAGATGAAGCAGAAGTGTTCCCGAAAAGGACTCACAGAACTGGTAAGCTTCCCTGATTTATGGCAGGTGGTTGGTACAGTACATGGACATGGAGTACACAGAACTGGTAATCTTCTATCTTGATCTTTGGTACAGTACATGGTCATAGAAGAGATCTTATTGATTTAATAAATTGCACACGACAATGAAAAATGCAAATCACGTGTATGATTCTGATCAATACTAGTACAGTAAGGGAGTTAATAGCGTATAATCGGAGCATCAGGTCTAGCCCTTCGAGTTAACAAAAAACGGACGACTATCCGTAGAGCAAAACGTATATTGTATAGTCTAGTATAGATCATTATCTGAAAGCAGGACGTTTTTTATTCTTGTAGTTGTCTCATACTCTTCATAGAACAACCCGGCTGGTCACCGGGGTCCCATTGGGACAACATTACCGCGCGAAACGTCGAAAGATGACCTGCGCACTCCGGTACCCGTGGACGGGCCGGGGCTTGGCTCGTGGTTCTACGCTTACGGCCTGACGACGTGGATAGAGGGAGGCGGGCGCTGCACTCCGTCGCAGGGAACGCGCTCACGCTAGCGAACTGCGGCGTGTCGTTGCTGCCCTTTCCTGGCGTGCGGTGCCCATGTCTGGGCTTTCGGATTGTGGGCAAGAGACTTCAGCGCGAGCCTTCGGCTTCGCGCGTGCTGGCCTGTGTTGGCTTCGCGGCCCCCTCGGCTTCTCTCTCCCTGGCGCGGAGGGTCTCCACCGGTCTCCACCACACCACTGCCGGCCAGGGGTGGCGCCTTTTTGACGTGCTGCCTCTGCTGCGTGAGCGCCTCGGCGTCTAGAAGGTCGGGCGGGCGTCAGATTTCACTGCGTCGCTTTATTTGGTCTTGGTTTGCGCTACTTGGTGGGTTTTTTACGCTTGTACGGGACTGCGGGTTGCGGTCTGTGATGCATTGGCTTTTCGGAAACTAAACGAGCGAGCAGCGGCACTGTGCAGGAGTGCCGCCGCTCCCTCCTCGCGCACTTTGTGCAGGCCTGTGGCTGTCGTGGGGCTTGC
This sequence comes from Amoebophrya sp. A25, assembly GCA_905178165.1. Classification (NCBI taxonomy): domain Eukaryota; class Dinophyceae; order Syndiniales; family Amoebophryaceae; genus Amoebophrya; species Amoebophrya sp. A25. Next base: position 1,726,170 of record CAJINU010000003.1, on the reverse strand, counting down.
GCTCCGAACTACGACGCAGCTCGCCGCGGGGGGGTCTGGTGCTTTGGGGCTGCCTTAGCGCGGCGCGCTGGCTTTCGACTAAATGCCCCTGATGCTGTTTCTCTAGCTGTTTCTACCGCTGCACCTGCTTGCCTTTCTTCGGTGTTGGTTTGAGGCTTCTTGCCTTTTTTTACCATGACGGCACCGGCAAACACACCCGGACCGCGGCGCCTCTTGTTAGGACTCTCTTGCATTTGCCTAGCGCGTCGCTGTGCTTCAGATTCCGCCTTTTGGCTGTCTGTTGTAGGTCTGTGGATAACCGTCTATCCTTCTCCTAATAATAATAATACTCATAGAACAAAGTAGATAGACCAAGAAAAGAGCATCCCAGGAGGAGCATGACGCAACACTGTTGTTTTGATTTTATTGTTGAACTGTCAGGTATCAACTTTGACGAGTATGACAAAATTCCTGTTGAGAGATCGGGTAATAATTGCGAAGCTGCAGTCGCAATTAACCGATTTTCTGAAGCTCGACTCCACGATGATTTGTACGAAAACGTCACTAGATGTGGGTACAGCTTCCTACTTCGTGGGCTAAATTTTGCGATGAATTGTGATTTCGCTTGATCTTACCACATGGCGTTGGGCTTTCCATTGCAGTTGGATAAAGAAAGCTCTTTCTTTCAGTTTTAGAGGCAAAAATAATTAAGCTTTATTCCACATCACGTACAACCGCAGGTATGATCGCCCAACGCCTATTCAGAAGCACAGTATTCCAATCGTTCGATCCGGGCGCGATGGTATGTGCTGCGCACAGACAGGCTCAGGAAAAACAGCAGCATTTCTGATTCCTGCCATTCAGTCACTTCTGGACAAGGGTCCTCCAGGAATTCCTGATATGCCCAACGCTAGAGGACTTTCCCGGTATTCACTTTGTTTACTTAAAAGAAGGCATTTTATCAAATTGCTTGCGTTTTTTCGATCACTGGGATTCATTTTTTCATCCTAGTAGAGGTGTGCACTGATGAATGTGTCCTTGATTTTCATGTTATAAATATGCAACTACAACTAGTAGAACGTAGTATTACGTTGTGAAGCAGCACTAGGCTTAATACGTAATGCAGACGTGCTTGAATCTTGTAAACAGGCCTGGGGGAGTATGTGCCGTGATTTGGTCAAAAATGAGAATCTTTCTCCTGTGATGAAATTTAACTTAGTGTCTCGCTTCCGATTGTGTTGGTTTTGGCACCGACCCGAGAGCTGGTCTCACAAATCTACGATGAGGCACGCAAGTTTTGCTTTCATACCGGTATTTTGGCGCAAGTCGTGTACGGGGGTGCGCCCTTGATGGAACAAAAACGAGAGGTCGGTCGGGGATGCGATATCCTTGTTTATGCTCGTCAGCTCGTTGTATCGTAGACGTAGTTCGGACTACTTAACCTCCCAATTGGTATACAGACCAATCCCCTGAGGCATCCTGACATGACATATTTAATGCAATCTTGCACTTTCACGTTCGACAATTTCATCGTAAATATCTGTCTTTGTTTCAGAAGTTTTTGGGCAGTGTTGAAGTGCGATAGATGACGTGACGCAAAAACGAAAACGATGAATGAACAACAAATATATACCCCTTGCACTTGCTGGGTACATCATCATCATTGTGTACGCTCTAACCTTTTGCTGCGCCGGGTCGCCTCACTCATATGGTCGAGTGCAACTGGATCAATCTGGGATATACAAGGTATAAGAATGGTTGTTAGCGGCACTGACGTGAACAGGTTTCACGTGTATTGGAAACCAAAACTTAAGATACGTTTTTCGTTAATGAAGTGCTTCTACTGCGACGCGAGCGCGACTCTTTCATCAGATTTGCTCTTAGAGCGGCATGTACGGAAAGATAGCAATGTTCAGACCTTTCTTCAAATGGATAGTTACTTGAGCTAGGCTTGTCATACCATTCCAAAACTCAACATTTCAGATACTTGGTTTTGGACGAGGCGGATAGAATGTTGGATATGGGTTTTGAGCCGCAAGTCCGACAGATTGTTGAACACACAAATATGGGTGAGTTTTATCATGGAAATCCTGAATTCGACCGACAAACAATGATGTTTTCAGCGACGTTCCAAGACGAAATCCAGATTATGGCCCGCGATTTTCTGTACTCTTCTTATAGGTTTTTAGATGTGCTTCTCATACGTTCCTCCCCTCAATCTCGCTTTGCTTCAATTTTTTCTGTAGGAACGTACAAAAGAATGCAACTGATCCACGGTCTTCAATACATCAAGGACAATCAGAAGTACTAATTTATTTTAGAAGTAGTCACTATGTGCTTTGTTTTGAGTTGTTGTTCTCAAAGTTACCACAAGTAGAGCATACTGCTATTTTAGAAGTAGAAGACAGACTAAGGCCCGAGAGGAAGGAATGAAATCGAGTTTTCTTGTTCGACTGGTGTAAAACTCCTGCATCCACAACTACATGTCAGGCGCGACTACATCTTCCTCAGCGTGGGACGTGTAGGTTCGACAAACGAATTTATTGAGCAGAAGGTGATGTATGCAGAGGAGAACGATAAAACTCTGCGTCTTAAGCGTTGCCTCAAGGACGCAGCGATAGGATGCGGCGGCGAAGGCCTCTGCCTTGTCTTCGTTGAAACCAAGAAGGGAGCTGACGTGTACAACTACTAGGACTTCCAATTTGTCAAATTAAACTCCTGTTGCTTTTGGACTGTGATATGCCAACTGCCAATCCCTGTGTGTAGTAGCTACTAGAAAATATTTCGACAACAAAATTCAGTGGAGTTTTCAAAAAATGTTGAAAAAGAGGCGGCCAGGCTTTTCTTGTTGTTCTTGGCATGATATGCTGCGTTATGGCCGGTGGTGTGGAGATTCAGCGTGGTAACCGGTCATCATCTATTACTATTCACTTTTATGTATACCCATACTTAGGAGTATCTTCAGACAAATACTTGTTTCTATCCTCTACCTTTTCTTCTATTACGAACTCAGGCTCGAAAAGGATTTGTGGAAGAATAATTTTGCAGTGACTGCGATTCACGGTAACCGAAATCAGCAGGAGCGAGAGGAAGCACTCCAAGCATTTAGATCAGGGCAAAACCCGATTCTGGTAGCAACGGATGTGGCTGCGCGCGGTCTTGATATTCCCAATGTCGCTCTTGTGATTAACTACGACATGCCAAAGAATATTGACGATTACGTCCATCGCATCGGCCGTACAGGTCGCGCCGGGCGACATGGAAAAGCAATCGCGTTCATCAACGACAAACAATGTACTTTAGTTTGTTTTCTTACAAACTTAGGATGTAATCTGATGAAATAAGTTTGCAAGGCCAAGAAGGGACTCCTAGTGCGGTTATTGTAGGTACTGAATGTAAGAAAAGGCGAAGGAATAGTTCTCTAGTTTGAATATTATAACATTTACGAGCAGTCCCAGTCCATCATCGCATTGAATCGTTTATATTAAAAAGATATGTCTCTGATCATTTCTGCCAGGTTCCCGGGATTTGTTGCGCAAATTGAATGATCTTTTGGTCGAAGCGAAGCAGGATCGCCCTGACTGGTTCGAGGAGATCGCTAGAGTCCATAACCAAGGTGGAAGACTTGATAAATATACGAGCGGCAAGCAAGCACGCGATTTGCGCCAACTTGACGGCACTTTTACTTATGTCGCCGACAAGATGTGTTTCCCTACTTTCAAAATAGATGAATTGTCTTTTTTCATGGATTTTTTGAAGGTGGACTGCTCAACGAACAGACATCTTGGCGAGACTTGATTTCAGTTTTTCCTCGAATCCTACTTCTATAATATGTTGGACCTACACTTTGAATTCGACGGCCGACATTGATTTTATCTATCGTCTGCCTGGTGTAATATTAGTAATTATTGAAATTGATGAATGTTGTTGTATTTTCGTTCGCGCTCTAAGACCGCAGCGGGGGGGCAAAGGAAAGCTCTACTTCTGGAGGACGCGATAATCGGGAACAAACAACTCGAGGTGGCGGCAGAGGCGGCGGTGGTTTCGAGTCTAAACTGGTCAGTGGCAGAGGTGGTGGAGCCAAGCAGCAGCCGAGCTTTGGCGTTAGTGGCGCGCAAGATGCTTGGTAAGAGAGTAACTAGGAGTGAGAAACTTTCTGGAATCGACGGCCGTTGGCGAATGTTGATTGGAGAGTCTTCGTGGCGCCGTCGTGGCTTGCTGCATGGTTAATGAGGGCCGTAGGAGTATTCCTTACCACCTCGGATACGGCAGACGTGTGATGACTCAGCACAGCATCGTCTTTCAGAAAGTTGTGCTTCCTTTTTTCCAACTAGAATGTTGTGTTATCAGCATCGCACGTCGTGGTTCTAATGTATACTTGACGGCTCGCTCCTTTGTTCGTATCCCAAGCCACGATAAGGTTCTACACATATTGAGGTACTTGTGCAGAAAACCGCCGCCTCTTCGTGTGTGGACGAGAAGCTGTAAAACATTTATCTTGTCATTCTACGTTTGTGTACAACGGGGTCTGCTTGGAGCTACTTCTGCAAAGCCACCTATTTCGTTTCACCAAGAGCACGCTTGCCACATGTGCTTACCATTATTTTGGTGGATGATCATCATGATGCTCAACATGCTGACATGTGTCCATCCCTACAGCGTGCACCTTTATTCATCGTGCATGTGCGATTACTGCACCAGTTTACTACTGTAGGGGTGCCAATGTTTGTTAGACACTAGCTTTTTATGACTGAATTACTTAATCACAATCGTTAATTAGTCTGAATGTAAATGTAATAGTATAATTCGACATGAACATCACTAAAAAGATTGAACCAACATGAATCCTTCCCTGCTGTATAAATAATTGTTGTTTTCACTACAGACGTGAGCGACGTACCACATACCTCTCACACACTTGTAATTGTAATATCACCTCTCGTCCTCGTCCTCGGGCTTGTTTCAGATGGTAGGAATTTTTCAGTGATCGTCTACGAGCGATCGGTGTACCAATGAGATCTTATTCATGAATCAACAAAGAATAAGAAGTCTTCTTCGACGAAAGTGAGCAGCTGAATATAGACGGAAAGGTGTCGCAGCTCGGAACTACAGCGAATCTAATTACAGCCTGAAGAAAACCTCATGATCATGGTTTTGCGCCTTTTCTTTCTTCCAACGAATTTTTGGATCACTATATTCAACAATTGACTACATCTTCGATAGAACCATTTTGATTGATGTTGAAATGAAAAAGCGGGACGAGGTGATGAGGGTGGAGTAGAGAGAGCGTCGAGAGACGATGAGGGTCGTGAGGTAGAGAGTGTACTGCGTTGGAAGGGAGACGGATTCCATTCTGGGTATAATAAAACGTCGGAGCATGCTCGTCCTCTCATCCTTCCTCCTCTTCGGCATTTAAAGTAGATGGAGCGCGGCAGTTGGAGAAACGATAGAAGGAGGTATAGTATCTGTTGTTTCATTGTCGACTTCTTTTTTATGCCGAACATGTAGAGCTGTATCTTCTATCTATGCTGAAGATGTCGAGCTATCTAAATGAGTTGTATCTTCTATAGTTTCATCTTCCGTCTAGGTGGTACCGCGCTTGATGGCCGCTGGGAGAAGTGGTAGGCTCTGCTCAGCGTTGCGGACACGACCAGGGTCGAGAACGCAAGGATCCCTGAGACGGCCTCAACGCATGTTAATGATACCAAATAATAGCTAGTGCCCTGTACTGTGATTCAAAGCGGGCGACAAAGGTTGGAGATGTTTTTCTTGCCGTGGACCATACGGGACGCGGCCAAGGAGGCGATCTTCAGGCAGGAGCCCGAAAGTAGCGCTGTTGCCGAAGTGGGCACTACCGCAAACTGCAGTCTTGACGCCACTGGTGTCTCTCCTGCACGCTTGTCCTTCACTAGTGCCGCTCCTAAGGACACGCGTTCACAACGACGCACGTCACGGAGTCGCCTCCATCAACGTCGATATGGGCAGCAGCCAGCAAGCAACCATCAACGTCAGGATCGTGCCAAGGATTCTCTCCTGTGCTGTGGCACGAAGGTTAGCACCAACAAGACGACGTCGAAGTTCGCGACCAAGATGAAGACGAGGATCGTTCGATCAGGGCTACAACTGGTTGTTACATTATGAAAGGAAAATCTATAGGTAAAACTAAGTATAATTTTCTTTTGATCATTACAATCACACTTTTCGACTTCTTGTTACAATTGGCACCAAATGAATTGATGATCATGAAGATCATGGATTTTGGTTCACATAGTGGGATGGTTGTGGACGACCTTTTTTTTTTGGCGTACCACTGCAACTGGGGACCACTCTTTGGAAGACCGCATACGGGAAAATGTATCCTGGGAGCTCCTCGTCTTGCGGAAGTACGAAAGCTGATGAAACAAGCTGAGGGATTGAGGCTCCCCTCTTATTTTACCTCTAGTAACTATGTTTTCAAGCTCTACCAGTACTAACTAGTTTGCCTTGGATAATTTTTGTAAGACCATTATTCGTCTTTTTCCATCCGATCAGTGATCCGCGATGTCGATCGGTGATCCGTGGATCGACATCGATCAGTGACCCGTGGACCGATGTCGGTCAGTGATCCGTGGATCGATCCGTGATCCGTGGATCGATCAAGGTTTGGCAGACCGATCAGGAGCCCACGGATCGACCAAGGACACACGGATCGACCAAGGGCACACGGATCGACCAAGGGCCCGCGGATCGATCAAGGGCACACGGACCGACCAAGGAGGCGCGCGCTATTTCGTGCTGCGTCGCGCTTGAAATTGAGCACAGAAATCTCGCCCACCCCCGAAGCTCTCGGCGTCACGCACTGGGCGTCACGTGTCGCGAACAGCTTTACGGCGTTCCGTAAGTCCCACGGCGGGACACTGGGGCCCGGCGGGGCAGCTATTCGCGCGCCTCCGCGCACCCCGCCGACGCCTGGTGGGGGAGTATGAAGTGCTGCACCCGCAGCGCTGGAACAAGTCCACCACTGGCGTGGCTGGTTGTGCTTGTTTCTTGCCTGCGGCTCCGCTCCTGGCGCGAGGGGCTCAGCGTGCGCCGATAGATTTTATTTCGGGACTGTGGGCTGCGGTCGGCGATGCGTTGGCTTTTCGGAGACAGCTGCGGCACCGTGCAGGGGCGCCGCCCTCCCTTCTCGCGCACTTAGTGCGGGCTTGTTGCCATCGTTGAGAATCCGCTCCGGACTACGATGCAGCCCGCCGCGGGGAGGTGTGGCGCTTGGGGCTTGCCGTTGCCTTGGCGCGCCGCGCCGCGCCGCGCCGCGCCGGCTTTCGACTATATGCCGCTGGTGATGTTTCGCTTGCTACTTTTGCCGTTGCGCCTGCCTACCCTTTTTCCGTGTTGGCCAGAACCCTTTTGCGTAGCCTCTGTCTCACCATGTTGACGGCACTCGCAAACGCACCCGGGCCGCGGCGCTTTTTGTTAGGCTTCTCTCGCTCCTTTGGCTTAGCGCGTCGCCGTGCTTCAGGCTCCGCCTGTGGGCCGTCTGTAGGTCTGTGGATAGCCGTCTATCCTTCTCGCAATAATAAGATTAATGCCAGCCGTAAATGATGAGCATGAGTTACAGAGAACGAGAACCGCATCGAAAGCGTCTGTTGTATATTGTCAATCAGTAGTCCCTGAATGTGAATTTTTGAATCTAACTTTCTGGTCTGTGCTGGAATATAATCTTCGTAACTATATTGCTGTATTTTATTTTTACTTATAAGATGACGCTGTTAGAGTTAATCTAGATACTTCACAAATACCGTTTGTTAGAGATGTCATAGTGACGACTCCTTATCCAGTAGCTTCTACTGATGTTATCAAGCAGGCCAGCTGTAAGAAAAGAAGCATCGTCTGCACTCATTCGTTGGCGAAGTGAAAAAGAGAACCAGATTATACGCTCTGCGAGATGTAGGATGTCCACGGGGAGCTCCAAAAGAGCGTTAGCATGATCACTGCCGTATGATTTGGGTAGACCCGGCATCGCCTTCTCAGAGGCAGATGCTGAGACATACCAGGTTGGAATTACAATTAGAAATACACCTCATAGAAATACGACCGTTGTCTGTAGCATCCATTGGACGATGTTAAAGATTACTCTGTATTTTACTACTGCAACAGATTCTCTTACTTTATTATCTGGTTTATCATTAAATAGTTGGGGTGAAGACGGAAGTAGAAAAATTAGACGAATCACGAGATAATTCAACAGCTGCTGAGGCAGAGACAAATTAGGAAGCGCACATGTGATCAGCCGGCAGCGTCAGTGGCAAATATTATATCATCATTGACTCACACTCATCGTTTTGCTTGCCAGATTCTTGGAGGAAACTCGATCATGAAGAAACGACTACACAACGCTGTGGGTGTACTACTGAAGTGCTAACTACGACGACTTCTGGAGACATGTTCACGCTCTTCAAGGGAAGGGGTGCTCCTTTGTCTATACTTGCATAATTCGGCCACTAGAGCCTCTTTTTCATGATGGACACCGGGAGCGACGGCACGCACAGAAATGTACTTCTGCAGGATCAACAGAAGTTGTAGTTACATATGCTCGTCCGAAAAGTTGCAGCTCCTTTACAATGTGGAGAGACGTGATGTGTGATCAACAGACAAGAAGGGTGGCTCTGCCTGATATTTATCGGTGGATCATGTTGAGCTCCTCTGTGTAAAAGAATTCTTGAGCCGCGAACAAGGACTGCAGGAGCTTCTGGCGATCGTGAGGCCCCCCCGAGGACGAGATAATCCCCGCTGTATCATCCTGAGGTTTTGTAGCTGACAAGAAGGACATGGTAGGGCTCCTCACGCAGCAGGCATTTAATTGGAGATATTCTTTTCCGTATCATGTGTGTAAAACGGTGAGGGCATTTATTCTTATCAACGATGACGCCAATAAAATCGCAAAAGTCCTCTTCATCCACCCTTTCTGGTGATGGACGAAAGGCGAGGCTATGAAGGCGAAGCCACACAGATGTTGTAGCCATGTAGCCAAGTACTTGGGTAGGAAATTGAACACGGTCGATTGTCCTGTTTGTCGTTGCGGCCTGGTCCCGGGAAGTCATAGAGACGAGGAAACTCGCACATGAAGTCGACGACCATCTCTGATATTACAGGTGCGCATCCGGTTCTGTAGGCTACGCGTAGTTGTGGACGGTGCGTCTTCCTCAACAAATAGCTGTGCACGATAATTGAACGCAAGAGTCTATTTGCTTTTTTCGCCTACCGAGATCTACGCGTAAGCGGCGATGTTGGTCTCTTATTCTGTGGCTAACTCGATGCGCTCTACAAGTGCTGGTCAAAACCATAGCTAGGGACGAGAGTGACAGTATTGCTGGTCAAGAACGGACGTGAGAAATACTGCCCCATTTCTCGTCGATTCGTAGTGGTGCTAGGTAGACGGCTTTGAACAAGATATTGCAACCAATGTCTTTCGCAGAGGCAGAAGACGAGCACTGAGAAACGCGGGGAGCAACAAAAGGTTTTGTAGCGGAATAGAGTTACGAGGAATTATAGAGTCACCATGCCAGTTTCTAGGTCTGGCGGGCCGCGCAGTGCGGTTCCGGGTGGATCTCTGAGTTTCGATTTGGACATCGTCGATCCGATTCCAGTGTTAACGAAGCTCCAAGATCTTCGACTCGAAAGCGATGGCAGCTTTGTTGCGATGGTAGACACCTGCGCTGAGAGTTTTGCGAAGATGCGCGATCTGCAATTACGAAGCCGGGTTGTATTAAAAGGTGGAAATCAACGGGAAAGGGGATGCATATGTACGCAGCTTCTACTACGAGTTTTACCGACTGAAGCTAAAAAACTCAAATGGAAACCGAAGCGCTGCACTAATAGTAATATGCGATCCATCTTTATAATCTATATTTTCTCTGGCTGCGCGTGCACTCGTTTTAACTAGGTGGTAGCTCTATGAAACTCAGTTTCGATAGTGCAGAGTCAAGTAATTACTTCTTACTCGATGCTCTATCCGCTAAATTGTGTGGAGCTCCAAACCAAGCTGTTGTTGACAAATGCACCACCAGAGGTGTGGCGGGAGGACTGGGATGCAGCTAAGTTACACATGTTGTCCTTGCACAACCTACTTTTTCACCCTGAGAACAGCTATCATTACGGCTTTCCCATGTCCATTTGCACGACCTTCGAATGACACATCCTTCGCTCTTCGATAAATAGGTGAACATGTCATCAATGCGGTCAATGCAGAAATTTAATATAGAACTATAACCAACTGGTACAAACACGAACAGGTATCTCTGTATAATAAGAAAGTATTATATCTCTCCCATAATTTTTTACATCTCTCCTAGTTAGGACGGTTCTACCACTATGATAAGAAAGTATTAAAGTGTGCTGGTAGTAGAAAATAAGCCTACAAGAGTATGGTACGGAGGTTCTTCTCATGTTTTTCTTTCTAGTTCAGCTTCACGTCGGCCCCCTTCCCGAACTCCTGTACAGTATGTCTGATATCGCTAATACGAAGCTGCCTTGACCACTTTAAACCGCTTGCGTAAGGAGCATCTGGAGAAGCATGAGCGGCATTGGGACTTTCTAATTCGGGAGTTCACTCGCTGGTCCGAGTGCCTTCTCAAACTGTCACACCGCTTCTACATTTAAGCCTGAAACAACAACATAGTTACAAGAAACATATGATTCACTTGAATGAAGATTTGTAGAATTTTGCTAGGTCATGGTGATAAGCGCAGCAGGAGCAGTACTAGCTGATGTTTCCCTGTTGTTCGCGGGTAAGTGCAAGACGATAGTTTTTCTAAGGCCGCGTCGAAGATGAGATTAATTCTCGCTCGAAGGAAATCCTTGAGCAGTATCGCAAGTTGCAGCGAGAGTACGACAAAACCTGCAGAATTCTGAACAACGCCAATTATGACACGTCCACGGTAATCATGACATCGTCACTGTTCGTGGCAGTAGAGCCAACGCGTGTCATCCTTCGTGTGTCTTCGAATAACCACCCAATCAGAGTGATCATCTTGCCTTTTTAAGTATGTATAGAAATCATTTGTGGCTCTGGGTTGTCCACAACGAACAAAAGCGAATTCTTTGTAGCACTTTTTCCGAAACTACTTTACGCAGTAGTTGCTTTGTGACAAACTACGCAACATCATCTAACGACCAGCACCTTACAGGAGGCCGCATTTTAGGATTGTCTAACCAACATAAAAGTAGAGGCTTTCTAAGCTAAGCAGGGGGTTGACCTCATCACGCAACTGAAATGGAACGAAGACGACGACCTCTTGCGGAAATGGCGACACGCATGCCTTTGCATCCAGAAGATTTATCGGGGAAACCAATCGCGCGACCTTGTTCATCGCATGAAAAAGTCTATACCTTTTCTCAGGTATTATACACAAATGGAGTACATTCGCTTTCGCATTGAATACGTCAATATTAGGACTAAGCCCAATTATAATCTGTTACTTTACTTGTAGTTGTACCTGAACTTATAGCATGGTCGACGCGTCTTCTACTTGTAACGTCCATTTTGAACGTTTATTGGCACCTTGGGGGTCTTGATATTCAGAATTCCACTTTCTCGTCAATCCAAGGTATTATGTGCGCAAGTATCTAATAAGACTGCGGCACAAGATGATGGTACGAGAGAAATGCGTGCCGCTCTTGACCAAAGTTCAGGCTCATTTTCGTCGCCATCTTGCCAAAAAGATTGTTGCGGCACGCATGCTAGCGTTGTGCCAGCCTATCGCAGAGGCTTTCAACCTTACGGGCTACATAGATGCAGTGCACTTTTCGGAGAATTTTCTCACGCTCTAACGTCATTTTGCAAGGATGTTGATCAGAGTTGAGGCATTTTTGATGGTAGCTGGAGCTGCAGACAGTGATTATAGATGCAGTTCGAACTGAAGAAATCAGTTTGACTGATGTGTAGCAGGCTAGAGCTTGCTACAGTAAGGTTTCGGGTCTTTCCTTAGTAACTGCGATGTAACTGATATTGTTGTGCTTGTCGCTAAGGATTCACTTGTCCGTCGCTTCTACTACGACAGCTGCTGGTTTGAAAATACAGTCCTGCTAGGATGGGGGCAGAGTGCGTTGGTATTTGCAGTCTTCGACTACATGTCACGTTTAATAGTGATTGCACATATTTTGAATTTCCTTCCTGTGTCTGTCAGCATAGCAACCGGCAAAAACTCAACAGACGATGCAGCGTTTATATCGTGGATGGAAGGGGAGGAAGCGTGCGCGGCGTGCGGCCGACCGGCGACAGAAGGCTGAAATCGAACGGGCGCGCAAGAATCGGCTGGCAGCTGCAGAGCGGGAAGCTGAAGACTTGAAGGAACGCATGCGACAAGAGGATTACGGCTTTTTAGCACAGACACGGATCGATTTTTTTGAAGCTGCTGCTCCATGTTGTTCGTTCCAATATCTTTTTTCTGCCTGCTCCCTCAAGAAGATGTTCCAAAAGATGCCTTTTTTTGTTCGCTCTAACACGTGCTAGCGCGGCGGAAGGCTGAGGCTGAATTTGCATTGCAAAAGAAACAGCGGGCAGAGGCCCGCGCGACGGCAGAGAAGGCAGAGCAGGAGAGATTGGCGATGTTACGGTAGATGACGTGTCATTTTCCCAGGAGTGTTAGATAATGTCTGACTCCTTCGTCATCATCTCCTGATATGAGTTTTTATTCATCTTCGTCAGAGCTAGCAGTAATAGAAATGCTGAAGCACCTTTAGTACATGCACAAGATTGAAGCTGGATGAACAATAGCAATTGTAGGAGGACCTGCTGCCTCTACTTGACCGGCAGTATAACGCCAGGAAGATTCTCGTTTGAATTGAACGTAGAATAGATTAAGGCAGCATCAAACATCAAGACGCGGATTTTGCTTTAAGACCAGAGGAGCATTTGCGTCAGGAGCGCAGGCGCGAGGAAATGCTGGCTCGGAAGAAGGCGGAGGCGGACGCCAAAGCCGCCAAAAAACGTGTTCTGGAGGAGCGCCGGGAGCAAATGCGTAAGCGCATCGCGGAAGAACAGAAGATCTTCGATGAGCGCGAGAGGAATAGAAAATCGTGGGCAAAAGAAGCGCTGCAGGAGCAGCGTAAGCTCTTCATGGAGAAATTGGTGGCCGACCGGCAAGCGCGAGAGGCTGCAGTCGCAGCGGAAGCCGAAGCTCGAAGGCAGCGTGAAGACGAACGCCGTCTAAAAATCGAATGGATGAACCGGCCCTGGAAATTACGGATCCTTTCTTATTTATTATAGTAGTAGCCATAGGCTTCATCGCAAGAATAACCTCGAGTACTGATGATTTAATCATCATTTCAGTTCTCGAGCACATTTTTTTCGACAATGTTGATTCTTTCTGCGAAGCCATCTCCTATAACTACAGATGTTGTACATGCTCTTGTATGGTTGCGGAAATTAAACGTTTAAGTTCTGCTCTAATACACGGCGACGACGCGGAGGTGGCTGCATTTCGGGATTGGTTCTTGCAGCGGTTCGGCGGCGAGGACAAGTGGAAGGATGACGGGGACGCGGAGGAAGCAGTCGCAGCATCACCGACGTCACCTGCACTCGCTGCAACTGGAGTCGCGGCTCCGCAGAAAATGTCGCTTCAACTGCAGCAGTTTCGTGTATCGCGCGCATTTGCTTTCCTAGATCGCCAGTTGGAGGACGTCTTGCCTATACCGGGATTCACCCCAAAGCTGTTCACGGAATTGCTTTGTATCACGCTGCGGTATTGTCTCGACGCGCGTGCCAACGCTCTGTTTACGAACCGTGTGAGTGTGTAGCCTATATGACCTGGTAGGAGTAAAGCAGGTAACTACCCTAATATTAACGCTGCGCAACGTGGCTATGAGACAGACTAATATTTATATTTATAAGTAGACATCACGCACCATAGCCATAGTTCTGAAGCATGATGCAAGCACTCCTTTGCGCGCATTGGCAACTGTCTTTGGAGATGAACAAGAATCGTTTCTAACTGTACGTGAAGGCAAGTAGCGACCGCAGCTTTTGAAGTTGCTTAGTAACGTCGTGGCAGCGGACAAGAGCCGTCGCTACTCTTGGTCATACTTCATAGTCTCTCATTCGGTCATCTTGCTTTTCTATTTAGAAGGTACAGGATGGCTGAACGGCCTCGATAACGTTAGTCAAGACGTAGCCAGAGGCATCATGACATGACATGAAAAATAGATACATCGCTAACGCCTACCAAATCCTGGATCGTGCACATGGGAGCTCGGGTCTTCTCTCGTCAGACGTGGTGCTTGGTGAGCCTCGGCCGAGTCCGCGCATGGTAGGGGACATTCAGCTGAAGCGGACGTCCGCGATCAATATTGCGCTCATAGAACTGGCGAAGCGTTCGCCAGTTGTGCTCTTTCCTGGCGATAATTGTGGACCGAATCCACCTCCCGTTTGCTTCCGGTCAGGCGCGGAGAACCCGGATGTTTTCTTTACGACTGCGGTTTGGCTTGTCCCAAATTTCGCTCGCTTTATCTCCGAGAAAAAGACTGACTATAAAACGGCCAGTAGCGCGACCAGCGGGACCGGAGGAGCGGCGCGCCGCTCGGGCAAGCGCCTGTCGCCGTTTCTGGAAGATCCGAATGCAAACGCCGTTGCCGGTGTGCTGATCCGCAAAGACCGAAGCGAAATCAAGAAGCGACGTGCCAGGTTTCGCGCTACGAAGGATGCGGGGTCGCCGCTGGAAGAAGGCGCTGCCGCGGAACTCGAATATGCGGCAAGCCCATCCGCTGCCGTGAACGCTGAGGCCGCCGACGAGAGAGACGACGGAAAAATACTAGGCGACTCCGATTCCGATCTTGATTCGTCGCCCACGCGGGAGAAGAAAAAGACAGCTGCAGAAGCGAGGAAGCAAGCTGCTACCGACAAGAAGAACAAAGGGAGTGACTTGGACACGAGTCCTGGCAGTCCCGCGGCAGCGTCCGCGCAGAAGTGCGGCCGTTCGTCAAACAGATCCCCCCTAGCAACTCAACGATCGCCACTTGTCACGCAGCGGTCACCCCGGTCTCCCGACTCGCGGGGTTCGTCCCTCTCCGAGGACTCTGATCTCTTAACAGATCTTAACGACGTCGCGGGTTTCGGGACAAGCGGGGACAACCAGCAGTCTTCCCGTCAGAAGGCACAGGAAATCACGCTAAGGTGCCGCGCCTTTGAATTTGACGGTACGCTAGTAGAACTCGAGCTGCGGGTATCGAACCCACGCAGAACTCGCAAGCGATTGCTTTCTATGTTTCTGCGCTCTAAGCGTGGTGTGCATCTCCGTGTGGTTTTCTTTGTGGGCGACTCCATTGGGCTGCCGCGGGACCTCCTATTTCAGCACAGCGGCGATGTCTTGGGCGAGCGTCGATTTCTAGCGGACTACAACGACGAGTACTCGCACAGACTCGACGAGGCAGGCTGGGAGGCATTCACTTAAGACCTACTTACGAAACATTCGATTTTTTCGAATGCTGCAGTTGCTGTCACTAGGTCGTGAGGCGACATTTTTCTCCATCCTTGTTTATACTCAAGAATGTATGATGAACATGAAGACGGCCGTCTGAAATGAATGTCGAGAAGATCATTTTCACCGTGTGAGGAACTTGCATTATTTTATCCAGAAGTCATATGAAAAGCCAAACTGCCTTGGGATACAATTCCCAAACCCAAAAAAGCCAGAACTTTCTAGCTTTTTTGGCTTTTCGGTGTCTAAGTCGAAAGCGTGCGAAATGGCAAAAAAGATGGCAAGCCCAGCTTTTTCGCCGGCTTTTTCTGTTTTTTCGTCGGATTGTGTCCCACAAAACAAAAAAAGGCCGCGAAATGCCAGAAAAAAGCCAAAAAAGCACGACTTTTCTGGCTTTTTTGGGTTTTGGCATGAATTTAATTCAAACGCCAAGGCATGAAAAACGCCCGAAAATCCAAAAAAAATGCAAAAAAAGCCAGAAAGTTCTGGCTTTTTTGGGTTTGGGAATTGTATCCAGAGGCAGTTTGTCTTTTCATCAGAAGGCATGTGAAGCGTGATATCTTCTAAGGCGGCAACGATCCGGCTGGCCTGCTGGCGGCCGAGGAGGCTGCAGTGCTGGCTGCAGCTGCGGCCGATAGACAGGCAGTAGGAGGAGCAGCTGCAGGGGTGGTTGAATCCACCCAAGTAACGTCACAAACGGTTGACCTCACGACAGGCGTAGTTTTGTTGCAGGATCTGAAGCAACAGCCTGATCCAGTGGAAGTATTCGAGCACCCTCAAGACCGCGGAAAGATTGTCGTAAAATGGACGCCCGTGGTCAAGCTTTCCTTTCTGCTGCAATACTATCCTCGCGGATGGGGTCTCAGATCGCCTACCTTCAAGATTGGGCGGGATGGCCCGTTTCACCTTGAATTTTGGCCCAATGGAAGCTACGGCACAACGAAAAGTGGTTTGTGCAGCATCTGCTTGCACACTCCACGAATGAAGAACGCCCTGTGCATGGTACAATTTTGGACTCCGGACCTCGACTGCTTTGCATCACAGAGCGACCAGGAGGAGCAACAGAACCTAACATATGCCTTTACACGATAGCAGATCAGTGTTTCATTCATAAGTTTGATTTTAGAGATCCATCCGTCTATGCACATAAAAAAACGCTTTCTTTTAGTCGAAAAACTTGTTGATTGGAACTATTTTATTTTCCACCGAAGCACTGGGACTGGCCACTGGGTTGTGCATGTGCTTGTGCTCTAAGGCATCATGAACGGCGGTGTGTCGAACGCCAAGCGCATCTTGACAAAAGAGCGGGAATACCGCTTAGATAACGTCGTTGCTCCAAGCGGAGGCATCTTACCAAGTGGTGCCGCGTCATCGGCTGCTCACCAGGGGGCCCAGCATAGTTACAGACCACAGGAACGCGTTGGCGGCAGCCCAACGAGCGGCGAAGCAACAAATCTTGGCGGAGGCACTTATGGGAGCGAAAATGTCTGCATGCTTCACGAATTTTGCCAAGCACAAGATACAACACTCGAAGCCGACACACATGGAAACCGAACTGTTGTTTTAGGATGCATCTTCCGTCGTATTTTTAACGAAGATCGCAAGGACAGATTGAAAAGTCTCGCGGTGGGGCTCGACGTTGGCAAGATCGCTTTCAACAACTTCTAAATGCAAGAAATAATCTCGTTATTTAAAGTTACGAAGTTGTAAATCCATCGGGATCGCATTTGCCATTATTTGAACCTAGTATCTTCCGACTCGTGGAGTTCTTGTTGTAGCTACTGCAATTGATGTGAAAGGATCATCAAGGACTGCGTTTACTATGAAACTCAAATTATGCCTGCTAAAGGTTCTTACACCAAATTAAAAGAAGAATTAGAAGATTCTACGATATTATTCACTATTCATATTCATTGCTATCCATCGGATTTGAACACTCGTTTCCCCAGAAAGAATTAGAATACGATGTACATCGATTTCGATTCCATCCCGTCCCGCTCTTGTGCGTGGACGTGGTGGGAGGTTAAGCTTAGAACTAGCACACACCGTATCAAGGACGCGAGACGTGTCAATATCGAGAGACTGCACCTGTGGGGAGAAGATCGATAAAATCTTGCTCGGCACCAGATAACTTTATTGTTCTGTTTTCGTCATCGTCGGTTGTCGGAATGGTCGGCACACGGGATCCGTTGGGGGTCGGTGGTCGCGCCGCAGCTGCGAAGTCGGGTTACTAGTAAATTTCGCAGCAGTTTGTTTTTATTTGGTTTATCTGAGAGATCGGCAATCCATCAGATGTGGCCGGCCAGGATGAGAGAGGGAGAGAGAGTGGGCTCGGTTTGAGTCCGTTCTGCGTCGTCGCTTGTTGACCCAGATGTTTCGACGATTTAGATTCTGACTCTCTTGTCCAGGCAGGAAGATGCTACTCGCTTTTCTTTCAATCACGTTGATTTGAGTCGGTGCTTTCATTCATTCATCTATCCATCTAATGACTGACACTCACATAAAAAATTCATTTGAATGTAGACGATCGTATCTAGGAAACGTTGTGATATTATAATGTTTATATATCAAGTTGAGAAAATATATATCGAATTGGTTTTTCTTCATACATATTTTCTTTGAGTTAAGCACATGGATGGACGTTCTCGAAGAAGCACCCTGTAACTGAAGTATGCCGGAAGTTGCGGGAGGAGCGTCCGACGCAGCAACGGGGAGCGGGGCAGGAAACAAACGTACAGGTGGCGCTTCAGGCTCTGAAAATCCTCCAGCAAAAAAAGGTAAGCGGGCGTCACCCTCAGACGACCTCAGCTTCGACTTTACAAGCAGTGTAGCCAACGATCTGCTCGAGCAGCCGGCTCGAGGTCGCCCGAGGTCTGCGCCGCGGACGAGCAACAGCACGGTATCGAGTAAGGCAAGCAATAAGCAAACTGATGGGGCTTTTGGAGCAAACAGCAAGTTAGGAGGTGGAACATTTGCTGGAAGTAAAGCTACTGCGAACGCTTCGGCTAAAAGTAACATTGCGACGCATAAGTCAAAAAATACGGGTGGAGCAGATGGGGGTGTTGGGAATAAGGGCACAACAACAATTACTACAGGCGCTGGAGGAAATGCGTCGTACCCTCGGAGCAATAACGCGGGTGCGTCGTCCATTCCAACGCGAACTGGAACCGCAGGAGGCGCAGGACCACGCTCTGGCAAGGCAGCTACAACAGGACCAGCGACGACTTTTGGCCGCGTAGGTCACAGTTCAACGTGGGCTCCTCCGTCGGCTTCAACATCTGCCGCCCGGGCGGCGCCAGTGTCCAAGCGTGTCGGTCGGCCAGCTACGCAAGCCAGCATGCTCAGCAAACCACGCTCTACTTCAGCTCCTAGTCCTCGAGGTCGCGAAGCTGCTGCTTAAGGCTTCCTTTCCAAAATGATTTCGGGGGGTGCGTGAAATGTTTAGCCCACGCCTGGGTCTGATCAGTGTCTGACAACTCTTCGGTCTTCCAGTAACTTACATCGTCCAGGATGTCGATGAGGTTTCAACTGCAATGTATTGATTCTTCATGTGTAGATCGTGCTGTAGTACGTTAACGTTTATAGTATTATGTTCTTCTTAGGAATCTGTACCTGAATCTGGTTCGTCTGTTGTAGAAGTCTGACTTATTGCCTCTAAGGCCTCTCGAATCTCGCAAACAACAGCGATCGCAGAAACAATGGGACGACACTCACCAATCGGCCAACAGCGAATATTACAAGCAGCAGAACAGCAGGCGGCAGTAAGAATAAGCCCGTGACATCATTGGCGTCCCGCAGTCGCGCGACCGCGGTGACCAAGACTGGCGGGAACCAGTCGCCTCGGGGCAAGGCCCCGGGTGCTGCAAGCAGCGGAAGCAAGTTGAATATCTCTTCAAACTTGTTAGCAGTACCAAAAGATAAGACCTCCAACATTATTCGTCAATATCATTATCAACCCAGTTTACCTGACGCAGTCGTGTAATCTTGCTATGTGAATGCGTACGACATGATTTAGTAGAAGTCGACGGTTTTTGATGACGAAGTAGAACAAATATACGGACAGTCTTAGATAACGCGCAACGTGGGCACACGAATGAACCTGCAGTGGTATGGACTATCATAGCTCCTTAAGCTCTAAGAAATCCGGAACGGGCATCTTTGGCCCCGGATCTAGAGGCGGTTCAAGAGCCGGGTCAAGGGAGAACTCCCCCGCCGCCTCACCCAAAGCTGGCGCAAAAACCAAGGATTCGGGAGCGGAGTATGTTTTTCCTTTAGAGTTATTGGAAATTCTCATTATCAAATAGGAATTTACCGAAGCGGATGAGCATATCTATCAAGTTGATTCATTATATTCTCTTTCTCTGCAGCATGGAATATTCGAATTACAGCACTCGTCGTGATACCACTTCACCATGCAATTATTAAACATTTCGTTTTTTTTATGCAATTGCAAACACCAGGTTAGCGAGGGAGCGCAGTCCCAGACGGGCTTGGTCGATGATGGATGGTGCAGGTCTTCCGAAGTTGGATTTAAGTATGGATTTGGATATGGCGCTAGGATTTCACTCGATGAAGGGAAAGCGTGACGCGAATGAAGATGCACACATACAAATCGACAGTTTCTCAGAGACGAGCTGGGAGCACCTAGGACTGAAAGCGACGAAGGACCAGCCAATTCGGATGTATGGAATTTTCGATGGACACGGCGGCTCACATTGTGCAAAATTCATCGCCAAGAATCTCCCCGACAAGCTCCGGGAAATGTTCAACACCATGAACAAGAGGAGCACCAACTCGAATTTCACCCAAGACCAGAAATGCCAGATGGCAATTATTTTCGCATTCGAGCAGTTGGATGTGGATTACATCAGCAACCACCTGGGCAGCGATGCCGGTTGCACAGCAGTTGTTTGCTTGATAGACACGCTCCAGAAAAAAATCCACTGCTCGAACATCGGGGACTCGCGGGCCATAATTTTAAGAAATTGGCCATCTGGTTGAATCAATTTCAGTGTAGAACTAGAGGTTTTATTTAGTTTAGTGCCTAAGCGTAAGCCAATTTGATGGTGGAAGGTACGCCTAACAAGGATTTTGACTTTCGTGGTGTATCTTCTTCTTATACTACGTTTTTCTACCAGACGTTGACAAAAGTAGTTCTTGTAGTTTTTTGTTTTTGCGTGTGCTGTGCGTAAAGCAAGCATCATGGTACAACACGTGAATGGAAATTTGAGCGAGCTAGACAACATTAGAGCAAGATTATGATCATGCATGTCTGTGTAGCGTTCATGCAGTGGGCGACGAGCGAATGCGCTAGCGCTGAGCCGGGATCAGGACCCAGATAATGAGATCGAGATGGCAAGGGTCCATGGAGCCGGCGGCAAGGTCGATAAGGAGGGCTACATCAATGACGCTGTGAACATGACGCGCTGCCTCGGCGATAACCATGGAAAGTTCAAATGGACCGTGAAGGAGAAAGACGGATGGTTTTCGCGGTCATACGCGTTAGCTACTGCGCCAGAGGTGAAGATGATCCAGCTCACATCAACCCATCAATTTCTCATATTAGGCCAGAAACTCGCAGCTACTTAGGTGCATGCATAGGTAAATGCCAAAAACTATCCTAGTAAGGTCCAGAATTCAACGCTGGTCTTATTTGGTTACACTCTTACAGAAGTTGCCGAAATGAGCGAATAGAAGCCGGTCTCTATGATTATGATCTACTAGCTTTGAATTTACTAGTGAGCAGTATGAAGGGTAATCTCGCAAATCGCCGCTCGTTTCGTCTAACCTCTCTTTGCTGCGACGGGCTCTTCGAAGCTGGCTGCTTCACCACGACGACCATTTGCAATGAAGCGCGTCAAAAATTGGTAGAAGGAAAAACCTGCCAACAAACGGCGAAAGAGCTTTGTCAGCGGGCCCTCGATATGGGCTCTCATTACGGCATAAAGAAATCAATGTATCCCATTCTAGACTAGGGTCTATGTGCAAATCTGAACCTGACTAGTTGCCAGCTGCAGGCCCAAAATAGAATGAGTAGACAATGCAACCTAATAAATAGGTTCCAACCTTCCTCTTCGAGTTTTATTGCTACCTAAGATTCTATCACTATTTGAGTAAAGAAGGGACGCGCCTGTCTGGGATGCTTTGTCTTTCTACAACCGCCCTAATCTCCGGACAACGTCTCGGTGATGCTGATCCTCTTCGAATCATCCTGAACGAAGATGTTGCTCTGGCACTAGTAGTAGTAGCTCTAGTTTGCACAACTACGAGTAAGTGGTGTTTACGTAGACGTGCAAGATTGCACGAATCACGAGAAGTACGCAGCTACCCCAAGGCTTGTACCTCAGACGTCTAGGTACAATTTACATTGAGGAAACGAGTGATGATCTTAGTTTGTGATTTTGTCCCCTTGCAGCTCCACACGCCGCTGTCAGTGGGTGACGGAAATATGTGTATTGCTTTTGTGGGAGAACTTCAAGGGCTTACTTTTGCTATAGATAGTGAAGTGGAAAAAAGTGTGTTGGCACTTTTCAAGAATAATTCGTTGATGCGCTAATCAAAGCCGTGTAGTATTGTAATAAGATAAGCATCCAACTTAGACGCATTCGGCATTTTTCGCGGGCGTATGTCTCGTAGTTCAATGCTGTACGTAGTTTCAGTTTACTAGTCTTCAACAATTACAGAAACACAAAGAACTCAGTCTTATTTGTCGACGTGGAGGAAGCCGGAAGGAATACAAGCTCATCATGTCAACTACGTTAACGGACGGCAGTATGATGCATGGCAGGTCGTTGCCTATTCTCCAATTCGTCATCTCCTGCTGTGAATCCGGCCATGGCGCTTGAACATGCGGCATTCATATTACCTTTAAGTGATTGTTCTCGTTCTGCATTGCCCTTCCGCAGTTCGTCCATTATCACAAGGAGATGCCCATGTCCGATGCTGCACGTGCGTGCTACTCCTAACGCCTGCAGCTCTTGTCGGATCCTAATCAATATCGATCGGAGAGTGCAAAGACCATCTTACTTTAAAATCTTCAAGCCACGAAAACGAAGTCCGGACATTCTTGAGACGGAACATTTTGTCGGTCAAGGCATCAGAAGACTCAAGGTGAATATTCTTCGGGGGGATAAATTCACTCGGAGACCCTTTCTGTCACATTCAGAATCGATTCGGTCTAAGTCTGGGGTCTTCTAAGTCTTTTCGGTACAATCGATCACAACGTATCTGTCAGAGCCGAGTCTTCGTCCTTTAGTCTAGTGGGTGGTTGCCAAGTCCTCGAC
Source organism: Amoebophrya sp. A25 (assembly GCA_905178165.1). Taxonomy (NCBI): domain Eukaryota; class Dinophyceae; order Syndiniales; family Amoebophryaceae; genus Amoebophrya; species Amoebophrya sp. A25. The sequence continues at coordinate 1,703,456 of CAJINU010000003.1, read as the reverse complement.
CCATTGTACCTAATCGCAATTCAACTGCTCAAATCTTTTCTCCTGTGCATTCGCACACCAACTTTCTTCAGACTCTTTAAACGAAGACCATTTGTTTCTGTGTGTAACTGAGGATGCGAGTTTCTTGATCATTTTGAGATATTAAGCAACGACACAAGAACTAGAACTCAGCAATTCTAAAAGCAGGAAGGTCTTTATTAGCACAAATTCTTGGCGACAATGTCGATTTTGTCACTGTCCAGTTGGTGTTGGACGAGTCTTTCTGGTCTTATCTCAGACCTGATTCGTGGAGATGGACCATTGGATTGGAGCGCGGCTCAACCACAGCAGAGGCATATCAGAGTGGCGATACAACAGACCCTGTATGGTTGCTTAGCTTCGCAGCAGCATTTTGTAGAAACTTCTACTCCTGGCGCAAAAGGCAGGCCCAGACGGTCGGCGTTTATCAGTACCAGTTCCCCGTTGACGCCTGATGTTCTGCGAGAGACCGTTGGGTTGCGCCGTCGACCACGCTGCGGCACCTGTGTACATGGAAGAAAAGTATTCCCCGCTTCGTTCACGACGCCGTCACAGGCTGCTCCTGGCGCTGAAGTGAAGAGAGACAGAAGCAGTGTGGAAATGTTCAACTCTGAACGTGGTCGACGTACCAACACGGTATTTTCGAACGGCAGTGACGAGAACAGTGGAGAAGCTGAAAAGTCCGCGTCGAAGCCGTCGCAGATGTCGGCAGCGGAGAAGCGTCACTCGTACGACACCGGTGTCTTCTTCGATGATCGCGAGGGCATCGGGAGCCCTCGCAAACCAGTTCGAAGTAGCAAGTACCAAACAAAAGAGAAAATAGACGAGGTCTTTGAGCAGGAGCTGCGACTCCTAACTGGAAAAACAGAGGAACCCTTCCGCAGCTTTTCTCCAGAGGATTACAGGCGGCAAGACCTACGCGGATCTTTAGATCGCGCTCACGCACGCGCTTTTCTTCCGTTACCGGACCCTGAAGGGCTTCTGCAAACTGAACGTGAATTGCAGAGGGAGTACGCGCGCGTGTTGGCTAGCGAAGATCCCGTGACAATACTTTCTACCGACAACAACAATTTAAAACGCATGAACTGGGAACGGATGACAGACACATCGGCTGGCGGCGGTGAAAGATACGTGGTTAGAACATTATCATTTTATTCTATACTATAGATACTAGCCTCCAGCCCCACAAGCTTCGCCCGGCTCCAAGTTTAGCACTTCCTCGCCCACGGGCTACATCTAGAGGCAGCCCGCGGGCTGGGTCGTGCACCTCGATGAACTGACTACGGCGAGACTGCTGGCACTCACATGCTCCTTAGCGACGTCGATCCCTGGGAAGATAAGCGGGCTGCTTTCGGTTTTATTGGACTGCCGGGGGGGGTCGCGCAAATTCCCCACGCCAGTCCAACAAAATATCTGGAAGAGAACCACCACAAATGCAGATCAGAAAAAACGCCAGGCCCAACGCGTATAGCCGGCCCGCGGTGGGAGGCAAGAGGGAAGGCAGGGGGACCCTGACGGGCCAAGAAATAGCAACGCATGGCCGCGCTGGCTGGGTCTTTCTACGTGCAACTGTTGCGGCTCTCTCTTTCGTCGGTCAGAGAGGCGCCGCCTGCCGGAGGGATGTCAACCTCTCGGGTGGCCGAGGTCTTTCGTCAGACCGACGCCTTTCGTCAGACCGACGTCTTTCGTCAGACCGACGCCCTTTGTCAGGCCGTCTTCCTTTCTGCTATCGTGAAGCCGGCGCCTTTCGTCTGGCTGACGTCTTTCGTCAGGCTGATGGCGTTTCGTGTCATCGGTCAGGTGTCTCTTGTTAGTCTTCTTTCGTCAGACTTTTATCCCCAACTTGCGCCCCTACCCCGTCGAGAATTTTTCTGACTTTTGTTCTGGAAAGAAGTTGTTTGGTTGGGAGCCTTCTTTTTTTTTAACTTGCAGATTGGCTCAGTGGGCAAGTCCTTTCACTCCGCTCCGGAGGGTCTCTGGTTCGAATCTTGGAAGGGACTCGACTGGCAGGGGGGCGGCCATCAGGCCGGTCGCCGCCCCACACCCAGGGGGGAAAAGCGTGCGGGCCGCGCTGCGCCAGACAGTGCGGGGAGATGAGACCCCGGGGAGCCCTCTGAGCAGCTGACCACGGCACCGCGCACACGCGGCCCATCGTGTGGCTCAAAAGCTTGGCCATAAATGGACGGGCGGCACTCGTCTGCCGAGTAGCCGGATCGGGTGACGCGTAAACACAGGGGGCGCCACCTGGGCAAATTCGCAAGGCCTCAGGGCCAGGGGCTGGCCGCGTGTGCTCGGAGGGGAACCCTCGCCCTCCGCACCCGAAGCGCCAGCGAGCAGGTCGGGGCCAGGCGACCGCCCTCCCCAGATCGGGGCGGTTCCTCTCTCTCTCTCTCTTCTCGTAAGTTTGGTCTCCGCGAGAAAACGGTCGGAGACTATCGGAGCTGGAGGGGAAGGGGCCGGAGACTCTAGGCAAGGACCTCGAGGAAGATGCGGGCGGACTCTTAATTATCATACTAATTAGCTACCACTCTCAAACTCACTCTCGATGGATCTCGACTTCATCAACTACAGTGTAGCGTTCGGTGACTTCATAAACATGATTTTTATCTTTTCATCGCTTTTGCCTTCCCGTTCCATGCTTGTTTGGAGATAGAAGAGACTGCCTTTGCGAGTTTCATCCTCCTAGCACTAATCTCCTGACGAAAGTTTAAAGCGGGACAGAGCCCGCTGCAGTTATTTCGAGTTGAGTCACCGATGGGATCCACAATTCTTGCATGGAGACACGCGCGTGTGGAGCAAGGTGCAGGATGCGTACAAGGTGTTGTACCCAGAGGATGCCAGTCCGATTACTGGAGACGTGGCGCTAGATCGTGAAGAGGACTATCCTGATGACTGTCCTGCGTCGAAACACAAGGACGCGAAGGGGGGCAATGCAGACACCGCGTATCCTGAAGCTGACTGGGCCGATGCGCGGGGACTGCCTCCACGAGGCTACGTTCCGCCGGAATTGCTCGCGGATCTTGAGCGGGCAGGATCACGCATTCTGTCAGATTTGAAGGGGCTAGAACACGAAACTGGGGAGGCGCTCAGCCGTGCAAAGGAGGCATTCTCGATGCATCGAAATACTGTAAAGTCCGGTTTTCGGGGCTACATGTCAAGGATGGAGCCAGAGTCGGTCGCTGGAGAGAGCGATGCTAACGGTGGTCCTGGAGGCTTTCGATTCACCACGGAGGACATCAAACAAAACCCATTCGCTTTCCCATTTGCAGAATTTAACAACAGCGGGGTGCCCTTCTTTCGCAAGCGGGAGAAAACAAAAATTGGGGATTCCGGTCTAGCGCTCGGCTGATGCGAGAGACGTAGAGGCGTCGATTTTTTTGCTGACCTTGATAGGCGGAGGATTGGGACATCTACTACGCGGGCGCTTGGTTGATGTTCTACTTCGTTCAACAACGAATTCGAACTTCTTCATGTGTACTAGTGTCTCGGCTATCTCTGCAGCTGATATTGTGAGATGCTTGCAGTGAAAAAATACATAGAGGTTCAGTTGCCCAGCAAAAAAATGTCGTTTCATGTTTAATAATTATTAATAGTTATCGGGACAACGACAACTACATTGCTGAAAACAGCGGATTGACTGAAGCATAATGAGAAATTTCCTCCTTGTTTTGCCGCTTGATCAAAACTATGTCGGATGGGAGCTTCGAAAGGTAAAGATGTAATTCCCTCAAATAGACTCGGATATTCAAGAGGACCTGCTAATCGACGTAATCATGTCGAAGAATGCCGACGGTTGCATCTGCATGACATCATTCTTGTAGTATTTTTCACGCTCCGCGCCGGCACCGCTGTTGCCCGTCGGTAAGTGTAAGTTAGATCAGTCTTCGTGCTAAGGGATCCCCTTCCACCCCACGAAGGGAAAATTGGCAGTGATCGCCCATAAACAATCCGGATCATCTAACACAATAGGGAACACTGACAATTGGGTATGTGGATTTGTTGATATTGCATTCTGATAAGGCCGATATATTTTCCATGAGCCAGCGTGGTAGGTAGCAAGCAATCAACATCAATGAAACACAATTACAAGTAGTTCTAGAAATCTATTAGCGAGACAGACCACTGATGTGCCACCTTCCATCTGCATCTGGATGTGAGTTTGCTTGTTGGGAAATGGGAACTTCCACAACATCAACTACAACTCGATCTACTCCCTGTTCATGTTGCATTTCTTTGCCCATTTATGATGTGCAGTTGGACGTCCTTGATGCTTTCTATATTTCTTGGCTAATAAGAACAGGTTTATGTGGAAGCGTAGCCGTCTTTTCCCTAACATGTTGGAGTTTATCCGTATGGAACGCAAGAGGGGTGACTATCAAAACCCACTAGAACAACCACCGAAGATGCTTGTATTAATCCTGGATCTCGAAGTGGCGGGGCGCATCCGCGATGAGAATATTGACGACGAGGACAGCCCCGGAAAGTTCGCTGCGTGTGTCTGCTACTATGTGGCTGCTGTTGGCGGACGCTACGCTCGTTCTTTCGGAGATCAAACATGGCGTGAGGGAACCGAGGTTGTGGAGAATGAACACGAAGACTGTATTGCTTCTACTCACACGGATTTCGATGACGACGATGGATGCTCGAGCTTTGGATCATCTTATGCAGAGATACCTGGCCGCAATCGCGGAGGAAATGCATACCCATCAGTCGTGCTCTACTTCACACAGGCACGCATGTACTACAGAAGCGCAAGGCACTTCGTGGCGGAGCAACCACTTGTCCTCCTCCAGGAGCTTTTCGGGTTGTGCTGCCAATGCGATTATCCCTTTGCGCCCTACGCTCTTAGAGTATAATGTAATCGATCAGGTCGAGAAGATCGCCACTTCATGCAGCGTCGGACAAACGGAGAGACTTGACGCTAAATCTATGGCTGCGAGTTTGAGAGATGGCACTTCCTTGGGGGAAGCAGCGGTCGAGACATGTCGACTACTGAAGATGTTTTCCTTTTCGGAGTGAATATCTGCGAGCAATCTTTCCCCCTATTTTTCCCTTTTGGTAGCAGCGATCCTCGATACCGACTGCGCTCCAGCCATTTGCTTGCCATTGGTGCAGTGGTTGCTGAGTCGGCCAGCAGACTTCCAGTACGTTCACAGCGACGGACGTTGTACACACCAGGGTACTAATAGTGTAGATAATGATGATCCAAGCGGCAGCTCACATTACAAGAAACGAAGTGTCGCTGACGACGCTGACTCTGTTTTCTTCGACGAAGATGAGGATTTCTCGCTTTTGCATATTCTCGCTTTCCGGTACGACGATGCGGCTCTGCAGCAAACAAGAAGCTTTTCTTCGGGGTGAGGCATTTGCCGCAGATCGGCTGCACAAGCGCCGCTAGACAGCACACCCACGCAGCAGAATGTTAACGGGTACGAACAGGCACATCTTGATGGGTTTGAAAATAATAGCAGCCCCGCAACACTGTTGCGTGAAACGCAACCACTGACTCCAGATAGTCAAGCGAGTACCCGTGCGAGCGGCGATGATGGTGACAGCGAGAGCAATAATCATGATGAACGTACTAGTAACTCGAACTCCGATATTAAGAACGGTACGGACCACAAATAAGGCGACTACCATGTCGGCGAAGGCGACGCTGTTGCATCGACGACGCAGGTCGTGGAAGAGCGGATGAGCCGTTCAGAAACTGTGGTAGTGCACAAAACAGATGAATACGGCGGCCCAGCTGATGTTCTCCAGCTACTTCTTCAGCAGGCAGGATGCGAAGGCTTTGATCAACATGCCAGTGATGAGCAACCTTGTAAAGACGATACAATTCGAAGGCAGCAAAAGCTAGATATTGACGTGCAGGGCCGTCGTTTGGGTAGAACCCCATCGCACTGCGCAATTCTTGAGGGAAACCCAGCGCAGGGCAAGCTTTTACTCGATGCAGGTGCACGCATTGACATTCCGGACCATGCGGGGTTCACGGCCGTGCACTATCTCGCAGCATCGATCTATGCGAGCATGGCTGTACCAAAAGCAGTTGATACTGCAGAGCAAGACGAGGACGTCGATGGAGTGCAGCGTCGAGAGTCTGTTGGCAAGCCCTTACAGCCAGTCAGTCTTTCTGAACTCGCCAAGGAGGAAGGAGTTTATATTTCTGAGGAAATGGTTGTTGACCGCTGGACTTCTTTTGGTATCTTATAAGAAAGTTATCCCAATATCGAGCTTTCAAAACCGATTAACCAAAAAGAAAACCACAGGGCTCTTGCGAGATATTGGGAATTTCTTCTGGAGGTCAACGTGTACGACAAGAAGAGCACGAGATCACATACCACTTGGGTTTACAACTTGCAATATATATTTCTGAGGAAAATGCAGTATGCTCAATTTCTCGAGTCGGGTAGCGCGCACGCTTTGCTCCGGGACCTGCTTTGAATGGAGGAAAGAGACATCAAACGATCCAAAGCATCCTCGACAAGATCGGCTCTCCCGCTGTCCGAAGGCTTCGGGGTACCTCAGCTCTCCTCGTTATCGCAGCGCGTGTACCCGCTTGGCTATGCTTCGGGGCGCTGCGCGCGGGTCATTCTTTTGGCGGATTTTGCACCAGAAGAAGCCTCATCCATCTTGTCTGACTCGCTGCGCATTTTGTATGACGTGGAGGTGCCGTCGGCATTTGCGCGCCTCGACGAGTACGGATATCAATACGGCTCTGAGCACCATTCAGATGTTCTCCGAAACGAGCTCAGTCCTGTGCACAAGAACGTGGAAAGCATTTCCAGCTCGTGTTCACTGTTAAACGGCGATCCCGGCACACCTCGGTTTCACAAAGTTCTTGCCTGACGCCCCAATCGATCGCATTTACGGAGGGGCGAGTTACTCTCGACAATGATGGCCTTTCTCGGCAAATGGAACCTCGATCCGCTGTTAGCTGTCGGAGCGGGACGCACAACGAGCAAATGCGAGGTACGTTGTCGGAGAGGCGAAAAGCCGTCCTCCATGTTGTGGACGACCTTGCAAAAAACTTCTTGATATTAATATTTCGTGTGGCGGACCGAAGGCTGGTGATCCACGCCGTGAGCGCGCTGTTATAGTCTCCGCGCTCATTCTCGAGGACCTCGCAAACCACTACTACTTTCACACAGTCGACGACGAAGGCAAGAACAAGCACGTGGCGCAAGCGCTTGATTGTTTGGAAAGAGGCCTGTCGATATTGAGACAGCATAATTGCGATCGTTTAAAAGGCGGCACGAGCATCGTTTCTCCACTGGAGGAGCTTGTTTCCCACATCGCCTTAACAGAACAGGCAGCGAATCCCCGCTTAGCCCAACGGGCTGAAAAGCTTCTCTCACGAAAGGGAATTTGACTTCTGTTGGACGCTCGGAAAAGTGTGCGAGCGTCGCTGTCTCTGGCTGTGGAAAGGCAGGAATACAATGCCTGTAGGACCGACAGGAAGTAGACAGTAGAGCTTGATGGTCAAAGGCCATGGGCTTCCGACGCGCATTCCGATGGTCTTCATGAAGATTTGGATGCACATTTTCTCGCATTCAGTCAGGCGCACAAAGCCCAGCCGGAAATTCTGACGAGATCCAGCGCAATCGTCCTCTCGGAAGGCCTACTCGAGAAAGACGACGCGAATCGCCTCGCAGCTGCGCGAGACGCGCTGACGCAGCATAAGCCGCAAGGACGACATGAGGCAGCGCTGATGCGAGAGGCGCGTGACGCGTCGCGCAGCCCTCAGCTGCGCTTAGAAACGATCTCAGACCTCCACCTCCTCGCAGCGCGTTATGAAAATACGATGCCTATTGACTCTGATGGGGGGATGCGAGAGCTCTTTCTGGCAAGAATCGAAATACTGCTAGAATTTGAGCGCGAAGTAACGCACTTGGTAGAAGCACTCTCCAAAGAAGCTGCAGAGCGTGAAGCAGACCGGAATGCCATGGAGCAGGTCAACCTCGCAAATACAATGAAGAAGCATCGACAACAAAATGTGGAAAAACGAGAGAAAAAGCATGCTGAGCAGCGGTCGAAAGCTGAACAAAGCAGCACTGGGGTAATCGACACGATGGAGGAACGCGAGTGGCTGAAGAGAAAGAAATCCGAGTTCCACTGCGCACTTCGCAATGCTGTCGTTGAGTTCTACTACGTTTTTTTCTCACGCCTGTTTGACGATGGGCTGTGTGAACTAGCAGAAAATGAAGGCGATTCTTCCAGAAAACAGATGGCGCCATCGGATTTCATGAAAAAGATGAACAACCTATCCACAGGCAACAAAATTTTTGCGGACGCTACAAGGGAATGAGCGGCATTTCATGAAAAATTTCCCGCTTTTACTGGTGGCCTCCTACAGCGGGGAACCAGGAGTAGCAAGACTGATACTGCAGGAAGAGAGGCAGGCTTGTCAGAATCTACGACAGAAGAGAAGACACAAAATGAATGCGCCATGCTCAGGAATAATGACGGCGCGCTACCTCGCGCGCAAAAATCATCCAAATACGGAGATGATACGAGATGCTCTTGTTCTCAATTTTTGTACTGCGTCACGGTCCTACTGGTCGGAGACTGCTGTCCAGGCTCGGTATTGACAGATCTCGCATGGTCAAATTTTATTCAATGGCATTCCCGTTATAATCCTAATCGTCAGATGAAGCAGATGAAGGAAAGAAAAATTTGCGCGCCGCACGCTTCGCGACGACGCAATGTTCGGGATGGTGCGTACCGAGGACTGGTAGGAATGTGCCAAGCGCTTGGCGTCCAATTGGAAGAGGTGAACGAAAACTCTTTAGGGCACTTCGCGATTCGCGAAGGAACACATGCCGCAGTAGTATATGCGTGGCGCACTTTGATTTTTTTCATTACCTGCAGCGCGACCGTGGGTTAAATCGGGTTGCGGTGATTCTTCTCTGCGAGCTGATCGCGCAGATCATGCTCGATAATAACGCTCAGCTCTTCTCGGACGAGGACGGAGCTGACGAGGAAGTTGAAAGTGACAGCATGAAACCTCCTGTATCTTCTACTCGAAGTCCTGTAGAGATCGCGCGCGATCTCCTCGCATGCCCGTCTTCTAAACGGCACTTGACGGATTCCGGCCTGATCCGACTGGTGCACGCACTCTTCACATTGGGTGTGGACGTTCTGCGCGCGGCAGTTCGGCGACTTTGAATCTCCTGTGACGTAATTCGGTGGCTCGGAAACGGTGGCTCGGTGTTTGAAAATGAAAAATTTGCAACCAGTAGGTTTCGTCGGGAAGAGCTTATATTTATAAATATAATAATTGCTACCTTCCTGCGGTGTTGTTTGATTATCGTCTTCCAAATTTATTGGCGGGTCCTAGCATCCTCTTGTCGGCGTTTGGACAACCGCGAACTACAACAAGAAGGCTAATTATAAGCAGGGCTGCACAAGCGGTCGTGCGGTGCCCCGGCACAATGTATTAATACATGCGGAGAGAAGGAGGACCACAAACACAAGCACGACTGCTGGTGCGGTCGTCAGAGAGTCGCCGAAGAAGGGAAACACGATGAAGAATGATTATGCCACAAAACGTGGCGCAACAGCAGTCACAACTTCCACTGTATCGTCATCATTCTCATTTTCTAAGACCCGGGACACTCACGGTGGCCGTGGCGCAGCTTCCCGTGGGTCGACTTCGCCATCGTCCGCAAGTCCGGCAGCCGGTTCTCAGAAAACTGGTACGGCTCAGACACCGGGAAATCGCAACGCAGAAATGGGCAAGGGTAAGAACGCAACCCACAATGCGCGCGATGAAGAGTCACGCGAGATTCTGTAATCAAGCGCACACGACAACAATAAAAATGGGGATTGCCACTGGCACACGCAGGCGATGCGGTCCAAAACGGGGAGAGCTGACCAACGCCGACTGCATTACTCAAGTGCTGCCTTTCGGGATCATAAAGGCGCAGCGGCTAAAAGAAGAGTAGACGCCGGAATTCGCACGTGGGAATCAATCCAGGCGCGCGCGCGCCGGAGGCACCAGGGCGTGTGGCACATCCCACGTGCAGTGACACAAAAGCATGACAATCCAAATGGGCCCAATAAGCCTGATGGCGAAGATTCAGAATCTGAGGACGACGAGGAAATGTATTATTCCTGCGACACGCACATTGGTGTGCACCATGTCGGCGACTCTTACTAAGCTGCTTTAGGCCCAGAGTATGCAGGGGAGAGCCCACTCTTCGAACAGTACCGCTCCGCGCTGCGAAAAGGGTGTTGCTCGAAAGAGCAGAAGGCGATAGGCGTAAAGTTTATCGAGCGCATTCCGGAGTTGAAAATCAACAGCGAACGTCGTTTGTGGACAGATACCGCGTACCTGGATCCAGAGTCTGGAAAATATTTGCTGCTTTTTTCGCGTGAGGAGAGTCACGCACACGCTGGGATCCGCCGCATCGTAGCAGCAGCGAGTTGCAGTCGTGATTGCGCATTAGGGCCACAGCCCACAGCATCCGGCAGCTGTAGGGTGAGACGTTGCGTCGACTGCCCGCGTCCTGATCTGCGCGGGTGCGTGGGCCGCCAGGGTTGGATCTCGGCGGCGGATCATGTGTTCGAAAAATCCCTACGGAGTGAATGCCGGTTGCAACAGGAGCTGCAGGCTTTTAGAGACGAAACGTGCGAAAAATTGGAACATAATCCCTGCCGCATGATGTAATTATCCGCCATAGTTATCATGCTTAACCAAAAGAACGAGGAGGTGCTCCTACAACAAGTGGACAGTGCCACGATGAAAAAAGGAGTTTTAAGAGTTACAGCTGCCTCATACAAGGGCACACTCATTTTGCAGTTGCTAGTACAGAAGAAGGAAATCGAACTTGAGAACAGCGCATATGATAATCTGAAAAACCGAAGATTCTGGTTCTAGTAGGCACCAGTTTCAACCAGTACATCTAATTTTGAGTCATCAGAGTCACATTTTTATCAATACCCTACGTCTATTCATGAAAATGTTCTGACACACGAACGGAATGTCTCGACTAAAAATGAGCAAGATTTGAACAACTGAGAAAGTACTTAATCGTAACCAACAACAACACGCCACATTATCCCACTTCGCACTTGATTTCGATATAGAAGTTGTACGTGCTACAAGTACGGATATCCCTCTCTCGTTGATTCAATTCATATTTTCTGGATGCGGGTTCGGATGTGTATGTCCATTACGTCTACACCGAGTGCTGCACTTGCTGTTTTTCTATGCTTCTACAGAATCTGGCGAAAAGAGAAGCATATTAACTCACAACTGGGAAAACCTTCACATATGACGACTTTTTGTGCTACAGCTTCGAGTAGACGTGTGAGAATTTGTGTCAGAGTCAACCTACTTCAACTAGAAGAAGATATTGATACTGAAATTAATTTCCAACTTGTAATAGTAATATTATGTCCCTCAGTAACCCTATTACTAGGACATTTTGGTGATGATGGACTCGTGCATATCAATCATGAAGCTGAGAGCGCCACAGGGCGGGCGCCTCGTCAGGGATCCCGCACTTACCAAGCGATATATTTGGCGACATCGCCAGCCGCATGGTTTCGCCTCTTGACGACGTTATCTTTTCTGCGGATTATTATGCGCGGCTAACATCGCAAACCCTGGCCAAAGAGATCTTGCCTACGTTGGAGAACATGCTAAACCACCTCGCTGGTTTTGTGACCGCAAAGGGTGCCTTTTTCGACACTTCTCCCTCTACATACTGGTGGGCTGCGAGTCTCGTTTCTTTTGTATATTTTTTTCGCCAATCCGAAACCTCCAAATGAATCGATGACGGCTGCCCCCGCATCCCTATCGGGACTGCGAGACGGCGGTCGTTTCGCTCTGAATGCACCTAGGAATGACTACTCATTTTCCCAGCATCGGATTTAAAAAAACAGTGAAGGCGAACGGACAGGCCTTTGCTTTGAAGCGATGCGCCAAAGAAGATGATGTCTGTGCCACTGACTTTATGTTTGTTCAGCATTTCGTTTTCCGCGTTGTAGTCAGTGTACTTCTTATAGTCGGAACCTTGACCTTTGAATTTGTTATTTTTCCAGGTAAACCTAAACACTATGCGGCAGCGTTTAAGGTGACGTCCGTGAACCCGGCCCGAATGAACGATTTTCTGGCGCAGAAGGGACTCCTGCGGACAACGCCAATCGGTACGATTCTGATTTGGATTGTTGGCGACCTTCGCTTCCATTTGCCTGCAGCCTCTGGGAGCAAGGAGCAAGAAGAGTTTTCGCTCAGGAAGCAAACATGGCCGCATCCACTGGAGGAAATGATTTTTTCGAGCGATGAATGGGCGACACTGCAGCAAGCCGACAAGGCGCACGGAATCCCCTATCACGAGCACGCGGGAACTCAGGTGTCCTCGGCTCAGATCTTCAAGTTAGTCAAGGCATTTTTTGGTGATGTCCACGGCTTGCAGGTACGCCCTGCTACTACCCCCGCGCCGAACCCACGAGGACTCGGCTTTAGCATGTCTCGGGACTAGGCAATACCACGGGTGCGCATGTCGAACGAGAAGACTTGCGATAATCTCAATGATGATAGTAATCGGTATTCTTGTCTTTTAAAGATATGAGAGTAGTTGCTTGTCTCCTGTAGTTCTGATTTCTTCATTTACGATTACTTCTTTAACGAAATGAAGTTGACAAAGACAGACTCAGAGACACACTGGGGGTGTCAAGAATTCGTAGTCGTACGCTTTTGATTATTGAGCTGTTTCTTACTAATGTCCATCTTTGGCAGTTCAGCTTCAGAGAAGGCAATGCAATCACCAGCGGAGAACGTTTTGAGCCACGTCCCGGATGACTGGATTTGAGACTTGAAGGATTAGCCAGGCGATACAGAAGCAGTTTTCATCACAACACAAAGAAATCGATGTAATTTACGCATCTTCTGAAAGATTTCATGGAAAAGATGAAGGGCTATGCCTTCGTAAAAGAAGCGAACAACGTCAGAAACAAATTAGCTGCAACATCATCCGCTGAAGAAAAAACAAAGCAATTTGTTTGGTGAAGAGGAAAAATTCCTGAGAGAGAGAGTGACGTAGCTGTAGGTAGTATATTCTTCAACGAGGCTCAATCTTCTTCTTTCTTGACTGAGCATTTCTGGGTCAGAGGAGCGTCCATAGTTTTCGGAGGCGGTACTCCTACTTTGCCTTCCCTATGTGAAAATAAATAGAAAAATAGTAGAAAAACAAGAATGGGCCACATTTAGTGTCTGAAAATGGCGAGTAATGTTGAAAGCGGCAAGAGAAGACAACCGCCTCGTGACGCTGAACCGATGACGCGAGCAAAAGACAGCGGGGCTGGTGCGCAGGTGTCCCGCACTAGGACCAACGACAACGACGACATTCGGCTAGAGGTGTCACCAGGCCAAGATATCGCACTTGCCGACAATGCGGCAACAGGACCCGGCCAGAAGAAATCTAGAGCCGACGACATGACGATACGCGTACTTGAAAGCACCGACATATTGAGATCAGGCGAAGGTGCGTGCGAGAGAAGACCGGTGGCAGCTTGCTCGACGTCCTCTCAAGGACGAGTGCCCGACGACCACGGGAATGACCCTGTTTCCGATAATGCTGATGATATCAGCGCAAAATTAATGCTGGCAGAGCTTCGGAACACAGCGGCTCAACTGAAGGACAAGGCAACACGTGTCGATAGGGTCCTCGAGCACGTACAGCTTGCAAAGCGGCAGTACGAAAGTATATCGTCTATAGCGAAAAGATACATCTAATCTTTGAATTTGCTCTAGCTGATGCTGTCATCGATGTGAATTTTCATGTTTTACGCAAATTAGCATCTATTAAAGCCACATACAGCATGCTTATTTTCTTCAGCACTAAGCATCTGGGAAACTTATTTCGTTGATGTTGACAGCCGGAGAGAATCAGTTGTCCTAGGTCTTGTTCGTTTCATTACATCGTCTTCATCGATCGGGTCCTTTTTATATTGACTGTGCCTTGGTGTTGGTGTAATCGCCCTCTCACTCATCCCTTCTGGTTTTGAGGTAGTATCGACAGGCGTGAGGCGGAACTGAAATTGGAAATTGAAGCGATAGTCCGCGAAGAAAAGGCAGCCGTTCTGGAGCGCGAGAAGAGTATTGTGCTTCCGCTTTGGCCGCGAAAGTCGCGATACCAGGCGGCGCTGTCGGAAATTTCGAAGCTCTTAAATGCTGTTGATACAGAGCGGGAGTCTGACGAGGTAGAGGTACGCTTTTCTACGACTGCCTTTTCTGAAGACGAGGCGGCTACTATGTTGCAGACAGTCGCGCCACTGCTGGATGACAACGACAATGATATGGAGAGCAGCGTTCTCTTACGGATGGTCATGTTAGTGCCTCTCGTGACAACTACGACTACAACAGGAGCACACACACGACTTTATCACGCATTTTCTTTAGCTATGATAGACTATGGCACTTACCATTTTGTGACTATGTATACTCGTTGTCATGGTGATGTTCGTAGATTCACATGTCTAGTCGATGGTGCATGTAGCTCATCCTGCAACGCAAAAAGTGAGTATTTTATAGCTCCAATTCTTGCGTTAATTGGTGCCGGGAACCCTGATGATTCGAACTTTCCAACTGAAATCTTGCGGGACCTCCTTGGCCCTTGGGACGCGGTTCCTTCTTGGCGTGTAGTGAGAGCGCCGCCTGAGCGGGAGGTCGTGGCAACGCAGAAAACAGGGTCTGCGCCTGGCAAAGCGAGGTATGCACGTCCTGTCAGCTCGAAAGCGCGCAAACACAAGCGGGACCCTGATCCGGCTGCTTCGAACTGGGTGTACCACGACCACCTCTCGGAATCCGAAGACATTGACTCTGCCTTGACGTTGCCCGTTGGAGATGTTGTTGCAGGGTTGCAGAAGGGCTCAATCAGTACTGTTTGTGCAACAAGCACAAGAATTCCGAAGCCGGTAGGACACCAGATTGCCATTGGCGGTGAAAGTGGAAGGTGGAGCCAAAGTCAACAAAGAAACTGGACTGCGGCGGGGGAGATTGGGGCTGGTCAAAAAACAAAACTTACATCCTCCAATAGCGACCCGAATGTTGCGAGCACGGCCCTTCTTGCAAGCGACGGAGCGACTGCGTCATCGCCTTCTGCTGAAGAAGGCGGAGATCCATCTGCGACGCACTTGACAGGTCTACCAAGCGCAGCTTCGACTAGCGTGACACAGAGTGGGGCGGATACGAGACTGAAGCAAGAAGTTGTAGCTTCCACGAGACGAGGGGCGTCTGCGAGTGCTCAGGGTTCCTCCGTATCGAGTGGCACAACGCACAAGAAATCTATATTGCAGAAGCCGTACTACAGTGTTTGCCTCATACAAGGCAGTGCCGGGGTGCTTCACACGGGGACGGAGACGACGCAGCATGGAGGTCACTCTCCCCACCACACGCGCAACAACATGCAGCATCACAAAAAATCCCACCAGCAAATACACGGTGGCGGCCAAAAAAGCCTTCCCACACGAGATGGAAGTGGGACGAACGCAGGCACAGCAATAAAAAGTGCCAGACCACAAAGCTCTAAAGCGCGAAAGCACAAGCGCGTTTTACTGCACCCAGAAGAGGACCAGTTCGTTTTCTACGATGACCAACCGAGTTTGCTGAGCGACAGCGACGACGAAGACAACATTCGCAGGTTCATTGGGCGCAATCTCATGCCGCTTCAGAATTTGGATCAGGTCGAAGCGCAGTCCTCGAGGTGCAACTCCACTGGAGGGAACAATGCACCTACAAATGCAGATGAATTGAAAGCCGTTGACGTCACATCCACGCGCCTCCAAGGAGGAGCGTCGTCATCCTCTGCTCCTCGTCCGACCCAGACAGGCCAACGTCGTGAGGCAGAACAGGGCTGGCGCGTAGCCAAAAAGGATGTTGCTGCGTCTTTACATACCGCTGATAATCTGCAAAATGATGTTGAACATGATGCTAGAAGCACACCCTCTTCGGGTGAGGACGTGGAGATAGACGACGGCATCTACGAAGATACAACAACCGAAGACGAGCCCGACTTTTGGGTGAAAGGCGGTTCAAACGTTCCACTGCGTGCACCGCCAAGCGAGGACGATGAAGACGGCCTTGAGCACACGAATAGAGGAACATCAGGAAGAACGGTTGCCAGCCGTGCTAGACGATGGCCTTCGGCGCGGGCAGCGAAGTGTGCTACCGCTGAGCAAGGACATCCGGACCAACCTCAGCTGATGCGCCGACGTGTACGAAACGAAACAACGCGAAATGACAGCAAAACCTCATCTCTCATAAGTGCGTTGGTGGACTCGCAGCAGATCGCTCAGAATCAAGTGCAACCGCGGGTTGCGGGCAGTGCGGTCGCGAGCACGTCGGGAAGCTTCGTTTCAGCGTCAGCCTCAGCAGCGCCAAAAACCCCGGGGCCGCCGCTCGCAGGATCGGTAAGCTTTCAACCGCAATCCCGGGCGGCACATGACACGTTCACTACGCATAGCGGAAATAGATACGACAACGATGCAGACTCTCATTTGCCTGCAGCAGCAGAATGGCGAAAAAGCGAACGGGAACCTGGCGCTGGGGCCGGTGGGGGCGACGATGAAGTCGGACCTTCTTCAGTCCGACCTGTTGCCTCATCGCAAGCAAGAGGTATAAACGCTGGAACGGTGGGCACCCTTCGCGGAGGCGCACAACAAAAATACGGATCGACGAAAGGCTGGCGTAAACATAACGATGATGATGGCGGCGGCGGCGGGGGTGGCACCAGGAGGCTGAACGCCTCTGCGCCACAGCCAAGGGGCACCGCAAGCGTAAGCACGACGTACGGGTATACTCGTACTGCTGCGAGAATTCACACGCGTCGCGGAAACGACAAGGACAACGACATCTCAGCAGATTCAGTTTCCGCGGAATTAAGCAAAGAGCGACCTGGCGGGACACAAGGACAGTCCGTGGCGGCAGAGGAGCGTGATTATCTCCGCGCTGGCATCGAGGATATGATTGCGCGACTGAAACGGGATGACGAAGCACTGCGGCGAGAAATGAATATGCTATCTTGTCGATACGCATTGCCGAAAGGAGAGCCTCTGTCACAGCAGCATAGTTTAGAGGAGGAAAACGGCAGTTGTGTCAATTTGCGTGACTATTCTCGGAACGAAACGGCAGGTACTTATGTTTATATTACTATTACTCAACACGGTGTCAATTTTAGCGACAGCAGACAGGAACTGTGGTTGCTAGTTAGATACTAACTTAAAGAATCGACACTCAGGCTCTCCTTTGAGCGTGCCTTTGTATTGAGTGGTCGCAGAAGTAGATCTCAGATGCTACATAAGAGGTTCCATGACATGACACGACGGCTTGACATCGAGAAGGGGCTTCAGCCTGTTGTAGTTGTGAGCGTCAGTGTTTTGAGTTTGACATTAAGATATGCAAAATGATCTTCGTTTCTATCTATCTGTATCTGACCATTATGATTCATCCGAAGCTTTGTTGGTTTGCAACGACTTCGCGGATAGATTACCATTACGTCAATTGACTTAATTTTTTTCAGGAGGCAGTGGCAGTGCGTCTTCATCCTCGTTATCTGTGTTGCAGGAACGCCGCCAACAGGAGCTTGATGAAGATGAAAACCTAGCGCCACCTTCGACTGAGGAAGACGACTGCGCGATTTATGAGGACAACGAAGGCATCTCAGAGTCAGATGGGGATGCAAAAATCCGGGATCATCTTGAGGAATACTATGCACGTCATCCAAGCAAGCGGCGACCTAATCCTTCCGCAAGGGTCAGGCGCAGCGCTCCACTGAAGACATCATCGTCGTCATCCAGCTCTAGTCGAGCTCGAGCAGAGTTTGAGGAAGCTGCTCATGTTGTACCGACGGCGTCGCGCCAGGACTGCGAGGCCCTACCACATCGGACAAGGGGAGCGTCACCGCCGCCTGCGGATACCGATGCCCGTCGGCCTGTGGCGCATCATGAATTCTTTTCGGGTGCTTCCGAGCGCTTCGGCGCGAGTAGCAGCTCGAGCTCGACAGCTGCGTCTAAAGAGCGCTTAGTGCCCGCAGTTGCAGCTGAATCTCGTGTACCGGGATCAACAAGAGCAAACGAACATCATCAGAGGAGAGGAGATCTTCAGGACGCTGCTGTACGAGGTGGTCGTTCCGAGCCTTTCTATATCCCAACGCCTTTTGACGATAACAAAGGAGGTGGATTGCCCGCGGGTGTGGACATGACGAATTGCCATAATTCCAGAATTCCATCGCCCCGTCGTGTGGTGGCAGGTTCTACTTCTACAACTTCCCCTACCCGTTTAGCTGCCTTTGAAGCGTCTTTCGTCAGCTTGTCTAAGAAGATGGAATACAGCAACGACGGGAGGAGCTTATCTGACACGAAAGAGTATCGATGCTTCGTGCCCAAAGAGTACGAAGGGCCGCACCCAAACTGCCTCCGTGTGTCAGTCGCCAAAGAGAAGGCGTGCGTAACGGATCTTGTCCGAGAAATACGGCCTCAACTGAGTAATGGACCCCTCGCGGCGAAAAAGGTATTCACCTGGAAGTTTCTCTGAAAGTCAATGTTGATTTTGGCTGCAGTTCATGATCATGGTGATCAAGGGTCTCCTGCATAAACAGGATCTGCAAGTCATTCTGTCTCATGAAGAATAACTGGCGGCTATTCATTGATGCTGCAGTAACCTCTACGACGAACTTAGAACAAGAACTGGACAGTATCATACAGCCTCGTATCGTACTCTTTCCATTTTTATTGGTCGTCTCAAACACAAACTCAATTAATACTTTTCGTTCAACATCACATTCACAACTTATACTTCGACCACAACTCCAAAAATCCAGCTAACGCTGTGTCTGCGAACGCACGAATCCGGGACGCCAATATGGCTGTGCGACACAGAAGTTATTGACCAAGTTCTGGCCGACTGGAAAGCTGTCAGTGACGGAGGACCAGACTGGCCAAGACTCTATGTGCAAGTGATGTAAAGGCCAAAGGAGATCTCGCAAGAAGCGCAACTACAAGTACAACTGATGTGGACATCTTATTGTCTTCGTTTTTTCTACAACAGGTACCTACAGGGCGGGGTCGGGATTCTCGAAGTTTTCCATTTACGTCACTATTTACGTACAAAAAGACGAACGAAGCGAAAGCGAACAGAGTCCAGGACAGTCATTTTTTGTTTGATCGGCTCCTGAATGAATGTACTTATATATAATATCACTCAGAGAATCGTGTAGTAGCTTGGTGCCTGTGTAAGTAAATGTATATCCAGTATCTGTTGGCATCGAGTCGGATCCAGCATATGCAAGAGCTGCCTGAGGGATACCGAGGGTCACTTTGTGCAAATGGAGCAGACAGAGAGGTGAAACTGAAAGTTGCGGAGGAAAAAGAGTGAAAGAGAAGTAACAGCATCAAAATTTTTCGTTTCTGACCTGCTTTGTCGGTCTGAAATGCAAACGCGGCTTATTTGGAGTGTCATGGAGTGGAATGATCCGTGAAAATTTGTGAGACCCGACTACATGTATGGAGTGGTCCAGGGTGGGATAGCGGTCCAGAGTAGAAAGTGGGCCAGAGTGGAAAGCCGAGAGCAGAGGGGGGGATGGGCGGCAGACGAGGCGATCAAGAACGGCGGACGAAGGAGAAAAGGGGACGAGGGGGAAGAGCAGGGGAGGGGATGAAAGACGGGAGAGGCAGGGGAGATGAGAACAAGAAGAGGGCGCTAGAAGCGAAAGGGCCCGAGGGATGGGAGGGTGGAGGAACCAAGAAAAGGTCGAGCGCGGACAAAACTAAACGCGAGAAAGAAGCCAATAGGCAAGCAAAGACGGCAGAGACACGCAAGCGGCACGCTGCTTGCAGATGTCAAGACGATAATCCACCTGCGCCCCGCTACCCTTGCAAAAATTTGGGGGGAGGGGGGGCGATCTCATGGACGCGGCAAGGCTCTCCTGGCCGGCAGAGTCGACCAAGGGAAGTCCTGAAGCGGCCGCGCCCTTATGTTGAGTATGACAACGAAGAGCAGAGGCCCGCTCCCTCACTCGGAGATCGACAGCGCGCGGCCGTTCGCGATGGTTGGAATGCCACACGCAGCGAAGCCACCGCCGAGCGACTGGCAAACCTCAAGCGCGGGCACTTCCTCCATTGTTTGCTTGGGGCGCGTCTTCATTGCTGGCGCTTGGATCTTGGTGGAAGAGCGAGCGAGACAGCAAGACCACACGGCGCAACAACTTGCGCCAGCGGCTGCAGACCAGCGGCGCCGGGCGGTGCTCGTCTTTGTCTCCTTGTCGCCCCGGGCTGCTCGCCCCCTGTCAGGGATGGGAGCTGCGCTGAGTCCCCCGAAGGCACTCAGTCGCCTGGAAATATGGGCGCCCAGTCGCTTCCTTTGGCACTGCCGCCCCGACTTCAAGGCCCAACCGTGGCAAGCTTGCTAGAGTTAGTATCAAGGTGCTTAAACAAAAGGCCTCCCCAAGCTTGCCGCTTTTCTCTCGAGAGCGTTGCTTGTCTCCTGTCTATCACAAAGTAGGCGCATAACATTCGCAACCTTTGGCATAACTAGCGCGGCCGCGACTTGGTTCAGGGTGGGAGAATTCCCCCCCTGGACCGGTTTGGGGCGGAATAAAATACAATAGCAAAACCCTGGGCCAGGATGTGACTGGAGCGAAAACAAGTTAAAAAGCTGCGAGCGTTCCACCCTGAACCAGAGCGAGTCTCAGCCTGAACCAGCTCCACCCTGGGCCGCTGCATGTATATGAGAGCAGAGTAGTACAGAGTAGCACGCACACGAGTGACGTTTTCAAATTTTAGTGCCTGTACTTCTCGAAGATAGATGAAAAGGTGAATGATCAAGTTACAAATGCAAGTAGGAGGATCTTTGGCTGCTCTCCTTAATACCGGAAATAAGGAAGTAAAGTCTGAAGCGATGATTCTGTGTCTCGATACTTGCAGGAGCGGAGGCGCAGCCACCGAGTGCTGAGCCGCCCATCAAGTTGGTGGTGGATGCGTATGCAGCGGCCGCGTAGACAGGATCAACTGCAGCTCTGCTAACTGCTAACGCTCAGACAGGATCTTGATCTGCTAACTCCAGTTCCAGCTGATCTCCACTTCCAGCTGCTCCTCTCGATACTGGCGGAGGCGCTTACGGAGCTATTCGGCTCTACGATTGGAGAGGGTACAGCGAAGATCGACGCGTTGGGAGAACGAGGACGTAAGACGGCAAACGCAAACTGTGCTCGTGCACTAGGTTGAGTCATCTAGTACTCACCACCTACAATTCCAATCTGATACTCCACTTGTCCGTCTGTTTCCGGAGCACAGCGACGGCGGGGTCCTTTGACATTTGAACGCCCTCGCCGCTCAGATTACAGCATTGGAGCAAAATGCAGAAGCAACAGGTAGAGAACAGCTATGCGCTGGCTCCGGAATACCGGATGAAATTCCGGACTGCTGCTGTCAAGGAGATACTGAAGGAAATACTTGTTATGGCGTTTTAAACTTTATCATCAAAAAATACACGAATCATGCTATTTGGTTACTCGTGCACAGCATCGCTCATTGGACATAGGCATAGACGTAGATGAGGTAGACACTGCATGGCAGAAGATTGACATCCGCAGCCTCATCGCTTTCGTTGCAATCAGAACAACTGAACTTCTAACGCAGCGCAGAAGCTTGAAGGAGTTTCGTATCACGCCGAAGGCAGCAATGCTCTCGCGAAGCAGGTAATGTTCAATAAATGCTACTTTGGTAGAGTAGATCGTTGTAATTGTAACAAGAAGATATTACATATTAACTCCTCCTACTCCTACTCAAGAACCGACTCCAGCCGATACTATAGCCACACAGAGATCATTCTTCTCCTTCTTTCTCTTCAGGTAGCAGATGAGATGAAAGAACGGCTTCGGGACGAACAACAAGCAGGGAGGTTGGATGCAAGATACAAGGTGGTCACTCAGGTAATTTTTTGGTCAAATCATACAATTCTGGAATAATGCAGCCGAGACCGAGAGAGTGATATGTACTTGATGCAGGACGTAGACGAAACTCCGTCCTCTTAATCTTACTTGATTACTTCTAAAAACTAAGATTATGATTTTCTTGACCTTGTTGTAGCTTTTCTGCTTATTTTTTACAGGTATTCATCCTGGAGCAGCGTGGACAGGGTGTGCGTGTCGGCCACCGCGCATTTTGGGATGAGGAAACCGATAGTTTTGCCACAGAATCATACTCAAATGACCACATTTTTTGCATTGCCACTGCCTATGGTATCTATTTCTACTAGGTTGGTCATAGTTTGGTTGAAAATGATGGACTTGCAGCCCACAGTAACCCCGACACCTTAGCTCTTTTAGCTCACGATGAGATTGTGGCACACCACATGACATAATTTCACTAGCCACAGTTTGATGTTGTTCCTTTACAATTACATGCTTCAGAGAAGCATGAAGAAGCACGGTAGAATATTATTGTCAACATTGATTTCTTCTAGTCCTCATTCCCTTTGCGATTTTCTCACAGTCGACATCATTTGCAACTATTGAATCGTTTTCTCGAGAACAGCGAAGAACAGTTAGAGGTAGACCATTGATTGGTCGTTTCAGCACGGCAAAGCTCTCACAGTCTTTTTCTTAAAGAGTCCTTGAACTGAAAGCGTATGACCACTGTAGGAAGGATGAAAGGATGACCACCCCGACGTCTGTTTACGACACAAACTGCGTCGTCGGGACAGAACTTACGTTTCCTTCTCTGACGATGTAGTTGCACTCTTGGGTCTCCTTGCAATTGGCTGCTGATTCTTGGAGTTTTCTTTTGTGTTCATGCTTGCTTACTTGTGTTTCCATGTAGAGAAAAAAGCTGATCGTGTTATCCTGTTGGCGTCGCTGATTCGATTCTGAGGGGTTCGTTGTCTACCTTTGCTGATACAGCCTTTCTGCTGCTGTAGTGCGGCAACAAAGAAATGATCAGTCGCCGCAGAAGCTTGTCATTGCCTGAAAGACAGCTTGTCAATGTAAACATGATGAAAAGATGTTATGTTGATGAAAAGAAACGCCTTTCGTTCCTTGTGAAAAAGATGTGACCAGGATTCTGCATCCTGGATTCTCGTTCTGTTCGTTGTGAAAAACTAAGATCTTTTGCAAACATATGAATGTCTTAGTTCCATTCCGATCATTGTTGCAGCTGTTTGTCACTCGAGACGGAAGAAGTTGGACGAAGAACAAGAAGATTTACCGCGCTACAATGTTGCAGTGATGCCGCAACAAGACACTTCATGTCAGGGCGCGGCATGGTGCAGTGCGGACCTGTTGCGCACTTCCCCCTTCGAGCTCTTAGTCAGGTTATAGGAGGATGTAGCATTGATTCTGAGGATCCTTTTTCTTGTGATAGCAACTTCCTACTAATCGAAAACTCAAAATAACCGAGTTGCTGACTGAAATAAGGGAGGTGCTAGCTTAGCAGCAAGGCTCCCCTTCCTTCTCGTCAGTATCTCGGTTATTCTGATCTATGGAGTGGGGATTTTGCACATGGGGAGCACTAGAAGCAGCTTGGGGAAAATTTTTGAAGTTTGGATGATGATGAGGCGTTCTACCTAGCTATATGCAATGAGTGGGCTACCGAGCTAGGTGGGAGGCAAATGGCCAGGCTCGCGGAAGCTCGAGGATTGCACGCAGCGGAGGGCGTGTGAGCTATGAGTGCGACAGCCTGGCACAAGCTGCCGACGAGGACGCGGCTCTTTCGAGGTTTTGCTCGAGGCCCCGGGGGAAAGTGGTTGATTAGTAGGAGCTTCTTGCCACTAGGTTCCGGGTGGATGCCGCGATTTGGGGATTTTGCACAAGCGCTCGAAAGTTTTTGGCTTGCCTCCTGGAAAATCATGCTTGTGCAAAATCCCCAAATCGCGATCCCCAATTTCTATCCCCACTAGATGACGCATTTGGGGATTTTGCACAAGCACCCGGTTTTTCGTCTCAAATTTCTCGCGAGCCTCAGAAGTCTCCAGAAATTTGAGACAGTCCGAGCCCTCCTGTCCGAAGGGCAGGAAAGAGCGACAGGCCTGGCCATGGAACGGCAAGCCAAGCTCCGGGACATCACACGAAGCAGCAAAAGAGGGCGATCTGCGTCAGCGTACTGCGTCAGCTGTCTCGCCAATAGCCACACTCCCGCCACCTGCATTCTCCAGCTGCCGCGATCCTTTCAGGCCGCGCGCCTCTCTACTGAATAGCTTGGCGAGCTAGCGAAACTGCCCGCCTTTATCTACCTTTTCTGTTCACGAATTTTTTTTTTTTTTCGAGCAGGCTGCTATTGGTCCCCATGTGCAAAATCCCCATTCCATATGATCAGTTACTCGCTTATTTCAGTTTTTCGAGTACGTAGGTCTGACGTGGCTTAGAGGACGAGTTGTAATATATGAATATGCGTGTGCGTGCTTATCGCCACCTGAGTTGTACTAGATGATTATGAGTGTGCTTCTTGTACTATTCATTGATCTAATCAAATCTAATTTTTACCGTCCAAAAAATATTATATATTTCAAGAACCATAATCGTCTAACGTTCGATTACATTCTGCTTGGTCATCGTCATTGCCAGTGACCTCTTGATAGCTCATCAATATATGCAAGGTCTCAAAAAATTTGTATTACCTCCACCTCCAATCAAAAGGTAGATTGTAGATAAAAATGATATCGTGGCTCGATCATTTATCTGCACCTACTACCGTATGCAGTCATTGTGGACCGATGAAAACAATGATCATGTGAGTCTCTCGCTTTTCAAGTTCAAGGTGGAGGTCTAATCTACTGAGAAGTGTCGGGACGAGTCAGCATCACAATCCTTTTTTCAATAGCCTTTTACGATGGACGACGATCATCGTTTCCCGAGGACCGCGTCTAGGTATCAGTCTGTCCAACATCATCCTCGACTCATGCTGTTTGTAAGCAGCGTGTCGGACGGCGACTGTCGATGATCGATGGAACGAGTGAGAACGTGCATGGGCGGGCTCCTCTGAAAGAGACAAAAAGTGTATTATTCCATTCACGTGATTAGTAGAAGCGGAGATCAACGAACACGAAAAGCTAAGGAATTTTCAACATCAAGAAGGATGCTCCTCTGTCTGCAGTGCAGTGGAAGGAATTGGAATGGAAAAGGAAGTGCTGCGTTTGTACAAGTACAACGAGCCCTGACAGTGATGTGACGAGAATGGGGACCGAGAAACTGCGGACGATTCGTGAGAGCGTCTTTTTTCCGAAAAGATTCCGATTTTACACGCGACAGCGTAGAGAACTCGTCCATGCCGAGCCCACACGACAACTGGAATTGTAGAGTAAGATCATGTGCTTATGGTTTTATTTAGCGAACTGCCATATTTCGAGTCCGACCTGCACAACCTGTCCACACGACTTCATCCTACTACCCAGGCTCATGCCTCCATGACCGCAGCCTTGATGAGAAATACTCTGCGTGAGCCAATATGCTCTAAGGTCGATGCGCTGATCAGACTGCCTGATGTACGCACCATCATCGCAGATTGTTACCAAAAAGCTGACCAACACTGATGACTCATTTGCTCTCGAGCATGCCCTGGAGGTCGACCTGCTGCACGACTCGCATTGCCATCTGTTGAAGAGTTGCCAATCCTGTCCTCTTTCACTCCGCACACAGGAGAAGCGTGCTGGGATTCGCTATCGCTGCAGTCTTTTCATGCGAAGAGTGTTTTCCTCAACTACTTAGTTACGTAGTCTTGCACGACTAGTAGAATACGATAGCCATCGACGAGCTGCCGTGCCTGCGGACCTAGAAGTGGAGTGTAAACGATAAGAAACCGCCTTTGCTGTTCTTCTCACCGTATTAATTCCTCTTGGGTCATTCTGCGAGAAAAGATGCATTGCTTTCGGTTTTTGCTGCGGCTAATGGGCGGCCACGCCCAAGGCGGGAATCAGCTTCCGAGCTCCGCCAGCGGGACCGAGCTCGCGGGAGGAGCAAGTCTAGTTCCAGCCAGAGCAGCTCTCGCGGCTGCAGTTTCATCGTCTAGCGGGGGATCGCATCAAACGACTAGTGTAGAACTGTCTCCTGGTCGAGCAGGCGGGGGAACAGGTGTGCAATATCTTGCCCAAGGAGGAGCCGACCAGGAGCCGCGAAGCGTTGTCTGGCCTCACGGAGTCGGAGGGCAGTTTATGCATGCAGCCCTGTCTGACGCCGATCAAGATCAACGCACGGACGTAGCAGCGCATGCGGCACAGAGCGGCTCTTCGAATATTCCTGGACGTCAAGAAAACGGCAGGCAAAGCAGCTACTCGTTTGACGCAGCAGCCTTGGTAGCCGCAGGTGCTGCAGCGGTTGCTGCATCGGCGAGCGGTTCACAGCTGCCTCCTGCGGGATTCCTCGCCACTGCAGCTGCAGCCCGACGCGGAACTATCAGCCCACCGACCCCGACACCTTCATTTTCCCCCGTTTCCATTATGATAGCGTTTTTTACGCGCCTTTTACTTTTTTTCGTCGCCGTCGTTGTTGTTGTTCTTTGCATGCTCCGTTACCTTCAGCTTCAACAACACACCTAGAAGATCTGGATGATGATGTCACGTCACGCAAATGAGAGGGTTCGGAACTGGTTCTAACCCTTGCCCAAAGAATCGGGGAAGACCAGCGTCTGGAAGCGCTGGGTCCGAGAGAGAAATGGCGTCATACAACGTTCCCGAAGGTTTCAATATCGCGGATCTAAACGGTAAATGGACGTGCGCTTCCAGAATTTTATGAGACGCGTCTTCGCCTCTGCCTCAGTTTAGTAATTGCTCACTTAGTGGTAGAAAGAAGAACGGGATTTGATATTAATTCTCAAGACATATGTTCTCATTCATTTTCCACGACATCGTTTCGCATATTTTCATAGCAAGCCTCTGCTAGTTACACTAACTCGTCTATACAGATACTAATTTTCCGCTTCTGCTCACTTTTTTGCTGGTTCTGTCCTTCAACTTGAAGAAAGATGTTTGACCCCGACAGTGCCATTTTCATTTCCGAACTACGCAAGCTTGTTAGAATTGAATAACGTACCAGAAGCATTCTGGGAACGTGTGGTGAAAGCGGATGAAATCTGGATCTTTGAGTTCTACACGAGCGGCGCCTTCCGCATGCAACACAACATCCCGATGACCCACATGGAAAAAAACTTTCGAGTATACCTCGACGGCGAGTGGAAGATCGATTGCCCATACACTTTATGAAGACAAGAAGATAGATGGTTTTCTTCAAGGTCTATCTGCTGGGTGCATATCCATGTGATGCGTCCTCGTGAGACATAAGTGGCATGCATCGTGATCTTGATGAAACTGTGACGCCTTTTGTTAGGGTCTCATCCGTCTCCTATGCAATGGTCTGTCAAGAAGTGCAACTTTTTCTAATTACAGCACCCAGTGCTGGCGCAACTGGCCGTGCTGTCGCGTCCTCTCACATTTCTTCTAGCGGTGCTTCGGCAGGTTCTGCGGCGGGAACGATGCAACAGATTGCGGACGAAGCACAACGCTCATCAACTGAGACAGGAGCAGTTGAGCGCTCGATAGATGAACAAGAGCCAGAGGACGAACAGATTTATGATTGAAAATGAACAACTAATACAAGAATGTACGAAACCGAAAACCATAGGTTTTGTAACTGCGAAGACGACTGCCGGAAGCAAAGAAAGGACTTGGACCTGCCAACCTAGAGCATAAGTAAGAACCATCTATCGCCTAAATGTAATAAACGAGTACTTGATTAACTAAGGAGGTATCGTGCTACTATCAGCAGGCTGTTCAACAAAAATAACCCTTCCATTGATTTTATCTCTACAACTATCGACCTCCAGCGATTATCCAAGTTCTATGTCTTCATAATGCGGGTGAGGACCCCGACGTGCATGAGCCAACTGCACATCAGGCTATCGTGGTGGGACATGTGACGGGCACGACAACGAGAGATGGACTTGACGGGAGGGCTGTCGCCGTGGCGCCTTCTCCTGCGGCGAGAAATGCCGCCACAACAACTCGTTGCAACGTCGCTGCAGGACCCATCCAACTGAACAACCAGCCCAATCTTACACAGACGCTGGAGCACCATCCTAGTGGCAGTACAACAGATCATAGAGATAGAGAAGCAAGCAGTCCGCCTTTTTCTTCAAGCCATGAACCCCAATCCACTTCTCTTCCTGCTTCTCCGGGTTTCGACCGACTATCGTCTGACGATCGCCGTGTTGGAGCATGGCGAAACTTTTGGGACCCTATTCCAAGTACTGAATTGCTACATGATCCATAGAAAAAAATTCTGTTGATCCTTACGGGTTACGATACTGTAAATATTGGTTACAAAAATAATTTTCTCTACGACAATGTCGATGGTGGATGATAAATTTTTGCCTTTAAAAAAACACAACATTCCACCTAGCACAGCATTGACATTGAGATATACGAGTACAAATTGAAGGACAAGAAGACGCGCATCCGCTAACGGTGTTTCTGATTTAGTATTTTTCGACATCTTCAATATCAAAAACTTACAAAATCATATACCTTTTCCGGAATAGCAGGCCGGCGTGACCTTAAGTAGATCTACTGCCTGAAACAGGCAACTTGTTCATATACATCCACTGCCTGAAGCAGTCAGCTTGTTCATACATTCTAAGGACAGGGTTAGTAAAGCTTCACTTTGTATCTTATCTTCAGCTGACGACTGGCCGCATGATGAAGATTGGCCGGCGCCGACCGACGTTTCGTGGAGGACGGAAGTTCAGCAGAGAAACGGCGAAATGATGCGCATCTGGAGAGCTCTACTTGAAGACGGCTCTATGGCGATGAAAGTTTATATACTCGAACCTCCAGCAGATTTCGAGCATCAAATACAAATGCCTGTGGCGGCTTGTGCTTTATGTTTTTGGCTTTGATACCAGATACAGATAATTTTTATTCATTCTGATCGAGCCCGCTCACCCATGAAATTCCTTATGGATATGAATATCCTCCTCCATATCCATATTATCATATCGTGTTTCATCCTCATCGTCTTTACCTTTACCTAAAATTATGCTGCTTGTTTCATTTTCATCACAGTCGGAGTCTGAGCTTGACGATATGGATCATCAAGATGGCAACCACCTGAATCTTCTCGGCGCAACGCCACCGGCAGACTCTGATGATGCAGCCAATGAGGAAGACCGTCACCTTAGCAACTTTTATGGTCATTTATTGAATAACTACTGCCTTTCAACACTTATCGGATTTGACTTAATAATTGGCACTTGACGAGGCCATTGAAAGGTGAAACAGCACAAATATAGAAAGGTCAAAGAAGATGAAGGAAATCGAAATTAAACATTCCGCAGTTTCAGTTTGACCTTGATGTTGTTCACTAGAAAGATTATGATTCTTATCATTACGTCGATACAGTTACTATCTTATACTCTAGGTGTAGGTCTACGTCTAGTGCATTCTTCTAACAAGCGACGCGACGGGTTGCTAGTTGGAACCTGGATGGGTTCGAGAAGGCGCCGGACGAGCAGGAAGAACGCATCCGCGCAGGACCGATCTGGTCCCGATTCGTCCGCATGGACACGCAGGCTCGGCCTTCATGATATGATTTGGGGATACATGAGATGAGATGATTTTAGGCTTAGGGATTCCGAATGAGGAAGATGGACGAGCTGAGCTTGTTCATGCGTGGTCAACCCAGTTGACCTGTGTTGGGAGTACTTTCGCCCACTACTTTCATACATAAGGAACCAAATGTGGTTGTAGAATGTGGTGAAAGAGGGGTGATTCGGGGTGTTACAGTACTTCTCGAACGAAACATACGGGGGTCTCAAAAACATAATGATTCATAAAGCATTTCCATTTCTTTTAGAAGTACAACTACTGCTTTGATATTATCGCGCAGCACAAGGTGGAGGTGGAAGGCAAGTATGTAATGAGTAGAATGTTATAATTGGGAAAATTCACATGAAAACTTCACAATTTGTGAGACTTGCAGCTCCCGTGTTGATTGAAACTACCTCAAGAATCACACATGGAAGAAAACAGTGCACTATTTTGTGTCTGCTAATGGCATCTCCATCTAGAATGAAAACAGGAGGATTTTTATTCGCATGCTTAATCTTCTTCTTCTAAGTCCTGTAGAAGAAGCCACCAACTAGTAGATGAACGAGAGAACTAAGATAGACGGTGAAGAGATGGTGAGAAATTCTACATGTAGACCAGAAATTCTACTACGTATGAATGAATAAAGATAAAGTTCTTTTCGGATGAATCATGATTATGAAATAGAAAATGCTACGGGCGCAACATCCACATGGGTGTCTAAATGTTCAGAAAATACTCGAGCAGAAAAAGTCATCGGGAGACGCAGAAACTTCACTCTTGTCTATTCACTTAAAAAGAACAATAAAGCTAACAAAGGGCACACGTTGCTCTTGCTGTCGACACTTCAACTTTTTCAATACGCTAACGCTGAAACTGATATCATCTTTTCGTTGTGTATTTACGTTCCCCTTGAAGATACTCGCATACGCGTTTTCTCAAATTATATTTCGATACATATATTTATATAACAATGTTGGAACTTTTTTTTTCCTGCTCACGAAAATGAACAAAGAAATTGGACCCTTGCATCATATACTTATTCCTTTATTTGTTGATGCCTCCGCCAGAGGTATTCATCTTTGTAAAAAACACTCATTTGCTGAGTACAGCGTCTTTGGCCCTTCAGCCCTAGCAGGTCTACAAAGCCAGGATCAGGTGTTCCGCGGTCAGGGCATCCTTTAGCTATTCGGATGCGAAGACGCTCCCGCGTTGAACGAAAACGTGTCGCTGTGTCAGTACTGCACGCGTGTCGGTGTCACAGCATGCACTGCAGGGTGGGCTCCTGTCTGCGTGCCACCCCGAATACTCATTGTTGGTGAGATCATGGAGCGCCGTTGAGAGGTTGCCAGGTTCTTGTCGATAGAGTGTCACTCACATTCAGAAGATTACGCCGAAGAGAAAATACTAGTAGTTAGCTGATGCACTCAGTAGGGTAGCGAATCGAAATCCAGCGACTAGAGCGGTCCTAGTAGTTCTAGTTTTGGATTAAGCTATTATTGTATCTATAGTATAATTTATAAAACCCGCATACGCATTGCTATTTTTGTATACTTCTTAATCTATGTTGAGATGAGCACTTTACCTAGTTTTTTTCTTTTTGTGTCTTTACTGAGTAATTCTAGTTCTTGAAGTTGTAACACCGTTTTTGAACAATCTGAGGCAATCCTTCAAGATGATCTGTTCTTCTATTTCGATGTTCTTCGTCAGCAGCGTTGACCGACGTCAAAGCCGTCAACCTTCAGCGCTGAAAGCCGTTTTGGGCGCTGCCTTGCTCATATGTGGCGTCGCATCCGTTGCTGTAGTACCAAACAACAACACGACGACTTTAGCGCCTGGAGCGGTCGAAGACGATACAACAGAGTCGGATTGGATGAGGACGTCAATGATCCTAAAGAATGACGATGCTTATGATCAGCAAGGAGATGCTGTGAGGAGCAAGACTTCTTCACCGAGCAATGGCGATGGCACGACAAGCACCGATCCCGTCCGACAGCAGGAAGAGCTCAATGCAGGTTCACAAGAGCTAGGAAGGCCAATATCTTCAGGCACCTCCGGCTCTGTAACAGTCTCTGTCTCTGAAGCGGTAGGCAGCTGCAGTGGTCAATCGAGAGGTCCTCGTCGGACTGACGCGTCTGCTAGTACCACTAGGGCACTAGGTGAAACGCCAAAGCAGGCCACTGCGGAGCAGGTTTTGGATTCTGCTGTGGACACGACATTCACAAACGCGCCTAATGCAGAGAATACCCCTCGGAAAGATATTGGCGCAGATGAAGATTTGACGCTGGACGAAGAGCCAGATGAGGACGACTTTGTCATCGTCAACCAGGATGGCACAACATCACCGCCTGAAACTCCGAACCGACCCACCACAGATATTGATAAAGAACACGAGGCTCATCCTCCTCTCGCTGCAGTTGTGGGATACGGTCCGGCAGACAAAGAGGCTCCTACGGCTCTGAGTTCCTCACTACGAAGGGAAGGCGGCTTGCTCACAGGACGAGCGTACTTGCAGCTGTCGACACCTAATTAATGACTAGATGTTCTTGATAACGATATGTCCGTCGTCTATATCTATAACTCTGAGAAAAGTGTCCGTGTTCTGATGGTCTCTGGCAATGACAAAATCATGTCTTAAGAATATCAGGGACGACGATGCGGTACTTGATAGTGTCGCAGGGGAAGCAGTCGAAAGTGTTGATGGATCGGGCATCGACTCGGAAACCGGGTCTCAGAAAAGTGCATGCGTCGATGCTATCGACGCGGATGCTACCATCGCAGGCGACGTAGTAGACTACATAGTTCGGGTTTCAGTTTGGGTTTGCTCTC
This sequence comes from Amoebophrya sp. A25, assembly GCA_905178165.1. NCBI lineage: Eukaryota > Dinophyceae > Syndiniales > Amoebophryaceae > Amoebophrya > Amoebophrya sp. A25. The sequence goes on along the minus strand of CAJINU010000003.1, from coordinate 1,671,040 downwards.
CCTGCTTTTTCATCTTGACAGGACAAGAAAATATAGGCTACATCATAGCCCTAGTTGTTTCATTATCATGATCATGGATCGCGATTGCGATGAATACGAATTACACCACCAGGTACCATCAACAACAGGAGCGTGCGGGTCCCCGCACTTGAAGCAGGTACATGAGGAAAACTGTCGAGGACACATCCCAATGGACTGCAGTGCGAGTGTTGCGTCGACAGATGCGGCGTCCGCCCCTCCTACCCCAGCAGCGGCTGTTCCTGTAATGAGTCCGCGAGCAAAAATGATAGAACAGGAAATGGAAGCCCAAGCTTTCCACGCTCTAGCCTCCGAAGGGCCGCGTCGTCGACGCGGTGGCACATCGGAGTTGTCGGAACCAGCACAACCACCTTGTATGAAATCGCCGAGACGCCACTCACCCGCAAACGACTGTGTCCCAGCCGCTCAGTCACCACCGTTCTTGTCGTCAACGCCACATTGTTCTGTAGCGTCATCTCGGACATTATTGAACAATAGCCAGACTCGCGGACAGTCGAGTCCACCAAGCTACAGCGGCCCTTCTACTAAAGACGCATTTCTATCGTCTGCAAATACGAATACAAACTTCTCTAGAAGTCCTCTTGCGGCTACAACTGCGTTGAGAGGGGGCTATCTAGCATCTCCTTCTAGTCCAATTTGCATGGGACGGCTCATGCCTCCTGCGACCACAACAGCCTCACCCTTAGCCAATGGAACGCCAATTTGTTCAATTCATACGGTTTCGAGGACCTCTTCTAGAAGCACACTCCAAGAACAGGGAATCATGTACAACGTGAGATTTCCGCAAGCGGTTGTTGAGCCCCCGCGGCCTGATGTCGGTGCCGCTCTCCTCGCGAGTGCTACTTGTTCTCGATTTTTTGGCTCGTCCTCGCGCGACCAAACCCTTGCCGATGAGGAAGACGATATTGAAATGGGGCTGTCCGCATCGCCCTCCGTCGACGGTGGGTCGGTAACGGATAGTAGGATATTACGTCTTCTAGACACCACGAATCAAAAGATGCGAGCGGGGCCGTCGATGTCTTCCTCTACCTCAGCGACCTCATCGACATCGTCTCTGCTTCTCGGCGTAGACGGAACGTCCTCGTCTGCCAGCAGTTCTCTGGGGTCGTCTGATGAATGCGGGAGAAGAAGCGGAAACTTCTTGCACGCAATGTGCAGCTGCACGAAAGCTCTATTACTTTGGCCACCGTCTAGTACCTCGCCCTACAGCGGCGGAGGTCCGTGTAGTGCACCGCCACCGATTCCTGCCCCTGCTCACCGGTACTCTAATGCCGCCCCCGCCTCACCAAACGTGCAACCAACGTGGAATAAATACGAATGAATTTCCACGAGAACAAACAGGTGGATGCGACTTACGTTGTCGTCGATGTTCATGCATTATTGTTTTGGTTTTTGTTCATGATCGCCCAAACGCAACAAATTAATGATGATAGATTCCTATGGAAGGAAAAAATGTACTCAAACTCAAAAACGACATCTAAAAATTTTATTTGATTTAATGTTTAGATAGTGAACTAGCTAGTTGAAATGGAGGCCAGAGGCAGCAGATTCGGTGGCGGCGTGGCCGTGGCGTGGGATGTATCACAGGAGACGAAGGCTCGCCTGTGTCAGTTGATGACTGAAGATGCAGAGCGAAGTCCCCAGATCTTTTATCATGTTGAAGTGTGGCGCCACGCCACCTGGTGCCACAACGAGAATGACAAAAGGAGCTTGCGACTTTACCTTGCGTCTCGTCATCATCAGACACAGGCCACCTTCATTGTCTACCTGACGATCCCCCACGCCGTGGTCTACGCCGACCCAATCTGCCGCCTCTGGCCTCCAGCTTAACTAGCTAATCAAATATCTACCTGCTAGCCAGTTAAATTTTTTCTAATTCGGTTTTCGAGAATTAGAATAGTTTTTCTTTGCATAACTCCACGCCATTTTGTACAACATAGCAAAGAATCCCGTCTTCACCCTTAACCACTCCTTCGTAGCCAAGTGTTTCTACTTCTCCTACCTCCAGCGCGAATACCCTACGAACCATTACACTAGAGAACATCTTTGGGATTATATCTACTCATCTATGTGCACATACAAAGATCTTTTGTGCCGTAATTCAAGTTCTTGAGCTTGTTGCTCCTCAACCAAATTTTCCCTGCAAGTTACTCAAGGTTATCCACTCCTTTCACATGAGGATAAGCATGAGCATTTCTATTACCTTACTATTCAATGTCTGATTGTATTCTTGGTTGTCATCGTAGACCATGCTGCATCGCATTCCTGGAGGAGAGAGGGTATTTTTCGACCTTGTAGCAGCAAATTTTTGATTTTATTTTGATATGAAAAAAAAAATGCTGTGGCTGTGGTAAGAACTCCTCATAGATTTCATGATGATCATATTCTGTGAAACTCACGTGGTTATGGTTTGAAGGAAGTTGTATCGTGTCTAAGATATGAGAACATAGACAGTAATATTGTAATGAGGATCTGTTGTTCTGGTCGAATTCATCTGAAGAGTCCAGCTCCAGTTGTTGCCTAACTGCTGCAACTACCATGATGAACACTTGCGACCACCATTTCGCAGATTGTGCTGTTGCGTCAGAAATTGTCCTGACAGTGTTGTGGCGCCTTGAGCACGTAGGGCATGCTCATCAAAATCGTCTGCAAGCCTGCTCATAATTGTATCGGTAAGCTAAGCGTGTCATTGTTAATGACGTGATTCGCAAAGATATGATTATGATGTACACCATGACATTAACATAAACATGCTGTACCGTGCTTGGTTCGCTGTGTCTCTTGGTGTCTTCCCGCCTGGCATTACTATGTATTTAAGCGAGCTCTTCTAGACGACCTGCTTTTGCTGGGCATCTCCAACAGCTGCATCAAAAATGTGAGAAAGCTTGTTCCTCACTGTCACTGGCACGAAGCGAAATTAAAAAGACCAAGAATAGGAACTCTTCACTTGCGAAGCATATTGTGAGACACAAAGCTGCAGCGATAATATATTTCGTGTGCTTGCTGCTGAAGGTTGCGATGCAATTATCAGAGCCAGACTGACAGCGTCTCTGAAGGCAACGCTCAGCGCCATATGATATGCGACAGATTGTTCGAAGACTCATTGGGTACTATTCCCAAATACGCACCACATATGAGGCTGCTGAAAAAGTAAGTTGACAGACAGGTATATGGGTGCTACATACGTAGTCGGATAAAGGCAAGAAGGCCAAACTCATTAGTTTCATTACCACGCGTCATAATCATTGGATAAAAGTTGACCTCTGTTAGCTGCTTCCTTTTTTTGCTTGTAGCAAGACGCAGTTCGTGTATTTTGTTGAGCATTGTTTTTCTTCTCTTTGCTTTTCTAAAAAATTGAAATTTCCATGACGATGAGCTACCGAGGCAGCTTCCTACTAAAAGCAGTCTTAGTAATTTCTACCGATAACAGTAACACTTCAACGTTACGTAGGAAATCCAGGAATCATGGTCGTAGAGTTTGAGGAAGGTATAGTTTGAGGAAGTCGCTTTTTTCAAAATTCACATAATAGAACTTCCCTTCATGATGAATCATCCCTGTAATTTCACTTCCTCTCATTAAAAACTAAAACTACGGAAAGAATTTTTCCGTACAACATCACCACTGGCACGGACTCGTTGTAAAAACCTAAGCCTCTCTTTGTACAAAGCTTAAGAAATAACAAGACGAACATTACAATGACGGCAGGCGACTGGAGACCTCACGGTGGATTCAATCCACAAGCTCAGAGTTTCGTCCCCCATGGTGGCTTCCAGAACTCAAACTCCTGGGCACAGGCGCAGGTCTTGTTGCAACTTTTTAATTTGCATAGGATCCGGAGTTAAAGTTACGCTTCTTGAATTTTTTGAAGAAAAATGATCAAAATCTTCTTTTATATTTGGAAATCACATACTCATACTCAAATTCGTCATACGCATAATATCTACATCTATACCCAAGTGCGTGACATCGACCTGAACACAGCCCCAGCAGCAACAGCAGCAGCCGCAGCAATTTGGCGGCTTTGCGCCTCGTTTTGGTGGATTCCAGCAGGGAAGCTATCAGGGACAGGGCGGCTTCGGAGGTTTCGGGCCGAATCAAGGTGGTTATCCTCAGGGATTCGACCAACCGGGAGGATACGGGCAACCGGGAGGCTATGGAGGAGGTGGGCCTTTATTCAACGAAGAGTCATCATCTTGTGTTGCAAAGACTGTTATCTATGTACGAGGTACGGATACCAACGGTGCTTCAGGTTCAGCCTCAGACCTTTATATATACGTACCTATCTTGTAATTGTAGCATTGATGTTGTAGTAGTTGCAAGGTACGTTTACGAAGTTGTAGCTAGTACTGATGGACAAAACCTTTTCGATTACACCAGGTGGCTACCAGATCGGACAAGGTGGTTTCGGCGCTAATTTGCACGATATCAATTGGGGGCAAGAAACTTTGGTCACCCTTCAGAAGAATTTTTATTGTGAACACCCGGCGGTGCAAGCAATGACCCCACAAGAATGCGAAGCCTTCCGTCATGAGCACAGTATCTATTTGTATTAGATAGGATCATCTCTTCTACGAAGCATCAGACGACAAGGTGCTATTGGTCGTTTATTCTGTCAATCACTAGCAGTAGCGTTTTGCTTTTGAATGGACAAGAGTTGAAGTCGAGCCATCTTTTCATACGAATTAGAGAGTGTTGACGTCAATTCTGGAAATTAAGGTACTTCATCTAGTAGAAGAACGTGCTGAAGACTCCACTTTGTTTATCTTGCGCGTACTACACACTTACACAGACACATATTGACACATATATATTGAAATCATACTAGGTATCTCCTTCATTGGAACAAAGGGCCCAAAACCGATTCGCACATTTCAAGAAGCTAGCTTTCCAGACTACATTATGCAGGCTATCCACCATGCTGGTTTCGATCGACCGTCTCCCATTCAGGCTCAGGGTTGGCCCGTTGCACTCAGCGGACACGATATGATCGGTAAAACCAAAATTTCTCATCCTCTCTCAGTCACTGACACTTTACTTCTTACTCTGCCCTTTACATTTTTCTTCTTCTCTTGCTTCCAGCAATGGAATATTAGATTTTTGTCATTTTCGGCAGCAAGAATGATTACAGTGTTTGGCTGGGGCTGTGGAAGACGTAGTCAGACTTTTTGTTTCTTGGTAGCCATTATACAGCATCCAAGTCAAGGTATTGCCGATACTGGAAGCGGTAAAACTCTGGCGTTTTTGTTGCCGGCTATGATCCACATTCGTGCTCAGCCTCCCATGCAGTGGGGAGACGGTCCAATCTGCCTGGTTTTGTTAAGGCTTCTTCGAGATTCAAATTGTAATATATTGAAAGGTTTGAATATTTATTTGCTGTACGTCGTAGCGGTAGCTAGGTTTATACAGAAGTCTTTGCGCCGTTCCTTCTGTGAGTGAGATGTATGTAGACAGTCTACTGTAGACTACCACTACGACTAGTTTATCATAGAAGAGGGAAGAAAATTGACGACGGTTTTTAGGCACAGATCTTTCGCTAGTAACTACTCGATGCTTGTATGCCCCTTGTTGCTTTTAATCATTTCCATATAAAGTTTTCCTAGGAGAGTCAAAGTCGCTCTAATTCTTGCCCCAACACGAGAGCTGGCCATGCAGATCAAGACTGAAGCTGAGAAATTTGGTCGAATGAGTGGCGTGCGCAACACATGTGTCTACGGCGGCGTCGCCAAGGGTCCACAGATTCGCGATCTCAAGCAAGGACGCGAAATCGTCATCGCTACTCCGGGTCGACTGATCGATCTACTAAACAAGGATACGCATCAAGCCCAAGCGGTAAGAAAATTTGATAGCGTAAATTTCTCCTTCAAGATAGGTTCAGTATGCTCTTGCTCATCATGATACTTAATATTAATCACGCACGCACGAGGACAACGACAAGGACTGCAAGACCATGATGATCAAATAGAGGCGCGTCCACATGTCTAAGTACCTCCACCTCGAATTATTTTGAACAAGACATTTCTATTTCTTTGTCTCGAAAAAATCTTATACCAATACCTCTCCAATATTGCCATGATCTCTCCCCCACGACCTGAAACATTACCAGGCCACCAATTTGAAGCGTGTGACCTACCTCGTGCTGGATGAGGCTGACAGGATGTTGGATATGGGTTTCGAAGACCAGATTCGTAAGATCTGCTCGCAAATTCGTCCGGACCGTCAGACGTTGCTGTGGTCCGCTACGTGGCCACGTGAAGTGCAATCTTTGGCAAGGGACTTGTGCAAGGAAATGCCGATCCACATCAACATTGGTTCGACCGAACTCAAAGCAAATCACAAAATCGTCCAGCGCGTTGAGATTTTTCCTGGTACTTATTCTTATCGTATTAAAGTCTCTTTTATACAATCATTCGCTTGCTTTCTTGCCTCGGCAAATGTTCAAATAACCGACTCGTCCTATGATTGTTAGATGCAATGTTGTTGTATGTTGTATGTGTATCTCTCCTGTGACCTGTGTTTGTTGCAATTCCGATGATCATGTGCCTTTATCTTCTTGCCTATTCAGGTTTCGACACCGAGCAAGAGCGGCTCAGGCGGTTATTTAGTCTCTTGGGGGAGCTTCCGATGGGAAAAAAGTTGATTTTTTCGCAAACAAAGCGTGGAGCAGACGTGCTGTGCCGCGAGGTTCGACGCAACGGCTTCGTCGCACAATCTATTCACGGCGATAAACGCCAAGAGGAACGCGATTGGGTACTATCTTCCAGTTGTAGCGAAGTACATACAAACTATACTTACTCGTCGAACTACTGTAACTTAATTATCCTCATACTGAGAACGGAAGATGAAAAATCAATTATGAAAAAGACATTCTCGAACCTAACTCCCTGGACTAGCCTGAACTTGACCTGCTGCAGGTATAATTGAACTTTTCAAATGTTTTTCAGGCACTAGCGGAGTTCAAGAGCGGCAGGACCCCGATTTTGATTGCAACAGATGTTGCCGCACGTGGTATCGATGTGAAGGATATTCAATGTGTCATCAACTTCGATTTTCCGACTCACATTGAGGACTACGTGCATCGCATCGGGCGCACCGGACGTGGCGGCGCAGAGGGCCTTGCATATTCCTTTTTTTTAAGGCTCCTATACCTACCCCTTGCACTTCTATTTATCTACTTCTTTTAGAAGAGCATGAAATGCAGTCCAGCACGAGCACTCCTTCTATGCAGTTGCACATCCATAAGCAATAGCAAGAGCCCTTGGGTAATTATTCTAACATTGAATCATTGTCCATGTACTAATATGCTAAATGAAGATACATCAAGAAAACAGATGATAATTACAACAACAACTGCAGTCGCAGTGTGGCTTGCTGGAAGGATGGAACAAAAGTGGTTTAATGTAGCGTGTACAAATGAATTTGTTCTAATTTGTACTCCGGAAGACCGCGGCAAGATGGCAAAGGATCTCTACAACATCATGGCCGAAGCCCATCAAGAGATCCCTAACGAGTTGTTCGAATACATTGGTAAGTTCGGCGGAAACTTCAACAAGTTTGGCGGTAAAGGTGGCAAGTTTGGTGGGAAAGGAGGCAAAGGAAAGGGAGGCTTCGGCGGAGGGGGAGGGAACAAGGGCTTCAGTGGTGGCTTCAACAAAGGGGGATTCGGCGGTGGTATGCCCGGTGGCGGTAAGGGTGGCTTCGGCGGCAACAAGGGTGGATTTTAGATTATTGAAACAGGCTGTTCACCTTGAAAATAGGACCAAGATCATGTTGTAGAAGTAAGTGTACTGGATGAATACGATGAAAGTCGCGGGTCGACGTTAGCCGAGGGTAATATGAGAATGGATTCTTACCTTGAGAAGGGACATACTGCAGAGTATGTGAGTTTGTTGAAATGAACAAGCTGCTGACCTTGACCTCAGACTTTGGTTCATGTATGTGAATGGTTGAAGAAGATTAAGCTAAGTAAATGATTGCAATTGGAGACGTAATATTTGGATTGATGGAAATATGACTATGACTAGTAAAAAGAGGTTTAGGTAGTTATCTAGAAACTTGGGTAGAATTATTATTATGATTAGAGATGACAATATCGAGGATAAAAACATAAAGTAGATTGTATATTCTTCTTGACCAAGCACGAGTTGGGTTTAGCTCCTGAGTAGTATAGTGGGATAACCGCTGTCAGTGTTTAGGTAATTATGGAGATATCCAACTAAGTCCGCGAAAGGAACGGTCAAATACAAATAGGCCATTTTCGGAATGCAGAAGAAAGCAGGAGCATGGCACATTCTGCATCCACCGAGAACAGCGCCGGAAACACTGCATCTAGCAGCTCGTTGCCGCATTCAACAGACAGTCCCTCTGAAGGACTATAGGTTTAGTATCTCGGCTCGCCAGAATTGTTGATGTTCTACCTATCTTTTCCACAGCTTGAAGCTCTCGAAGAAGCCCATCGATGTTCGAGACGAATACAGGAACAAAAATTAAGTAAACGCGACCAGCAGGGGAAAGGCTAATGTAGGCATTTAGCTGAGCGCGTTAAGTTGGTAGTGTTGTAAATTATGAAATCATGACTCCTAAACCTACGACGTTAAAACTGATTCCTTTATTATTGATTTGCTTGGATGAACAACTATGAAACTCCTGAATGGCATGCATTTATGTTTATGTTAAGCGTCGTTGACTACAAAAATGGTAGAGGAATCACGATGAAGATACCCACCACGATCCCACGAGGAATAGAAGAAGGTCACTTTTTGAAGTAGCGAACTCGGAGTTTCTTAGATTTGTCCCGCTTAAATGATTCCTTTCTTTTCTAGTCTTGTCTCTAGAGATATTAACTGAAATTGGAAATAGTGGCTCATTCAGAAAAAGCAATGTAGAACTAGAAAGTCATGAGTAAGTACTCCCATCGACGTTGATTATGGAATATGCGATGCAACGGCTTTTCCTTTTTTGTTCGAAGTGTGTATGATCTTGCATGATTTATCCTCCTGTTTATTCTCTAGAGAACAAGAGGAGTCAGTTCGTGTCTGTCTTGAGGGCTAGTTCTTGAGAGACTGGAGGTAGCATGATATGGCGTCCTCGACGAAGCGACGAAGTAGAGATCTCCTTGTACTAGCTCCAAACGTAAGTTGTTCGAGGAGAATTCCTTCATTCACACTGACACCACCTCTGTCAGTGGTCACTCGTCGTCGATAAGGATAGCAAATGTGAGATTGATTGGCACCTAATTAAAGACTGAAATTGTTTTGTTGATAATCAATCTATAAAGATTAAGATAAGAAATTGATTTTGTCTGTCTTAATAGTTTAGTGGATCGTTGTTGATGAAAATGCGTCCTCTCTCGTCGAGCAGCTGCTTGTCTGTTGATGTGATCCCCGAAGATATAGTGATAATGTCAAGTTTATGTTTTCCGTGACCTTTGTTGAGTCCCACCCACGCGTCCGAATAAATAGAAGGAAGTTTTAGATGGAGATATGTAAAAGCAAAAGAACCGAAAGCTGACGATGCTGAAGGTTGCCACGATCTATTTACGATTACGCATCACTTGATACTTGACCGACCGTGCTGGATGGTCGTTCCTGTTGATGATGTAGCTCCTAGTTCTAGTTCTAGGTGATGCATCATGAGGGTCGATTTAGTATTAAGTTTCAGTTTTTCCTTCTTGTTGCTCGGGGTGAGGACTCCGTGCGAGGATGGTGATGTCCTCTGGTAAGCAATACACAGCGCTGCAGCGGAGCGCTATATCATCGGGTGCTTCCGACATTCACCGGAGAAGATGACTTCAAGAGATGATGCGGATGTTGATTTTGCATAGGTAGACAACTAGAATAACTTCAATTATGTAATACTTTTTCTACGTAGATGAAGATCGATGGATCGATGTAGACCCCTGGGGGTCGCTGCGGGTACATACAATGTATGATCATGTCCGGTACCGGTAAGGACTTTCGATTTCGCACGTTGTTCACAAGAGGTGCTTGTCACGTGATGTAGAAATGTACAGATAGAAAAATCTACTCGCTCTTAGAATTTGAAAATCAACAACTAGCCAGACGGAAGACAGACCCAGATCGATGGTGACCAACTCGTACCGACTTTTTTTGCTGACCACCAGGGGACTGAGCGCCGACCGTGCCCTGCCACGCGATCAATGGATATTGCTTCGTCTTCGTGTATCTATTACTATTTCGGACTTGTATCTGTCTATCATGATGATGAAATTGTTTTCATTTGAGGGGGCTCGGGCTGCATTATTATGCAAGTGCGAAATTATAGACAGGAAGTGTGTGTTGTATCGATTGACATCAAGCAACTTATATTCCAGAAAATGCGAAAATATTTATATCTAATTCTACAAGAATGGTGGTGATCAATAACAATCAAATTCTTTTTTCCCAAGTGTTTCGGAGTTTTCCATTTGTGGCTGTTCGTTAGAGCAAATGAATTTAAGTTATTGGGGACCGGAGCTCACATATTCCTCATCAACTGCTTTTTTTATACCACCAGACGCAGCTGTGCACTGTTTTTTCCTTCTCGTTTGTCAGCAAGAAGGGCCCCTTCCGTCCTTCCAAGCAGGAGCAAGTAGAAAGTATCTTTATTTTAGTCTGCGTGGGCGGGTTTGGTGTGCCCGCCTCTGCATCCTTCATTCGCGTCATAAAAATGAGTCATCGCCAGGATTCCCACGGTTGGAGATTCTAATTCTCGTTCAGGCATCTCTGATGACTCTCTGTTGAACTTCGAACACTTAATGACCAGCAATAATCATGTATCGAACACTATATTGAATGAGGATGATTTCAGTCATTATCACAGGGGCGGCTACAAAAATAAAGAACCACCAAAATACGCATTTTATGTTTGATGGATGAAGAAACGCATGTTGAAAAAGAGTACTAAAATTGTTTGATGTTAATCGTTTCACCACTCTACCTAGTGTCTCCTTCTCATTTTTGTCATCAATAAAAATGTCTCCATCCAGCTACCAAAACGATCGATAAAAATATTACGGGCGACACTGCAAGTGCAAGATCTGTGCAAAATTGATGGTCTTGTGATATGCAACACAAGAATCGATGATCTAGTCTTCCTAGTGGGTAGCAGAGTCGTGATACAGTGTTTTTAGGGAGTAGGTTAGAGACAAAATGAAAATGAAAAATATATCGCGACGCGGCAATCTTCCACGGCATGAGAGTCAAATGAATCCATCCATGGCATCGTAAGCTGGTACTAATCAAGTTTTCTTTTCTAGTGGTTCGAGTACTTGTGCATGTGGGTCAGAGTCGGCAGCTGCACTATCCTATATGTATATACTAAGTTGGACACCCTCAGGGATATCTTAATGGGGAACGCGAGTTGTAGATACGTAACATGTAGGTCAGCTGTTAGAGGTTTCTGGTTACTTATAGTTTTTGTCAGGCTCAAGCCCATCGCCTTTATAAAACAACACGCATCAGCCGCGCAGCGCCACGCAGGCCGCGAGGGAATGATAAGGACGTAGTAGAGGAACAACAACATCAAGGCAAAAAACAAGACATTTCAGATTATTATATTTCAAAATTTATTGCCTCTCTGATTACTCGTACGCTCGTACGTGGACGAGCTTAATTTAGTAAATCGATCGGGTATGGACTAGTAGGTACTCTAAAAAACATGTGAAGAACAAGATGATATATTTTTTTTAGATTGTTGACGCACGACAATTACAAATGTCCCGATGCATGATCTTAATCTGGTCCCGATGCATGATCTTAATCTGGATGTAACCGATGAATGATCGAGAAATTGTTCGTGTCATTGATAACCATGATGATAATTTCTTCGATCATGCTCACGTCAAGTGACACCGTTACCAGCAGCAAGCATCAGGCTCACATGAAGATGAAAATCACATGTTACAGAGCCCAGTGCTAGCTTTATTGTACCCCATCGACGAAGTTGTTAGTTAATGCTCACTTTATGAAGACGAGCTGGCGGAAATGGAAATCTCGTTCTGATAAAACTGGTATCTTCTTGATGATTGTGATTGATCATGATATCCTCCTTGTCTTACATGTCTCCCTCGCGATGTTGGACATGCGAGTAGAACAAAGCACGAGCTGCGGCCTCAGGAAAGTGTTGTGTTCGGCCTAGAGATCAACAAGAAGCAGACTCTGCGACCTCGGTAGCCTAAACTCTTACTCGATGATAGTCTGAAAGGTGTGTATGAATTCAGCTATGCCTGCAGGCTGGTTCTTCGTCTCTGCTCGGAAAGGAAGTCCAATCATTGCGCTATTGTGCGGAATGCCATCCATTATTGATGCAAGATCAACAAGTACGACTCTAGCTCTAGGATCAGTCAGTACACAACATGTAACGTCCGAACAATAAGATCACATAGATACGGTTCTGATTTTCTTCTTCCGTGTGAAGTAGTAGAAGGACCCTCTCTTCCTTCACCTTCTGTGCGTCGGTCGTGAATCGCAAAACCAGTATAGCACACCCAATATGATCACAACTCAGTCGTACTCAGAATCAGAACAAACAGTCAGAGTAATATTAACTTCCCTAGTGTGCAAGCAAATAATGTAAAGATGGATGCTGATGTAGTGTTAAAGTATTTCCAATATCGTCGTGTAGGATCCATATCACCCGGTGTATCGCTGAAGAAGTTCTGCAATATTTATTTCATCTAATACATCAGAGATAGATGTGGTGTGTCTGTCATTCTAATTGTAGTCCTTTTTTGATGGCTCATCTTGTTGTTTGGGTTGTTGGAAGAGCAGTGTAGATGATTATTCTAACTGCTTTTGTTAAAAAGTTAGCGAAGAATTGCAGAATTCGCTATTCTGCAAAGATACAACATATCTTTTACTTTTGTTTTTTATAGAAGATTCGTTTTTTAAATTCTCAGGCTTATCATGAGAGATTGTTGAAAAGTTAGCTACTAGACGTAGATATTCATAGTAAGTAAGTAGCATCTCAAACAGTAATCCTTATTCATCTCGATCTCTCAGAGGATCTAAGAAAGATGACGAACCCGTTCGAGGGGGATGGCGACGAGCCAGTCGACGTGCCTGGTGATCGAATTACATCAAGCGAGGAGGAAAACCTGGAAAAATCGGTACTCAACGTTTCTCGAAGCTCAACCATGATCTACTCTTAGCTGCACGTGCTGCATCTTAATATTTCGATTTCCTTTTTCGGACAAGTTGTACAAGATATGAATGCGTACTTATGTCAACTCTTGTTGACTCCACCACTAATTTTTGTAGTCTGATGAAAGAGAACAAGAATGGTAGTTGGTTTTCTTGAATAGATTTCATCAATTAATACTGAGTATTAAATACTCGTGCAGGTCGTCCGCGATTCCGAGATGAAGGGTGCGGCTGGAGAGCAGGAGAGTGACGTTGAGAAGGAGGAGCGTTCTGAAGAACAGGGTCAAGAACAGAGTGGTGGATCCGAGCGCGGCGCTGACGATGATGAAGAAGCGAGTAAGGACGCAGGCGCGGGGGACGACAATGGAGACAATGAAGATGGTGCCTCAAAGATCTCGAAAGGGGATGGAGGTGGTGATGAAGAAAGTAATGCTCCGGAAGACGAAAGCAAAGCAGCCGGCGACGAGGAAGATGAGGAGGAGGAGTTTGATCCCGTGAAGGCGCGCATTGAAGAATTAGTCACAGCATGGACTGCCACACACGACGTAAGTCAAGACCGTCTGACAGAGCGCGAAAACTACGATCGCTGGTACGAGAAGGAGCAAGCCGCAGATGCGGGAGAAAAAGGCCTCACAAAGCCACTCTTCCCCGAAATCTGGAAGCACCTCCAGGAGAAGAAGGAACGCGAAGAAAGCGTGGCACGCAAGGAAAAACAAGACGAAATCCGCCGTAAGCGGGAAGAAAAACGAGAGCAGACGAGGAAAGAACGCGAAGAAAAGCGAACGCAGAAGCGTGGAGCGTCCCAGTCGCCAAGAAACCATCGTACTTGAGCAAGAGACTGATACACTGCGTAATCAATTGATGATGTTTCAGCAAACGGTAAAACTACAACTTGCACTGTTGAGGTGTTAGTACCTTCGTTTGAACGATCATATTCACAAAAATTGTATCAACACTATTAACAAAAGCTAAAACAATTTCAGGTGAGGATGAAAAGCGTCGTCGGCGCTCTGAGCCGCGCGACGGTGGCAAGGCTTTCGACTTGCGCACTGCATCCAAAGAGGAGATTCGGGAGCGCAAGATTGCTGACATGAATCGTTTTTTGCCGGTCTTCGAAAAATGCTGCGCCGAGCACGTTTTTGCTCGAAAGCTTCCGTTTAATGTGTACCATCTTGGTGACGTTCTGGAGCATGAGTTCGACTTTACAGCAGACACCGCTCTCTGGGACTTTCGTGCGCTTTTGCGCTTTACGCGTGACGAAACCGCGTCCGATCCGCTCTTCGAGTTTGAGGATCCCAACTACAGCAAGCGTCGTAATTTGACCGCGGGCTTGTTCTTCGTCTGGTTCAAGCACGGCGTGAAGACGGACCTCACGAAGGATCCGAATTTGTACTCGAACAAGTACTACAAGCCGAACTGCGCGCACCGTGCCCCGGAGTTGGCACGCATCAACGAGGAGTGGCAGAAAGGAGAGGCCTGCGGTGAGAGCCGTGCGGAATTTGAATTCTCGAAAAACCAGGTGATGGAGGCGTGGGAGGATGCGTTGAAGGAACTCTGCGAAGACGGACTGCCCGTTCCGCTGCCGGTCCACGTGAAAGAGGTCACAAATTTCTTGTTGACCAAGCGGCCGGAAATGGCCACTCTCAATACGGAATTCGTGGACTCTCACGACATCTGGCGCGAAGCCAAGCGCCGTGGCATTGTCGACCTGGACGGTGACCGTGGCGAGAGCACGCGCATGATCTGGGTCAAGTTTCCGTACATTGCGAAGACCAATCCGAAGCCGGATCACGTGCTGGGTGTCGGAAACCCAGACTCGAAAGAATCGAGCAATAATTACGAGCGGGATCAGCACTCGAAGGAAGACAGGAAGGGTAATGGCAAGGGCTTCTTCAGCAAAGGCGTGGGAAAGTCGGGAGGCAAAAACTACGGGGAATCCTCCAGCGGATTCCGCTGGGATCCATGGTCACTGCCGCCAACGAGCTACAAGGGTCAAGCGTACAATAACAAAGGCTCATCGCGTGGCGGAGGCATGATTTCTCGCTTTGATTCTGGACCCGACAGCAAAGGCTACGGGGACGCAAAACGTCGCGGAGATTCTCGAGGACCGCGCGCACAGCGAGCTGCTGGTACCAAAAAACACAATTTTTTATTTGACGAGACCTGACTTGATATTCTCTGGGCTTCGCAGGGAATCCATCTTGATGTCGATCATGCGGTTACTTGTTCCACTACATGGAGTTCCACTCATAGCGTCTTCTCATCAATCCTCAGATCATTTCCTTATCTGCTTAGAATCCAAGTATGACAATGACTGGGGATTTTAAGTCATCGAGCGTCACTCTCTCTCTTTCTGTGAAACCAATCGATGTAAAATTTTCTATTGCACCAGGAGGAAAACGCGGAGTTGAGCTGACACGACCGGCAGACCGCGAGCGCATGGACCGTGAGCGGATGGACCGAGATCGCGCAAATAAGGTAGATCGGGATGGTGAGGCCGCACCTCTCCCACCACGCGGAAGAGCGCCTTTGCCGCCACCAAGAAAGCGAGCGGGATCAGTACTTTTTATTTTTTACCTTGAACAAGATGTGTGCGGTCACATTGTAGTTGCTCGTTTAAATATACAAATGTTGTTGCTCATGCAGATGCTTTCCATCGATCTACAATCGGCTGCACAAAAATCATTCCAAACACCTCAACTCAAACTCTCCTTGATGAATGGTGATCGTCTATCCGATTCCACCAAACTATGATTTTTAATAGGACTCGCCGCCGAAAGATCGCGCCCGTGACAACAGCGAGGAGCCACCTCCACCCCGTCGTGAGGAAGCTGCACCTTTGCCTCCCAGCCGCGGCAACCGTGGCACGGAAGATCGACGTGATAAGGACACTCGAGGACGCGGTGAAATCGCACGCGCAGGATCGCGAGCCGAGCCACCGCGAGATGACAGGCGGCGAGGAGACCAGGACAATCGCCGTGACGATAATCGCCGCGATGGCGGACGTGCTCCTCCTCCAGCTTCCAGGGACGAAGATCGTCGTGGAGCAAGAGATGAAGACCGGCGCCCGGCTCACAAAGACGATCGTCGTCGCGATGCTCCTTCAAAAGACGATGATCGGAGTCGTGGACGCGGGCGTGACGATGACCGACGTGGCAAGGTAAACGATGACGATCGACGCGGAGCAAACCAGGCATCCAGCAGAGGAAGAGGTGGAGGACGTCCCAATGGTCGCGATGCGCCGCAGGACCGGCGTCAAGAGCGCGTGCGCAGCGATCGTTCCCCAGCTCGTGGTGACGATGACAGAAGGGCTAATGGCCGCCAGAATGACCGAGGTAACGGCCCCTCGTCGCCGACGCGCAATAGAAGTGGTGGAGACCGCGAGCGAGATGACCGTCGCAATAACGACCGCGACCGATCCGCGTCTCGCAAAAACAACGATCGTAGATCCCCGGAAACACGTGACAATCGCGAACCAGAGAACAACGCTGAAAACAATGATCGAGCGCGCTCTGTCTCGCCACCTCGCGAAAAGAGTGAGGAGCGCTCCAAGACACCTCCACCGGTCGTTGACGAGGGCCCGGCTCCGGTGAGGCCTCCACCAAAGCGTCAAGACAGTCGTAGACGTGACAGACGCCGAGATCAGCCGAAGTCTATTCCGGTTTCGCCACCGCGTATTGGTGTTGCAGGACCAATAAGACGCCGTCGAAGCAACTCACGTCGCGCTCGTGGCCGGGCGGACAGCCGCCGGCGCAATCAAGGTGCGAAGCGCCGCCGATACGACTCGCGTTAAAAACTTTACATGTATGCTTGACGTTTGAATGTTCAGATAAGTATTCAGTCACAGCTAGTGTACGAGTACTCTCTCGATCATGTAGCCTAAATCACGTAGGGATGTTGAAATGAAAATAGAAGTACTTCTGAGTGAGTTTTTATTCATGATTCAAATGGATTATATGTTTCTTTCAATGTCTGGTAGGCTCTCCACCTGAATCTTGAGCAAGAAGATACGAAGTATAACATCAGCTTGCTCAAGTACACCATTTTGGTTGGTGCGCAGACCGGGGCACTTCTTACCGACACTGCCCTTGACTTATTGACATCATTTCAGGGCGGCAAGCATACCCACACGACTGCAACTACTAAAAGATGTTTTGTTTTATGTAAATGAGGTGCCGACGCCCGACACAAACACATCAGCCACATAGATATAGAAATAGAAAAGGAAGTGCAAAAAGTTTTTATCATTAGCATTGCAAGGAACACGACAATGAAAGACAGAACTCACTTCCTTATCCCTGCGTCAATCTTGTTGTGCTAACAAAGAGGACTCACTGTTGGCATAGGATACATTAAGTGCAAGAGCAGCTGCAAGTAGCGGAGTAAACAGCAGGCTTCGAGGGAGATCAAGGTCTTGGGCTTCTAGGACAATCTAGTGGTACAGAGGAAGGACCCTCAATTTGAGTCTTCAAGAAAAAACTGCTTCGGAGTTTACTACGCTGTGGCGGTCTGGTCTTGGTGCACGTGTAGCCTCCTCGTGATGGCGTTCGGATATTTATGCCATGAGAGCGAGAAAGAAAAAACTTAGATCTAATGAAATAAGCGTGTGAGATGACCAACTGCTGAATCAATTCTAGTTTTTTTAAGAATGCGAAATTGGTAGTCGTACCCATTGAACCTTGATTTAACTTCCCCGCATAAGTTGTCAGAGAATCGTGATCTTCCCCGCCCTCTTCTATACTTGATGACCTTCGTCGAACACTTACATATACAAATACAGTATCTAAGAAGACAATTTCAATTATGTACAAACATGATTCAAGCGAAGTTGCTCATCATACAAAGATGACCATCATGACCCGCAAAACACGTGAACGACGACGAAGACTAGGATTAGTTGTCCACCGAACATAGATATTTGGAGCAAATGGGTAGCACTAGACTATTTATCTCTTGATCTTGCTTGATTATGTTTCTCTTATGTCGATGTTCTTCTTCATTTAACCGAATACATATGTTAAAAGTTTTCAAAGACAAGTCAGCAATCCGTGTGCCATCCCCATGCGCTCTTATCAACTGTGGATTCCCCCAAACAACATGACATATTATTTTTCACACGCCCACTGACTCACTTTAGTTGTAGCTCGCATTTCTTGAAGGTCTTGAGGATCTTATTTTTCTTCTAGTCCACGAGCTTCGTTGTGTTGTGTCTTGATCATTCAAATCTTGAGGAGGGTCACGAGTTACGCGTGTGTGGTGTTTTACGTGGTTAGCCCTGGAGGAGAGATACGATCCTTATATATAGAATTTCCGTCAACAATGTGATCCTGAAAAAGCTCATCGCGATGACACCCTCGTCAGACACAGCCCTCTGGTCTTGTTCTGAGAACTAGCACTTTCCACCACCTTCCTCACTTGGGTTGATGAAGTTGGCCAAGCAAAGATGGAGATAATCCATCAGGTTACGCCTCTGGAAGATTAGAAATCCTGTGAAGCTTGGCGAGCGTCCGTGTGTAGTGAAGTAAGATGTCTGAGGCACTTACGATATTTCATTTTTTCATCTGAATGAAGTAGCAAGTAGTGAAGTTGTCGAAAATTAGGCGCTGAAGATGCGCAGGCAGTGATGCTGAACCCTGAGTAGTGCGGTAAAGCTACTAGTTCATGGGGTTAGAGTTTGCAAGAGAAATATATAGCGACTTCTGTACTTCGGCGCTACTAGTAGTATTTTAACAAGAGTACAGATACCTTCCACAATTCGGCATTCGCTGCAGTTCATCATGCAGTGACTTGTAGTTCAACAAAAGCGCTTATTACGAGACAACCATGACTGATGCTCATGCTGCTTCGTCTTCAGCAGCTGAAGTGATTATGATGACACCCGAGGAAAAGGCGGGTACCACGAAAGGGAGTGACGACAGCGACGCAACTGCAAACGGGAATCCTCGCAAAAACTTCAAGGTGAGGCTAGATGAAGTAGCGAAAGTCTTTGACTTGCCGGCTTTGGATCTTGGCAAAACGACAACCCTCCCAAGCTACGATGACTGGAACTATCGAGTATTTAGTTCGTCCGCTTCCTCGTCATTCGTTGTCAAGTGCATGCATGCAGAGCATGTTTCGCGGGACCACGTCATGCTACAGGTTGAGGCCATGCGAGAGTTGAAGAGAAACGGCGTCGCAGTACCTGTACCTGTAAGAAAGCGACCAAATACAGATGAAAGTCAGAGGAAGCCTAGTGGTGCGGACGACAACGACGTAGAGAACTTCGTTCATTGCAATGAGGAAGATCGAGCGTTATACCACGTCATTACGTTTATCGATGATTCAGATCTCTATCCCGAAAGAGCTCGCAAGAGCGCGAAGTTTCTAGAGTGCCTTGGTGGTGTAGTGGGCGACATACATTGTGCGACGCGCAATTTCGTAGAGGGTGACGTGGCAGTGTCCTCGGACAAGCGGGCATGGCGAAAGAAGGTACTTCCACTTACATATAATACTGGCCCCCTGGTGTGGTTCCCCAGGGGAAGGATACGATGGGAACCAGAGGCACTTGCTAGACAAAGCACACGCACGGACATGCTTGAACAGGCGCCACAATTGAGAAAAAGCCCGAGAAGTGTCAGCCTTGGCGGGGCGTCATCGGGCGCGTTGCCGCGGGGCGGCGAGCCTTATTAGTGCGCGCATGTGCCTCCGGAGGATATGTGGACGCCTGGCACGGGTGGAAACGCCTGCGGGCCTATCCTCGTCAAGAGGAAGGCATAAGCAGGCACATGCCACGCCTTGGGAATTTGTTCGCCGGGGTCTGAGGTATTCAGAGGCCACGCCGGCCCGCGGGGGTTCAGAGGTGTAGGGCGGTGCCCGTGGGGTGCGGCGCTGCAAGCAGATGACGCGACTGCACGCAAGCAGGCGACGCGACTGCATGAGGCCGCCACCTCGCACCATCGGGCAGCGCGGGCCACGGACTTGGGCGAGAGGAGAGCGTGGCGCCAAAGCTCACCCCCTAGCTGCGTGGGCCCGGGGCTGGGGGGAGAGGAGAGCGGGGCGCCAAAGTACGCCGACGCCTTCACTTTCTGCATCCGTTTCATATCCTAACTTTCAACATTCAGGCCCTAACCCTCATAATTCAGGTCCTAACTTTCAAAATTTATGTCCGAACTTTCGGAATTTATGTCCTAATAACTTGCAAAATTCATACTCGTGTCGTCCTAACTTTCAAAGTTCATGCCCTACTTTTCAAAATTCGTGGCCTACCTTTCAAAATTCATGGCCTACCTTTCCAAATTCATGGCCTAGCTAACTTCCAAAATTCATGGCCTAACTTTCACAATTTGTGTCCTAACTTTCCAAATTCATTCCATGGCTTAACTTTGGAAGTTCATGAGTATAGCAACACGCTGCGCGTTTTTGCGGTGTTGTGGTTGTCTCAGCGTGTCTTGGTCTTCAAAATTCAAAATTTAAAACCAAAATTCAAAATTGAAAAATCAAAACCAAGGCAAAACTTTACAAGTAAAGAGCTTTATCGATATATTACTTGCTCTAAAAATTCTAATTTAAGTTTCTAGTTCTAGTTTTACTTACGAGGACAGACTCAGGCTCACTTTGAATTTGATAGTGTTTGATTGAAGTTTCATACCATGGTATTGATTTTTGTGCTACTTTTTATGTTCAGAAGTAGGCCTGTTCTTGCTTTAGCTCATGATGGTTTGCTCAGGTTTCCACCTTTACGTGGCAGTGGTCGACGTCAACAATTCCGGTTGAAGTTCAAAAGCTGTACAAGTTTGTGGCTGACAATTCGGAGCGTCTCTCCGAACTTCAGCAGCTGTGTGCGCGCGTGGCTGACGTGCTTCCTGTGACCGAGGAGAAAGTTGAGAAATGGGTCGCTGAAGAGGAAAAGCTTCACGACGAGACTTCCCCGGGAACAGCAGCTCAGCTTGCGAGGTTTCTCTTTCGCCGACAGTGGACGCACACCGACGTAAACGATACGAATTTGTTATTCAAGAAGTTGGATTTTGAGAAGGATGAATGGGAGTGCAGCGCAGTTCTAGATTTTGGCGACTCATGCTGGGACTACGCCCTGTACGATGTTGGTATTTGTGCTGGCTACGCGTGTATGCACAACGAGGATCAGCTTGCGGACGTGATTGCCGGTGTGTGTCGAGGGTACAGGAAGGCGCTCTTAGCCAAAAAGCTAAACGTTGAAACTTCCAGTACTATTAATGAAAATTTAACATCGACGAACACGAACATGTTGATGTCACTCGATGAGACTGTTTTCAAGCGATGGCCACGCTCGTGCGTGCGAGTCGTGTATATAGCAGCACTCGCGAGAAAGTTGCTAAGCTACGCTTGCGCTCTTGAGCAGATCGCGTTACAGCCAGGAAACGAATATGTAGCCCATACCGCAGAGCCCACCCGGCGGGCCGCGCTAGGACACCTAGACATTTGGAAGACTGTAGATGAAGCTGTAGATGCAATCATGTCGAAAATATGATCTCATCGAGATTGACTCCACCACCGTTTTCGCTCTGCTCTTGCTCTTCAGAAGTTCTATCCATGACAATATGTAACCCTAACGCACGCACGGCGTTTTCATCTGGTCTCATTCATGATTTTCAAGTGGTATTCACGCAAAGTGTGTAAATGAAGGTATATCTTCTAGCAAAATCTTTATCTTCTGTTTGAAGATACAGTTTCAGCTTGCTTACGTGTGATGTTTCCACCGCAGATTGAGAGAAGAGTAAGAGAGAGAGAGTCTTCACACCGATATACTTCGTTGAATTGTAGACCCAGCTCTGTCCCCTCCTCTACTTCTGATCCTGAAAAGATAATGTACTACTATTCGGTACAGATTAACTTGATGCCTAGTGATCTGTGATATTTATTTTGATTCTAACTGGTTTCTGAAAATTGGTGTGTGAAATGTGAATAAAAACGCCGTCAGTTCACAGTCCGTTAGAAAACCACTTGACCATATTTGATCACGTGTGGCTTGAGGGAGAGAAGGACAAACCCGAACGTCAAAAATGAAGAATGAGCGGTTTCCTTGATGGCTTGCATGCAACGTTAGGCGGTAGGTCAGAAGAGCCCTCAGGTGCCGCTTCAGGCACGAAGAAGAAGGACGCTGATGATGCAGATCTGCCGACGGCTGGAAGTGCTATTCGAGATGCGGTGGACGCTGGTGCTACGTCGGAGGACGAAGGCGAATCGGTCCGTGCGAGTCCGGGTAAGAAGAAGGGCTCGCGAAAAGAAAAACGCCGCGATGGCGGAAAAGAGACGTCGCGAAATAGAGGACGTCGCGGGGAGTCTGGCACTAAGGACAAAAGTAAAAGAGGAGACGATAATCCTGACGATGATGAGGAAAGCGAAGACGACGAATATGAGAACAACAAGAACGAGAATGAGGATACAATGTCCGAGTATGGCGCAAAGGCGACTGAAGCGGTTCTCAATCTGGGATTCACGCCTGCAGTGACTGCGACAGATTTCCAAGCTAGATGGAGAGAAGCACAGCAAACAGCGATACGCGATGTCACTGACCGTCCAGAAGCTCAAACGAAAACATTCCTCAGAAGTCTCTCTGGTTACTTGTTGAACGCCTTCGGACTTTTCTGGAACTCACGAAAACCGAAAAGTAGCGAGAGGTCCAGGCTCGCTACTCTACCCGCATCAAGCGCCGCTTCGAAGCTGAACGGACAACAGGGCGCCAACCTGTCGGAGAGCATCGGTTCGCTTGGCGGGTTCACAAAAGATTATCATGCAGCCGCTTCTGACTCTTCCTTGAATGTAAGGAACAACCTAAAGTTAGAGAAGAGGAAAAACGCCATAAACTTGTCTCCTGGTGTCATATCTGAGGAGACGCTAGTGCGGCAATGGGAGTTGGACATTTCTCGGCTTGCGATCTCCAGGATCGGACCTGCCGATATCTTTCCAGCCGACAGGCGGCTTCTTGTCCTGTATGTCGGACGCGACGAGCGGGAGTTCGTAGTCGAAGGAGAAATTTGCGCTACGGGTCGCGTTGGTCGCATGTTTCGAATCCCAGTTCCAAGTCACGCACTTTCTACTCCTGCCACCTCGACCATGATCAGTGC
The DNA here is from genome assembly GCA_905178165.1 of Amoebophrya sp. A25. Taxonomy (NCBI): domain Eukaryota; class Dinophyceae; order Syndiniales; family Amoebophryaceae; genus Amoebophrya; species Amoebophrya sp. A25. The sequence continues at coordinate 1,647,779 of CAJINU010000003.1, read as the reverse complement.
AAACAAGTCGCCAATCAAAAACACGGGAAATAAGGTTGGCTCCACCTCTGAAGAGACTGTAACCACAACAAAGACGGCAAAACTTGCCCCGGCCGCGACAGGAGAAGGGGCTAGCTATGTCGCGGAGGAGGCTGAGCCCGTGCGCCTCTTGGACAGTTCGGATGGGAACATAATGGCACTTGGCGGATCAGACACTCAAAGGCATCTGCAGGCTCGCATGTCATTTTCCTACGCGCAACTGGAGAAACAGAGCTTGGTAGCGGAATTGTGGGAGCTGCGGCGTTTCGGTCCCAACCGCTTGGACTGCTGGCTCTCTGTGCCCCTATCCGACATTGTTTTTGACACGAATGCCGATGGCGGCGACCGCACCCGTTCGCTGCGTCTTGCGCGCGTAGACAAATTTGGATATCGGACGGAGCGAGTCAAGCTTGCGCTGAGCGTGCAGCTTGAGCAGGTTCATGAGTTTGACATCCTGTTTCGTGACTTCAGCTTGTACCGCTCTGCCGAGGCCTCAGAACTCTGCGCACGCGCAGCGCTCGGCGATTGGCACGGCTTAGCCGCAGAAAGATGGTTAAGGAATTGGTCACGTTGACGCTTTTCAATTTTTTTCGTTGCATATTCTCTTTATGAGACGAAAGGCAAAGAAAAGCGATAATGACTGCATAAGTAGATGATAGTATTATCTAGCACATAAGTGATAAATTTTTATTTTATAGATTGTCAATCCTGAAGCTGAAGATGGACATTTAAGAGGGGACTTCTTGAGAGTGTCATCTAAGATGACCAGCGGCGTTGCAGCTGGCAGCGCAGCGAACGCAGTTTGCGAAGGGGCTCGTTGGGCCTGCTCATTTACGACTTATCATGCACCGGATCGATGCGAGAATCAACGAAGCGTATATCGCGTCTATTCGACGAAACAAAGCCGCTGAAATTGAGATCACTGCAGCGGGTGCTATGGTAAACGAGAAAACTGGCGACGATAGGACGAAAAGCACGAATGGCCACTCGAACGTCAGCGACTATCTCGCGATGGTGCGCTCAATCCAGTCTTCCCCGTATCAAAGGGGCGACTGGTTCATGCATGAGTTTCTGGCTTTAGAGGCGAAGGAGGAGGAGGAGCCGACAAGCACACGCCCTGAAAGGGGCAAGATGGCGCGAATAGCCCAAACTCAGAGAAGCTTTTTCGCGCTTCTTTCAGCTGAAGGAGAGAAAATGGCGGAAATCTATGATGCAGATGAGTATTTCTTTGCGCACGTGCTCGCCTTCATTCTAAAAAACTATGATTTCGCTCTTGCGGATGCAATCCAGTTGCATGACAAAGAAGTCGATGAGCTGAAATTGCGCGGGTCGAGTGGTCACCAGAAGACCGTGGACACGAGTGAAAATAAGGAAGAGGACAGAGAAGGAGATGGATACAGCAATCAAGACGAGGAACCGACGACTCCACGGGCAGAACGACGCGCGTCTGAACCCCGTAAGGAAGATGGTGATGCAGATGTTGAAGTTGAATCATCTGGGTCGAATCGTGCTTCTGGTGTGCCGACCGGAGGTGTAATGATACTTCTCATGATTTTTTTCTTCGTTTTGTTTATTGAAAAAGCTGAACGTGGATCATGATGTCGCGATCAATTAAGCTAAAAACATGTCGGCATTCTACACCTACTTCAATCGAAATCTAGCTGCAATAAACATTTTCCTTGTCCTTATGGCCTTCCTATGGAATGTCCTGCAGGCAAAGCCGCCTGGCCCTGGACATGTAGCGCCTCGCGCCAAAGCTTCCCCAGAGCCAATCTCTCTTTCGTGGCCTTTGGGAAATTCTACATCAAACGCTGAAGGCCGTTTCACATCAAGCGACACACACAATAAAAAGGGCAGCGTGCTGGGAGGCCTTTGCTGCGACAGTCTCTGCGTAAGTCCGCTTTTCGTGTGGCACCACACACAAAAAGGAGCAGTGCGCGTGGCCTTCGCTGCGACAGCCTGTGCGCAAGTCCGCGCTTCGTGTGTCACGGGATACAAACAGGGGCAGGGTGCGTGGCCTTCGCTGCGACAGCCTGTGCGCAAGTCCGCTTTTCATGTGGCACCGCACACAAAAAGGGACAGTGTGCGTGGCCTTTGCTGCGACAGCCTCTGCGCAAGTCCGCACTTCGTGTGGGACCGCACTCAGAAAGGGCCAGCGCGCGTGGGCTTATTTGCTGCGATAGCCTTTGCACAAGTCCGCTTTTCGTGTGGCACCGCACACAAAAAGGGGCAGTGTGTGTGGCTTTTGTTGCGACAGCTTACCTTTGCGCGCGGCCGCATTTAGTGTGTTGCCACACACAAAAAGGGTAGCACGTACGCGCGTGGCCTTCGCTGAAACTTGACTGTTGGTAAAGCTTCGGAGTTCGAAAATCCCATTCCCAGTGAAAGGGCATAGGGAATGCGTTAACAGACTCTTCTTGACAGGTTCTTTAATCGCATCGCGAACGGTGCAGGCCCCCATATCGAATGCCGCCACGGATAACGTCATGGCTGTTAAAACGCTGTTGACAATCGATGTCTTAGGCACTCAGCCTACTCGGATGTTCACGAGCCAGAGAGGCGGCAGGCGACTGCGCTGGCCGCGCATGAGCACGCGAAAAGGTCGCTACCGATTCCGAGGAACGCTCTCAGAGCTTCAACAAACCGACATCACGATTCGAGTTTGGAGCAACCAGCGGACCGCCTTTTCCCGGCGGAGCTTTACCCTTTTGCATCGTGCAGCGCAAGCGAAAGTGGCCGGTCAGGTTTCAAGGGCGTTCTCCAGGTTCTCGCGCCGTATGACGCTCAGCGACCAATCTGAACGGCGAGGATCATCCGGGCCAGGTTTTTTTCGTAAGCTCTTTGGTGTGGAGTCAATATTGGCTGAGCGTCGGCGAACCGCTGTAGGCGGTAAGCTAGATGCAAATCGTGGATCGATGTCCGCATCTAGTAGAAGATCCAGTTCGGTAAGCGGCCTCATTCGAGGAACTGCGAGCTCTGTTCGAAGCGCACTGATTGACCGCCCTCGAGAGGCGATGGCTGTTGCCCACGTCGCGACAGCACTACAAGCAAATCACGGAACGCGCGGAGGGGCCGCTCGTACGGTTCGGAATATTTTCAGCCGTAGGGGTCGGAAGGAGCTCGCTGCTGACTTCTTACATGGAATCACAGTACGGCGGCAGCGGCTGGTATGCCTCTCTACTGCGCGCCTACAGCTGTCTGTGCTAAGTCAGGGCTCGTTTGAAGAGAGACTAGCACCCTCTGGGGCCGTCCGCAATCGGTTGGAAGCGCCACTTCAATACATCCTTGGTGACGGAGTTGACCTAATCGATCTCGTGGACCCTAACTATACGACAGAAAAGGACAAGCAGCTATTTGAGTTTCCCCACGGTGGTGTACCCTCAGACGAGAAAGCCGCTGGTGCTGCTGTACCTCGAAGTAATAGTAAGACATCCGAAAGGGATAGTTCTGCTGCAGCTGCACCTTTAGCCGAGCTTGCTGGAAGTGGCGGAGTATCTTCCCTGTCCATGCGTGTGTTTTCACCTTCTAGACGAAGCGGCGCGGCAGCGACCACACGAGGCAGGAGTACGGTGTCACAAGAACGTGCATCGTCATCGTCACTTGGACAAACGGTGATCGCGGAGCTTGACCGCACTGCGCGCAATACCAGCACCAAACAAGCAGAAGCGTTGCTGCTTGCGTCAGAACGGATACATGCAGGAGGGACTGATCGAAAATTTCGGCACGTCGGCTCCGTAGCAGGAGAAGTGCGGCTGCATCCCGACGCACCTCCACTTCCGCGATACATGAGCCTCGCCGCTGGTAGCGGACGTTCGCACTCGCGCTACAAAGGGGGGTCGATGCGGAGACCGGACCCGGACGACGGAGGATCTGAAAACGAAACACAAACCAAGTATGTAATCGTCAAAATTGAAGAGGCTCGAAACATTCAGGTCTGGAAAGCTACTCATAGCCGTGGTACACAGTTGCTGTCTACTGCAAGTGCTGGTAGTAACAAAAGCAAGTATTTTTCAGGCTTCGGTGCAGCCTGCACCGGGGTTAGTTTTGGAGTAGCTGCAAATGATGGCGATGGACTTTCCTCTGATGAAAACGACGCTCAGGAAGAAGGTGGACGAGGAACCATCGAACAGAACGCGGCTCGCTCGTCACACGAGAGTGACGCGTCGTCGCTTCGCGCAGACAGTTTCGTCGAAGTCACATGCGGTCTTCGCGCATTACGAACGACCACGAATGAGGACTCTGCCAGTTTGGCGACCTTCAACCAGGAGTTTTTGTTTGAGGTTGCGTCTCTGTCGGACCTACAGGACCTTGAGATCCGCCTGGACCTATGGCTTGATCGAAGCACGTTCTGTGAGCACGTAGGATTTATCACGGTTCCCGTTCTCGACTGCCTTCGGAATGGCCGTCTCGTGCACTCCTTTGAGGTCGCATTTGCTGACAAGGTAGGATCGCGCGAAACGCCGGCCACCCTTACCGACGTTCTCGTGTTACGCAAAGAGCAAGTTCCCCTACGACCTCTAGGCGAAGAAATGAGAGACCAACAGCACAATCTGCTTACTTTCTCTGTGTGCGTGTTGCCACAGGACGACGAAGAGGCGCGAGCGGAATTGCTACATGCAGCCCAGCAACGGACACACGCTCTGGAGCGGGAGTTGCTGAATACGATGCGCTATCTCGCTGGCGAGCTTCCGCAAAAGAAACGGGAGCTCTTTCTAAAACTTGGGAGTCTCAAGTTTACAGCTGGTAAGGGCAGAGCAAAGCGGCTTCCCTCCAAAGGAAATTCGGTTGGGTGCCCCTCTGGAAGCGGAGGAGTCGGAATGGAAACCGTAGATGAGCAAGACGTAGAAGCGTCTTTGGGTGGAAGCGAAGGCGATGGCGGAAGCAACAGTGCATCCGGAAACGAGTCGAATGGGAGTTGTGAAGAAGAAGCAGAAGATGACGGAGAAATGGTAGATCGCATTCAAGTGCTTCAAGCAAAAATGATTGCAGAAAGTGCGACTGTGCAGGGCGCTTCGAACATGCGACTACTTGCGGCAGTTTCTACACTACCTCAACTTCCTGACCGTTTGAGAACGACCTTCTTGTGTGATCTCCTCATCTGGGAACTTGCTCAAAGACGATCAGAACCGAATGTGCAGACCATCCATGCTTCACATCCGTTTTTTACGACAGACGCTAGCCCGGGTTGGCGTTTTCTTTCAGATGCCTCACGTTTCCGTCGGATCTTTGGGCGCATTGACAGCTTGCCTCCGATCCAATTCTTGCCGATACAGGACACTGGCGAACGCGAAGGCCGTTCTTCAATCTTCGTGGACCGACCTGTAATTGCTCATGGGAATTTGGATCGTTATGCTGCCTTTCGTTTGGGTCACGACCTGCGACTGCATTTCCTCTCGTCTTTTTGTGGAATGATTCACCGTGCGCCAACGTTAGAAACATCGAGCGACGTAGCCTACTGGGTGTCGTGCCTCCCTCACATGAGCAACCTTGCATCCGGAGTGCAGGACGTTTCGGGCCTTTGGCGACCACCTTCGTTTGCGCTATCGGCACAGGCCGGCGCCATGGTTGAGCATGCCCTTCTCCACTACGCACTTCTCCGGAGCATTGGACGTTTTCCTTTTCTGTGTCTAGGCACGCTTACAAACGGCGACCGGCACGTCTGGCTCGGAACATTTGAAACCTTACGCGTGCCAATCATACAAAAGGAAAGTTTTATCCCGACTGCGTGGCAAAGAACAGCGGGAGTGCGCTTTTGGGAGCCAGCGCGCGCAGGGCTCAATATGACGCCGTGCGTCGATCTGCCGTACCGCATTGCTCATCCAGAACAGTGGGTGCGTGCGAAGGTAGCCGAAATCGGCTTTTACGCCGTAATGAAACGCGAGGAGTGGGCTGCCACGGAGCAACTGCGACGCAGGTTGTTGCACCTTCAGCGGCTAGCGTTTCTTTTTTGCAGACCCGTCTTTCTCTCCACGAATAATGCACAAGAGTCGTCACGTTTGCGGGGAGCAGATATCTCTTCTGCGGGATCTATTGCAGATGCAAATACGCGTCAGAAGGTTAGTACCTCTCCCGGAGCAGTACAACAGGATCTTTCGTCATCACCTCAAGGAATATGGGTCTTTGATGAAAAGCGGCTATCACGTTATCGCAGGTATCTAAAAACGGAAAGGAGAAAACTTGTCGCCGGAGAAGGACAACACGGACCAGAGTCGCTCTCTCTTCCGGAATTGGAAGATCTCTGGAAGTTTCTCGACGTTTCTGAGGAAGTTCGTCTCGCCTGGATGCATGGTGAAGAGGAGCCAGACTCTTCGAGCAAAGTGGCGGCGGTCACTTTTAGTCAAGGGCAGCACTCGCAACGTGGCATCCCCGCCAGCATAGACCTGCGAACGGACCTTGTGATTCAAAACACTTGCATTCATAGATGCGTGATGATGTACACGGACATTTTCCAAGATCAGCTCATACCGCGAATGCCGATGACGAGGAGTGGAGAAATTGTCAAGCGATCGCCACTCGAGAAATATTTGACGTCCAAATATTCTCGACATGTTCTTTTCACAGAGTTTCTCGATGAGGAGGATAAAGCAGTGCTGCGCGCAGCGATGAGCCGGAGCTACGAAGTTTCGAGCTCGAGTCTAGGTCTTGGAGACCTCTTCGTCAAAGGCGGCCTTTTCTGTGGGAGCAAACGAGGAAGTCGTAACGCAAGCTTTCGGCGGTCATCTTCAAGTGTTCGAAAGCAAGGTGCGAAAGACGCGCCCGTAGTGACAGGCCCTTCAGGTTGTTCGAGTTCAAGTTCATCATCTTCGGCATCTAAGACGAAGCGAGGCAACCGCGTATCTGCATTTCTCACAGAAAGTCGGGCGTCGATCAATCGCATGATTCAACGTTCTCAACCGGATGAGCAACGCATTTGCTTCGACGGAGCACTGCGCTCGAAGGCAGAGCTCACTGCGGCAGTTGCGAGGTGGGCGACACAGGAGGAAACTGAATTGCTCTGGAAACGCGCCTTAAAACGCGACGTCAGCCTTCTGAGAACCATCAGACAAAGTCCAACGCGTTCGCGTCATGACTCGCAGGTGTTACCAGCGTGCCTTACTCAGTGTGCTAAGTGCTTTGATTCAAGCTGCCTGCGTGGCTTTATTTGCATCGACTCGTCGGGCTCTGAATTTCATAACCGCCGTACTCGCCTCGACAGGAGCAGAGGTGCGAACGCAGATCACAAAGACGGTCGTGGGGCGAAGAAGCGCTTCTCAAAGATGGCGTCGAAAGTCATATTATCCCGGAAACTTTCAGGTTCTACAGACACAGAGCAGACTAAGAAAACGAGGTCCGTTGACGAAGAGGACCAGACCGATACCGAGCAAAAGGCGGATGATGTCAATATAGTATCGCTTTCTGTGTCAACAGCATCGGATTTGCAAACCAACGAAAGGGCTGAGACAGCGACTACAGGTATAGGTGGAGGCACTGGTCAGGAAAATGATCTCGGCGTTGAGCAGGAGCTCGATGGCCGTTTGATTCGCGACGTGCCCTTCTTTTTGTGCTGGCAATGTGCCACTGACGCAGCCTCTTTTGGGTCGCGGGAGGAGCGTAACCGCCTAGTGGCTCTGGCAGATCCCTGGTTTGAGCGCTCGTTTCCATCGGACGAGGTACTTTTTCCTGCACCGCGGTCCTACTCTGATATGGACCAACATCAACGCAATTATGATCACAGGAAATCAAACCAGGACCCATCTTCGAATGATATTCGCAACGATGTTTCGTCTCTACGTACAACGGCCCCAAAACGGGCGGAAGCCGGAGACCTGCATCCTCAGAATAACTCTTCTGGTCATCTGCAGCAAATCTTTACTTCTACTTCCAAAGATGTTCCCTACGCCACGATCGATGTGGTGTTTCATGAGGGTAACACTTTTCGAAATTTGCAGCATCATGACCCGCGTCGCATCTACTTCGATCTTTGGGACGCCAGCTACTGGATGCCGTTCTCCGCTACGAGTCTTGCAGGCAGTCGCGACACAAGCTCACATTGGTGGCCCCGGGCACCTTTGGGACCCAGTCGTGCACCCGCCTGGCGTGATCGGCGCACTGCGGAGATCGTGCGCTCTGTGAAGCATGGCGTTCAGACGACGAGGAAGGCCCTGCATCTCGGTACGAACTGGATTCAAAATGCGGTCCTGACAGACTTTTTGTTGCTAGGTCTAGATCTTCTTCGAGAAGTCCAGCTGTTTTCATTTGATAACGATGCAGCACCGATCGATGCCGCCCCACGTGTTTTCAGTAAAGCTGCAGCACTTGATATTATTGAGTGGCGTGAATCTAGATCCGAGGGGACGGCGGCTGTGTCGCAAACAGAAAAGAGAGCGACATCACTTACGAGAAAAGCGAGTGGTATAGGGGTTCCCCTCGGTGGTGCGCCTGGAGCTTCACCTGGGAAAAAAAGCAGCGTGACAGAGGAGTTACCAAAGAACTCAAGAAGCCAATCTCCTGGTGCCTCGTCTTCTGAATCGAGCACATCGAGAGTTTTGCCGCAGTCACGTTTTGAGCGGTCGCGACAGAAGCTTGCGGAGTGGTATGCCAAGTTGCGGGAGAAAGCGGCTAGCGCTGGCCATGGATCAGAGTTGCACTTGATCCCGCTGAAGCTAGCTGACAGCAGACCCGACGCGGTGTGGACCAACACGGCAAGAGCATCAGCGCACGCCTTGCGCCTTCCTGTAGAGCGTACCCAGTTTGCATTGACAGTTGCCCTCGACTGTCTGCCGAACGCTGTCACTGTTGTCTACCTTATGCTACTCGCGCTGACGCCCCCGCCGCCACACCTGGCGCGACACGGTTCCGGTTATCGCGCTCCAACTGTCAACATGACAACTTGTGCAAGCAAACCCCTTTTCAAAAACGACTACGATAAAATGAATCAGGAAGAGCTGGAGCAAGTGGATAATCGCAATTTTGGTAATGATATCGGAGCTCCACGATCAAACGAGATGACGGGAAAAAGCGAGACTGTTGCAGTACCATTAAATAGTATCCTGGATTGGGGGATGCGGAAAAAAGCCAACAGGACGACTGTAGAACGTGAAATGCGTCATACTAGGGTTCTTGCGGAGGATGAGGTAGCGGTTGACGAGAACAGCTCCCGATCGTCAGATTCGAGTGATAGCTATGAGTCGGACGACAAAAAAGGGCAGGCCGCGGGGGCGTCGGCGGCTGGGGCTGCTGGAACGGCAACAGGTGCCACGGATGCGAATGAAGGACAACAGGTTGAAGGGTTGATGCAATTTGCAAAGGCACAGCGAGGCTTCTCTTACGCGAGTCAGGTGTTGTTGATCGGAACGGAAGCGAGCTTTCCCTTACCGCTTAAAGCGCTGCTAACCCCCTCGCCGCAGGTGCTCCCCCCTCGGTTGCAGTGGATGGACGGCGCCGAATTGCATAGTGCAATTGCTGAGGATCTGCAATGTAACTCGCAAATTACAAAGCTGACGAGTGCTGATTTACAATTGAGCGTTTTCTATTTGGAGATAGAGATCCTTGAGTGCGACAGTGTCGTGGTGGCGGCAGATAAAGCGACAGGCTCGGCAGCATTAACGCTCGGCTTCACGCTAGCCGAACCTAAGTCCGTTGCCTCAATGCGGTTCGCGTCTGCACAAGAGTTGATGAACGCACAAAAACATACATTCTTGTGCTCGGTGCCGCCACCTCTACAGCCGCAATCGCGTGTTGGGATTTTGCTATCCAGAGCCTACGACTACGACGTTTACAGGTACAACCATCTTCAGAGCAAAGATGGCGACGAACGAGACGACTGGGGAGAGGCAGCTGCGGCAGGTGTCGATCGGCCAGATGAACTGGCTCCAAACTCGTGGCGAATTACAGTGTTCTTGGACGGCCGCGCGGTGAAGACGACAGCGCCATACACGAGTGCAGCCGAACTTGAACAGCACACACCCGAGCTCGTTCGTAACGTTTATGCACCACAGGACTTGATGACCGGTTATAGCACCGCGGATGAGAACAGAAGCGAGGGGGAGGCGAGCGTTGGCCATGATTTTGAGAAGGAATTGGCACAACCGCACACATCGTCTAGTGCTGCTCATAACAATGTCAATGCGAGGACGAAAGATGAAAATAATAGAACTGGCATTGCCGTTCAGGGGCCGGCAGATTCCGTCGCGAGACGGCTTTATCCCGTAGTGGAACTGAGTCATGGCGTGCAGCGAGTGCGGATCGCAAAGAAGCGATCTGCTTGTCCCTTGTTTGCATTAGAGGATGCGTCCAGGCGTGTGCGTCGCCGCGAAACAGCCATTAATACTCATTTCGTCCACCATAATCTCACGGGATTTTGTCCCTTTTCTGCAGATAGAGCCGTTCGATTCCACGAAGAAGGACATGACAAGTCTGCATCGTCTTCCTCAATTTCACCAGTTCCCTCCACTAGTGCAGATGGGGTCTTGTTGCGCAACGCTGGCGGCCAAACGGTAGCGTCTGCGCGGGTCTACATGGAGGCAAGCGTTACCGTAGATCTGATTCAGAATTCATCAGCCACAAAGAAAAGTAGACACGGAAAAGAAAAGCACGACAGTGGAAAGCACTTAGGTAGGCGCTGTCTGTGTGGCAACGGGGCTCTGCCGTATGGCACTGGGCGCCTTTTCCAAATCGAGGTAGTCGCAACACAGGAAAGTCCAGGCCTAAATCCGCCGACTGTACTTTCATCGAGCACGACTCGAAGCGCAAGCTTAGGGTTCAGTGATTTGATGATCGGAGTGACTTCCGCCCATCCAGGAGAGCTCGTGGATGCGCTCTCTTCTCTTGACGACCTCGTTGCGTTCGAAGACGTGCCTCAAGAATCTACATATGGAAGAGATGATTTGCTGGAAATCGAATCCAAGGTGAAGCGACTACAACGATCTGCACCGTCTTCAGCTTTACCTCCTATATCAAGTTTCGACGCCGCGATCTTCCGACTCGAAAGCATGCAATACGTGGGCCGTGACCGCCACATGCAGACCGAGCATGTGTCCTCAAGACCCATAGTGGAACAAGCGGTTGCTCCGAAGGTGAGGCTGAAAGCTGGCGATATCCTCACGTTTTCGGTCGAGGATGCCGATGACCATGTCGAAGTCTTTGTCAACGGCAGATGTTACTTTCGGAGCTCTCATCCATTGTTCTGGTCCGAAGAAGGGGCTGCAGCAGCATCCAGGACGAAAAAACAGCATTTAGCAGGGCTTCAGGATATGTCATTGTATCCCGTCGTTTCCATGGGAACTGATGTGACGCGTTTACGGCTGATCGAGCACGGCGGATCAAGCATGGGCCTGTCACTCAGAGACTTGATGAATAACCGTTTGAAATATTCCCCAACTGCGCCAAGCAAGCTTACACGCTTTGCGCCAATTCTAGACTTGATCTTCGCTGCTTGTGTGAGTAGAGGCAAGAACGACCATTCTTCTCCGTGCCAACCACTGAAAGTGGCAGCGAACAATCGCATCAGTCGCGTCTCCTCTGTGACTTTCTCGTCAGAACTGCACCAGAATGCTCCGGGAAGAAAAAGTTTAAGCAAGAACATTACCCTACGACCTGTAGCAATTGGCTTGGATGGCTCCATAGACTCACTCAGGGACGCAGGCGCACAACGAGGCAGCCTCCCATTCGCATATTTCGAAGTTGAAGTTGGATCGCTCTCGATCGCAACTCAGAAAGAAACGAAGCCGGGTATCTTTGCGAACTTCTTTGCACCTTCGACTGTATGATGCCAAATTTCAATTCTGTAATAAGAATATGTCGATTCAGTATTCGGATAGTTCCAGCGTGTAATAATTATTACACGGCGGCATAGTTGGACTTAGGTTAATGGGGAGACCGAGACTGCCGCCGGGTAATAATTATTACGTGGCAGCATGCTACTGGCCCTGCGGTCGACATAATTATAAAAAGCTTCCGCGCTTTTTCTTTTGGCGTCGCTTTTTAGAGCTTGGGCCCCTGGTATTCAAAAACTTTACTTTATATCATGTCGATTTGTCCGAAATTGGGCCGATCGACATAATTTTGAGAAGCTTCCGCAGTCCCGACATCCGTTTTGAGAGCTTAGGCCCCCGAAATTCAAAACTTTCATTTTATAATTATGCCGATTTTCTCGCGTTTTCTTGATTTCCTGCTAAATCGACATAATTGAGACGACATAACTGAAATTTGGCGCCATTTATCGACGCGCACGGAATCAAACAGCAAGAAGGGAAGCAGCAGTGCCTCCGGAGATTCGTCCAGCGCCAGAGACGAGCATTCGGATTGCTTCGGAATTGGGATCACACGTTGTGGTCCACATCTCTTTGCAGACAGTCCTACTCGTGCGCCATCGGGGCTACGAAACACTGCTGACCACATCGGATCGAGAAATGAAAAACCGGCAAAGCATGTCATTCTCGACGGTCGCAACGGGCACCTACCGTATAGCTTGGGCTTTCGAGGAGGCTCTTTCTGGCAAAACTCTGGAAGAACAGCTGCACAGACTCGGCCTGTCGAAGAGCAAGCTGAAATGGAGATGCTTGAGCAGACCGACTGGGATGGTTACTCTTTGCAGGCTGGCGATCGCGTTTCCATTATCCTCTACCGCCGCTGCATCTACTTGCTAGTCAACGAAATTGTTAAAGCCGCCAAAGAAATAATTGGATTTTTATCTCCACCTTCGTCCGCTTCCTTAGAGAGCCAGCCTGCTTTCGATGACAGCGTGCTCCAAAGCCTCTTCCCAATAGTCGACTTTCCAGATGAATCAGCTGGTGAATCGGGTTCGGAATATAGGTGTTCTTACGTGAATGACGTTGTAGCCGCCGTCGGCGAAGCTGCGTCCACAGATCGAGCGCGAAAAGCACTCGCTCGCGTAGAGGCACTTGGTGAACGGTTCGCGATTGATACTCACAACTCTGCAGCTGAGAATAATTCCACAAAAAACAGAAAAGTAGTAAGCCTGAGCGCTGAAGAAATCTCTGCTGAAGAAGAGTGCGCCTTAGTTGACGCTTTCGGGGGAGAGGGAGGCACGTCGTTCAGCATAGGTTGTTCCAGCTGCAGTAGAGAAGGAACATCAAAAACGTCGTCCCAATCTCCAGGGTCTGTCTTACCTTCATCAGGAGTTGCAACCCGAGGTGCAGTTGTTTTCTCCGACAGGCCGCTACAAAGAGCTACGCGAACACCGAACACAACGTCGTCTATTCTGGTTTTTCATCTTCGCGTTAATGAGCTGGAGACGGACGAGACAGGTACTCGTGGAAACTCCGCGGAGCTGACGCGAGGTAACAGGATGCCGCCATCATCTCTATCAGTAGCACCGAGGCTTTCGGCCGCCCTCGCGGACGGCCTTGGAGTTGGAATAGTCTTGGGCTCAAAAAGTGAGCTTGTCGACTTGTGTTCTGAAAACAAATTTGCTCAGAGCCTCCTGGACAGCAACTTGGGCATAGAGGTGTACGGCACTGGGTTTAGTGGGTTTTGGTTTCGACGACCAGGAAAGCAGAAACAGGTAACGAAATGCCGACCGTGGGGACACGGCGACGAGGTTGAAATCCGTCAATTGGCGCAACACTCGACAAAAGTTCGCGACCCTGAAGGCAATGAAACTCCCCACCATCATCACTCAAATCGAGAGGGCCAACAACATAAGAGCGCTTTGCCTCAGTCCCATAATTCCTCGCCTTCGCGTTCTAGCCCAAAAAGCGGCATCATTCCACCACCGCCTCCTCCCACCCGATCGCTCACTGAGAGGCGTGGCGAGGATTCTTCAGAGTTTTCTGCCTCGGAAAGCGATGAGGAAGAAGCGCGTGTGCGGTGGCTTGGATTGCGTGCTCGCGATATTATCGCAATAGAGATCGATATACCAACTGGCGTGATGTCGCTTTTTGTGAACGACGAACTACTGCAGATGTCACAGCCAGGCTTCATTCTTCCAGATAAGTTGCAGAAGGCGCTGGAGCGCAAGGCGGTGCATGCTGTTATGGATCTTGGCGCGGCGTCGAGCGCCTCCGTTCAGGAGCCTCGAAGCGGTAAAAAGAGTGTGTCGAGCATATCTTTCATCCCAGGTCCGATGGCCCTCGGTGTATCTCGACAGCTGCAGATTTTCAGCGATAAGTGCGGGCCCGATGGTTCGACGAGTCGCAGGTTCCATGAATTTTGTGGAACTGGCGTCAGCCTAGGCAACAATGGACTGAGTGTGCGTCGCGTGCACGTTCCTGAACAGCAGGTTGCAAAAAACTTGTCTACTCCTGGCGCACCAAATCGGCGACAAACCAATTTGGGCGCACTAGGACGAAACCCAGTACCGTACTGGCCTCATTTGGGCGGAATCTTCTTCGAATGCACGATAGACATTCTTGCCGAAGGTAGCAAAGGGGGTACAGCGACGAGTTCGTCATTCTTCTCTAAAGAAAGGACTACAGCTGGAACTGCTGACAACAGTTGTAGTAGCGAGCAAGGCTTCACGATCGGATTGACTTCGGTGAGCCCGTCGCGCCTAGCACAGCCGGGCTCAGCCTGTCCTGGTCAGATTAACACTGCCGACCTGGATCCTGCGTGGGGAGTTTGTATTGATGGTCGGGTGTGGCACGGAGGAATATCGCAAATGAAGCACGACTTAGGTGCCGTGAAAATCGATTTGAAGCCTGGAGACCGATTCGGATTGTTCCTGGCGACAAAGAAGACGAAAATCGCAAAAGATAGTGTCGTCAACACAGCAAGCGATTTTGGTACAACTTCTAGGAACTACTTTTATCGTGGGCAACTGTTTCTCGTTCTCAATGGAGCCATCGTGTGCCGGCTGTGTTCGAACGTGCCCTGCACTCGTGCCGTCTATCCTTTCATCACGCTAGGTGGGAGAGTGTTCCAAGTATCTCTTGTCACGTCGCGGCCGGTTTCGTTCGGTGGTACAGGCGCAGGACAAGTGGACGAAATAATGCCTTCATCGCCAAGCGCAAAAATATCGGATAAGACAAGCCATGACCCTTTGGACGACGCCAAGCTTCTGGAGCGTGCTAGAGAGAGCGTCTCCTCGCTTCAGACTTTGCTCAAGGCTCGATCGATTTCCAAGAAATTAGCACAGAGCGCATTCGTGCCGCCACTCACAAGATCTTTAAAATTGCTAGAACTAGAAGATTCTTCATCTCCTGACCGCGGAAGAGAGAGAGACGCTGCAAATGGGCGGGGTTGCGTTGTCCGCTACGTGGGAGAACCGCGGCAAGTGCTTTCGATAAACAAGGTTGCGACGCATGACCCCAAAAGCGACCACGTCTATGGTGATGATGGGAGGTGTCACACTGTTACGCAAATGCCACTTGTTTACAGTCAGGAGTTGCGGGGATGGATATTGACCGTGCGAGTCGATAACGTCCGAGAAGATGGGTAATGATATTTCTCAAGTCGGCAAATTCAATTTCAAATTGTAATTCATTCTGTTTAATGAAATATCCTGTCTTTGGTCTTCCTCGGGTCATCAACGTCATTGATGCTAGCATGCTGGTTGCTGGTCAATACATCAACAAAACTTTAACGTCGTTTCCTTTCTTTTCAAACGATCATTACGTCGATAACAGGTTCTGCACGCACGGCGTCACATTGGGGTTCACACGGGAGACACCAGCCGACTACAGTGCACGAGAAGTCATTCCGGATCAGGCAACTCAGCTGATGGACTTTTGCGGTATTGGCTTCGACGGTAGGAGTGTTTCCTCCAGTGGTCGCGTGCACGACGAAGCGATAGGGTTCCATCCTTCGGTAGACGTACGATCTGGCGCCATTGTAAGCGTTTTTCTAAGCAGTGTCACCGGTGAGATGCGGCTTCTCGTCCTCTACTCTTCCAAGGAGCAAGAGGCTCATAGTGCTTCAATAAAAGCGTCCAAGCGGGCAGGGAGTAGACCGCCTGCAAAAAGGCAGAGTCGGTCAGCGAACACTCCAGAGGAAGTTGAGATTTTGTTGAAGCATTCTCGACCCAGTACAGATCCGAACCCCTTCGCTCTGCAGCCAGAAGCGGTTAACTGGTACGGCGTGGTTGAACTGCGAGGGAACTGTCTCCAGGTCTCGCTTTTAGATTCCACAATCTATTTGCGGTCAGCTGAAGTTTCTTGTTACTTTGCCAGTAGAGGTTCCGCTAGTGGCGCAGACATGCTCGGCCGCGTGAAAATGAACCGGCATCATGCGGAAAAGCGTTTTGCCCGAATGCTGGAGCTGAACGCCTCTCGGGAAGCATTCCACTTGTTGCAAGCTCGCGGGATAGAGTTACAGAATCCAAAGCAGGCGCGCAACATCGCCTCCTGGTTCCTGCGGGACGATGGAGACCACTCGGAAGAAGAAAGTCCTGGTGGCTTCGAAAGGAGCCGCGCAAAGAACAATACAGGCCGGAATGTAGCAGGAACCGGAGCAATGCTGTTTTTCGCCGATGGCGTATCGGAAAACAGTGGCAATGCCGATGCCAGTGTATCGTCCGCATCATCACCGCAGTCGGATCCGAACGTAGTTGACCTTTCAGCGTACTTCTTATAGTTGGATAACGCACGTGGTCCACCTGTTAAAGATAAACGACTCTGGTTCTCGTCGTCCCTATTTATCTACTCATCATCTACTTGCACTTGTGCATGTACTCGTCCATCTACTTTTTCACAAAAACATCTACAGTAAAGCTATCATCGTCATCATTTACTCGCAAGTAAAAAAGCATCTACGTACAATAGACATCTTCCAGACTGAGAAAAACTGTAATTTGTCATTGAGGCCATTGAGAATTAGCACGACGAAAACCAGCTCCAGCAGAATAACGCAGAAGGTGGGCTGCGTCAATGTCAACGTGAGAATCTTCTCCATTGATTGTCTTTTTTCATGTTAGTGTTCGTGAGAATGATGCTTGCATCTACATACTTATATTATATGGCCCTTTCGGCTTCCGGTATGAGATGCCCGATTATACTGCCGGGAACGAACTGCAAAAATTGATGTCGTTCTACGAATAAGCAAAACAAAATTTGGGTTTTTCGAAGGCAAAAAATGGAACTCAAGTTGACAAAACGACACCTAAGCGACACTGTATTGAAGATGTGACGACGTTGTGTATTCTGGTGACGAGACAAGATCAAGATGGTCGTTCAGTTGGTCGCAATATACAACGCCCCTAATCCAGTGGTTGTGGAGGACGGGTATGACGAAGCTACTAGCGACCTGTACTGTGGTCGTCCAAAATTTCTTGCGGAATATCTGGTCAACCGCGGTCTTCGACGTCTCCTTGTCATCAAGGAGCTTGATGCCCAAGAGGGAGCAGATCTGATCGCAAGATTCCCTCACAAATACTTCCAGCAGAATGTGACGGACCACATCAAGCAAGAAAACTTAACATCCGAACAAGAACCAATACCAAATGCAGCTGATCATAATTCTTCTCCAGAGGCCGAAGCTGCTGGGGTAGAGTTGAGGAAGGTATTCACCAGGATTTTCACTTTGAGAACGTTATTAAACAAAAATACTTAGAGTTAGATGTTGACACTAAATCTAAACATTCTTCTCTTTCTAGGCCTTGCTAAAAAAGCAGACTTGAGAGTCTTGTTTGAAACTTCCAGATTCCTTCTCCTTCGCGACGACGACAACGATATAGCGTTCCGAAGTTCAGTTCAAAGTTGAACCTGGAGAGGGAAGATGTATGGAACCCAAGTATCTCGAAAGGTCATGCAAACGGGCTCCTCATCGTGCGACGCAGCTGTGACCGGATGCCCTCGGAGTGCGAAAAGATCGACATCAGCGGGAAGAAGGGACAGATGATTGAGAGAGAGCAAGAGACGACGTGCTGGAATGCCACTAGTAGGAGAAGAACATCTAGTTCTACTTTATTGCGAATGATATCCGAAGAACTGTTGACACCGACTTCGCGAAGCAAACGTCGGCGACGCCGTACGAGGAAGACAAAGTCGCAAATGCTTCGCCACAGAGGAGACGAGGCCGCGACTGGGTCTGGACCTCCTTCTATGCCTGCTTTTCTGAGCTGTGGGGTCTTCGGCAGGACGACAGTCCCCTTTTGTGGAAGTGTGTGTGGCGGAGCATCATCATCATCATCATCATCATCATCATCAGGCTCTCGTGGCGTTTATTTCTTCAATAGGAAAAATTCGGACAACAAGACAAGAAGACGGACGCACGCACCTCCCGACTCTGACTCTAGCTGGTGTCGATCAGAATCAGGTGCAGCAGCGTGCATCTCCTCGTGCTCTTTCAGCTCTACTGGAAAATCTTCCTGGTCATCAACGTCGGATCGGAACTCAGTCTCATCCGTGGAGAACGACGCCAGTTCGACTGCGAGGTGGTCTTCGAGCAAACCAGGAGATGAGAAAGCAGAGCAAGCACGCAGAATGTCGGAAAGGACCTTAAGTTCTCACCTTCAGCATCGAGATCCTTCTCAGTTGAGCACTAGTCCAATCAGCAGGACAGAACCAAAAAAGACGATGAATGGCAATGATCAATGGCAGCCACGACCTGGTGGTACGGATAAGACAGCTCCGTTGAATAGCACGAACAAGCCGAATTCATCGACTCCTTCCTCGTCTTCGAGGACCATGTGGCAGGATAAGCATACCACCCCAGCAGTAACAACAAGTTCCCCGCCTGTCAGCGAAATACGCTACAACCTTCACCGCTCGCCTATCAGGCGTAACAGTCTCCTGTCGACATGCACCGAGGCTCGTACAAGTTGCGCTAGTGATGCTGCACTTGATCTTGCGATCTATTCTGCACAAGACGGCATTGGGGTCTCACCCATGACATCAATCGCATCTGGGCAGCTTACTAGTCAAATGCCAATACTAAAGATCGCCGACATCGATGAGATATTCCGACCGCTTGATGAAGAAACTCAAAAGTGAAGAGACAGTAAACGAAGGTAGGCCCCATAGGCTTTCAACGACAGACGATGGAACTCGATGCGATTCAAGTTCAATAAGTCATAAGCGTCTCAGCAAGGCTTGAGCATCTAGGCGTAGCCCATCAGAATCACTGATGTACACGAGACGAGACTGAGTCACACCATTGCTGTGAATACTAGGTGGCAAGGAGATCATGAGAAGATCATGCTGTGACAACATTTTATATAAATAATTACGACGACCAGCACCAGTTTTATAGATGCACAGTAGTCTACATCTACTTGTACATTTACTTAGTATACAACTTGTATAGGCTTATGGTTTTTGATGCTCACTCTAAGATCAGAAAATGAAACAAGACGACAATAATCGTACATGTGCACGTGCAGCAACTCCACATATGCATAACAATGATGAACATGAAAAAATACCAATGTGCACAGCGAGGATTAGATTCAGACTCTATATTAATGAAAGATCTTGATCGTGCTCGAGATGGAGATGGTGATGGAGGGTGAAGATAGATTTCTTTGGGAATATTGATATTGTATCGACATTGTGGCGATCATGATAATATTTCTTATTCTTCAATCTGCACTCATGGTCTTTTTGCGAACAGGCGGAGATTTACAATATATCGTTTGATTCCTTGATTTTGATAGATAAGAGTGCCTTGGCTGTTGGTAGGACTAGGAGCGCGCTCTTCCTCGAAAAGCTTGTTGAATTTGATCTTGATACTCCAGCAGTCTTCAATATTTCCGTGTCTACTGCTACTCTATGCATACGCATATTCATTTGGCGTCCTTGCTTAGAGTTCGAATTTTGCATGTGGTCCATTGGAAATCCGTTTTTGCGCTTGAATCACATTGAGTGAACTTATGTATGCTCTTCATGTCTTTAACTGGCAAAGAGCGAGAGCATCTGCACTGCTTCTATTCAATGGTACAAAAGATGGCACGGATACGCAAAATGCATGAAATCCAAGAAGAAGGAGATACCACTGAGAAAACGGTGAGCGCCTCATGGATAGAGGCTTTTTTTCCAATATTTTCCGTTGAAAGAAGCAAAATCAAAAATGTAGCATCCTTCCCTCGATGGCGCTAGAAAGTCTACCTTCCACGATTTCAGAAGGAGAGGTCTCACTCTCACTGGTTCAGCTCATCATGACAAACTCAAGGATCCGCGTTGGTGAAAACTGTTGCAATTGCATGTGGTACAATTAAAGGATACCAAAATAGTAGGCAGATATTGTCTGATAGTGTTGGACCACAAGAACACAGGCCTCCGTGCCTTGGTTCGTTTCTCAGTGGAGACACAAAGTCAGAATCTTGAATGCAAGCAAATCCTGATGCTCCTGCCTGAGACTTGCGATCTCTGGCTGGTGTAATCCCTTGACTGGTTCACTGGGTAAGATGAATCACACATCAGCAGCATAAACATGTCAGAAGGGATCGGACTGAACATGCATCATACGACTAGGATCAGCACAGCCGTGCCCTTGATCATTATGATTATGCATTGAATGTGCGTTGAGGGTAGCACTCATGATCATTGGCATTCGTGTCTTGTGAGATCATCCCGATGACAGTCGAGCGCGAGGCTTTGCGTGAGCCACTGAGAACAGAACGCCACGACATCCGAGAGGCTTGAGCCATACATGACCAACGCCCCTCCTCAATCGATGCGGGTTGAAGTCCGTCTCACATGACCGCCTCGCTGTGTGTTGAGTCACGGCAATCGCGTCTCTTGTTTAGTGTACGGCGGTTTAGAAACCAAAATAAACCGAATACATTGCGCTATAGTAAGCTAGACCGTCCTCATCTGGTTCATCATCAGAGGAATCGCAGTCATCTTCTCTACTTGTAGTTATCGGGTTATCTACGTGGTGTAGTATAAGTCTACGCCGAGTGGCACTGCGGGTTAGTTTCGAAAGTGGGTCGGCCTTCATCAGGTTGGTAGGACAGAGCACGATCTTACTAGCAGCGTCGCGCACTCTTAGGTAACGTAAAGCATAGTGCCTACTTTTAGGGCGAGCGTCTGTTGCTTTGGCTGTCTATCCACAATACAGCATTGTCTAAGGAGGGAGACAAGCCGCTCTGTGTGTGTACCAACTGGGTTGGAAGAGGCTCATAGGAGTCTGCGAAGTCATGCATCTCACTGAGCACTATCGTGTCAGAAGCTGCAATATACTCACTTTCAGCCGTTGAGTAGGCTCTAACCGTTTGTCGGTTACTCCTCCACGCTATGGGTGTACCTTTGTAATACATTATGGAGCCACTTGCGCTTCTCATTGTTTTGATGCAGTTGGCGAAACCAGCATCACTGAATATGTTTACTTCTGGCATGTCTCTGCCTTCTGGTAGAAGTTTCTCGTATATTTTGTTGAATTCTTCTTCCTTTTCTGGTGGGTATTCTACTCCTTGGTCTTTTGTTGACACCAGGCATTTTAGGACTTTCTTGGCTGCTTTGGCCATTCTTGTTGACGTGGGTTTACTGACATGTCTAGCCAACGCAGCTACCGGAGCAGAGATATCCGGGCGCGCGGTTACAGCTACCCATAGTAAGGCACCAACTACCTCACGAAAGGGATACCCATCAACTATCTTGATCCCGTCTTCAAGAAAAGTTGTTTCGTCAAAATTGGGCGAGTAAACCGGTTTCCCTAGTTGAGCTTCATACTTCTTAGCAATTTTATCGATGTGCTGCTCCATGCACAGTCTGAACGACTTAGCCTCACGGCCATAGTACACGATCGCACCTAAGAAGTCGAACTTTAGCCATTCGAGACCCCAGGGGGTTAGAATTGGCTCGACTTCAATCGCAAGGCCTGGAGCACGTGTGAAAATGAGGTCTAGTTCGGTCTTGGGCTCATCTTGGTCAGGACCTGTAGCAAGATTGTCATCTACATAGACAGACATCTTCAGGAACTTCCCCGGTGCTTTGCTGCTCGGTTTGCGCCACAATCCAGGCGCAGAAGTGCACGGCTCCCAACCTACCAAGACTGGCTAGAATCTCGCGATACCTCTTGAACCATGCTCGTGGTGCGTCCTTCAAGCCGTATAGAGTTTTCTTGAGCTTCACGATCTCGCATCCATGCTGTTTCGCCCAGATGGGTGGAAGACGGCAGCAGACATCTCGATCGAGTTCGGCATTGAGGAACGCGGAATCTAAATCGAACGGGGTCACATAGTCCCCCTCTGACGCAGCAGAAGTGAGGAGCAACCTACTAGCGGCATGTGATACCACGGGAGCAAAGGTGTTTAGCTCTCCCGGACGATCTAAATTACCGAGTACACAGGCTCTTGCCTTGTATTTTCCACATCTCTTTCGTGTTAGTATGATGGCAATTGGTAGAGCCCGCAACGCGGTTGCTAGCTGCTCGCCAGTAGCTTCTTCCCACGTTTTAAAGGCTAGTAGTCTCGCGTGCTCAATGTCAATGACTTCCTTCCACTTTTCAGCTTCGGGGCTCTTTAATGCATTGGCAACGGACAGCATCGCACGTGATTCGGCGACTTCCTCATCTTCGTCTATCTCACACGTGCCACCAATAGCACTTGCGAACAGCGCCAAACTAACTCTTTCTGAGTTCTTCCATCTGTTTCTTTGTTCTACGAATCCTTCCTCCAGCCTTGTCCTTGGCTCCTTTCGGTCGGCCGCGCTTCTTGCCGTGTGTATGGCGTTCGCCTGCCACAACACGTGCGGGAGATAGCGCTTTCGATCTAATCGGACTAGGTGAGTCAGAGACTCCATCCTTCGTCTCAACTTTCCCCTCCTCAAGTGGAACACCTTCAGAAGAGTCAGCCACGTCGGATTCAGCCTTCTTGTCTAAGGTTTCAACATATAGTTCTTCGGGAATGCCGATCGGTCCACCTGAGGCGCGCTCCGTTCCAGAGAACCCCGATTGCTGATCCAGCCTCTGCACTGACTGCTCAATCAAGGGGGAGCCCAGCGACGACGCTCCACGCTGCAAGTTTTCCAGTTCATCGCACTCATAGTAAAAGCCCTTTCTATCTGGCGTTAGCCAGTCTATGTCCTTTATTAGATAATCCTCTCTGAACTTGACATCTAGGGTAGAGTATTCCGCCCATCGATATCCAAGCTCGCAACGATCGTCATGAGCGAAAGTAGCAACCAACCAACCAGATGACTTCGGACAGAGTCCAAGGAAGACGCCACGGCGGTATTTGGCCGAGAGCTTGGGTTCAGGAGTGTTGGCTTGAATTTGTTCACGAAAGTAAACAAGACAACCAAATCGGCGGAGCGTGCCGATTTTGCTTTTGGAAGAATTTCTACCAGTTCTTTACTCTAGGATCTCTATTGGACTACTTCCATCGTGTTCTGGCATTTTAGCGTAATTATGCGGAAGACGATCCCAGCAGTCACTAGCGTACTCAACACAGTAACACCAAAGACGTCGACCAACCTTCGTTAGCATTGTTCGCACGCTGCCAAACAAGGCCCGCATAAAACGTTCAGCAGTCCCATTCATTTCCGGACTATAAGGAGCAGCCGGATTGTCTGAGACCCGCAGCGATTGCATGAGTTTGGTCATGTCATCACTACCGAGGACTGGTTCTCCATCCCTCCGGATGAACCGCGCTACCTTGTCATCTAGCGATAAGGAGTAGTCCTGTCGAATGCTTTTTATGACTTGTTCTATTTCCTCCACGCAGTAACTTTTAAGCTTCAGCGGTCGACAAAACGCCTTCTTAATTACATCACATATGACGACTAGGACACATCTCATAGATCTTACTGCAACAGGTTTTACCCCTACAGCAAAGTCTATTGCAAGTAGTTTGAGGGGTTCGGGTTTGTAGGTAGTCATGCCTGTAGATTTTGCATGGGGTTCGGTTTTCGTTGTCCTTTGTGTAGGTCACATTCTGGGCAGCTAACTTGTAGACCATCTATGTGAAAGTGGCCACATCTCCTGTGTAGTTCTAATCTCGTAAGATAGCAACTAGAGACGCCTTCTTCTATTGATGTACAAGCGAAACCACTTTCGTGCCTGTCTTCAAAGAAACTACATGCGAGTGCGGGTAGCTGCAAGCGTGGGCGAGCTCTGATGGGTAGCATCTGGCCGGTGTCTGTGTGCACGATACAACCACCAGTGTCTTTGGAGTTGAATTCCCACCCTAATTGCGAGCAGTTTCCGTTTCCTAACCATGGCAATGCGCGATCTATGTTTCCAGGTAGAGAATCGTAGTAAGCTCCATTCTTTAGTCCAAGTGCGTTGCTCTTGAGTTTTCCGACTTTTCCGTCTTTAGTGCCTGCGCTACCTGTTATTCTACAAATGTTGTTACCAATTTCATCGAAATCGTCTCTGTGTCGTGAAAGATATTAGTTTGCACAGCTATCCGCTAGAGTTGCGGCTTCTGATGTTCTAGCATTCAAGGTTGTGAAACTCTATCCATCTGTAATGGAGCTATCAGCATGATTAACAGCATTTGCCATTATTTCATCTTCTTCGAAATTCAGCGAACACTTCCCAAATTCGTACGGTTCCGTCGCTCAGCTTCGATTGTGCAAGTTCATGACTTTGAGCATCTCCGCAACCTGCGACATGTGGATCATGCCACTGCTATTACCCTTTCCACCTTTGCCTCTAGAACTACTAGATGGAGCTCCGGTAGTCCAGCTTCCCTGTCCCTGTTGAGGGGCTTGTGTGTTATGCCAGCACTCGGAGGACTTGTGTCCGACCTTGTGGCAGCAAGCACAGCGGGGCGGATAGGTATTCTTATTTCCTTTTCCTTTGTCTTTCTTCGGCTTTTGTCCACCGTTCTTTCCTCCTTTGGGTTGGTACCCGTAGGAGTTGTAGACCTCGGCGATTGCCTTCTTCTTTTCTTTCTGCTTGAAACGCTTGAGGGCGTTGGTAGAAATGAAGGTCTTACCATCTGCCTTATTGGCCTCTACCTCGTCACCATCCTCATTCTTGTCATCACGAGGACGCTTGTTCGAGGTTTCCTGAACATTGACCGGAAACGCTTTCCCGAAGGAGTCGTTCTCAATTTTGTAGGTTCCCTCCTCGATCAACGTTGTAAGACGTTTCTCAAGTCGGTCTCCAATTTGGTCAAATGTCAGGCCATCTTCTTCCTGCATCCGCTCGATAGTCGCTTTGAAGTTCTTGCAGAACAACTCGGGCAACTTCAGCAGGATCGCTCCGTTCTGTTGATCAGCTTCGGGCAGATCTGCATCCGGCGGGAAGACGGTGGGCGATTGGTTCACGATGTCGCGGATCTTTGAGAGGAACTCCTTGACATCTGCAGGCTGGTCGCTGTTGTGGAACTTCGTCAGTCCCTCCGACAACGGTTTGACCTTCATGCGCTGCTCCTGGCGATTGTTCGCGTTGAAGTTCCCTTGGTCACGAAGTAGAGCAACGACTTCACCAGCATCCGTCTCGTCCACCGCGCCATCGTTATTCCGGTTGTCGACAAACGACTTGGCCGCACCTTTCAGACTTCGTATGATTACGTCTTTCAGGTTGCGCCACTTCTGGCGGATCGCTTCTTCGCGGCTGGTATTACCTTGCGGCACACCATGTGGAACGGCCGGTGCGTTGACTACATTCGTGTAGTTCTCAAGTAAGCCTAGGCGACTAGCTTCTTGGCGTGCGGCTCGTTGCCACTCGCGCCAGTCGGACTTCTGTCCCAGCTTCTTGAGGATCTCCTTGGCCTCGCAGGACATTTGATGGATTTGCTTACTTTACTACACTTCTTCCAATTGATTTTACTTTTGCCGCTCAAGGGTTAGACCAGTGTTGGACCACAAGAGCACAGGCCTCCGGGCCTTGGTAGGTTCGTTTCTCAGTGGAGACACAGAGTCAGAATCTTGAATGCAAGCAAATCTTGATACTCCTGCCTGAGACTTGCGATCTCTGGCTGGTGTAATCCCTTGATTGGTTCACTGGGTAAGATGAATCATACATCAGCAGCGTAAACATGTCAGAAGGGATCGGACTGAACATGCATAATACGACTAGGATCAGTACGACCGTGCCTAGTCTACACCTTGATCATTATGATTATGCATTGAATGCGCATTGAAAGTAGCACTCATGATCATTGGCATTCGTGTCTTGTGAGATCATCCCGATGACAGTCGAGCGCGAGGCTTTGTGTGAGCCACTGAGAACAGAACGCCACGACATCCGAGAGGCTTGAGCCATACATGGCCAACAGATAGGGATACGATTGTAATTAATTATTCTTTTTTCTTCCTATGTATACATTCATAATAAATCGATCTGTTATTCAATTTGATCGACATTGTAGTGCTAGTGGTGCAGCAGCAGCGGCGGCTGCAGAAGTGTGTTGTGAATTGATCTCGTGTTGTTCAACAAAGAAAGATCCCAAATGAAATATCGGCAAGGAGCTCTTAGATGGTAGTTGTGCGCTGAGTTAGTAGCAACTTGCTACTGAATATTTTTTTCAAATTATTCTTAAGTAGTCCCATGTAGGTTTATTTTCATTTGTATTGTGTTTCGGTATTAGTATCCTCGTACAATCCTTCGATTCATTTTTGTTATTGAATACCAGCAGTACCATCATGTCATCCTCCAAACCACTCGAAGTCTACTGGATAACTTATCACTCTTTCACATGTGCTAGATTTGATTTCATCTAGTTAATAGGCCGCAAACCAACGTGGTGAACATTTTTTCTGATCAATTCTCTCCCCGATTTTTATGTTAAAGTTACACCGCTGTCAATTATACACATGACCTAAGTAAGTGGAAGCATAATTAGGTTTAGGCCCGTGGAGTCGTATGCGAGATTGCGCCGAGACGGCCCTATTGGCGTTTGGAATAATGTCGGGTAGCTGCTTCTGTATTTATCGAAGTCTATCAGACCGTCTTCGCGAGGACTTCGAGATGGTGGAGACAGTTTTAGTGGAGTCGTATGGAACCCTCACCACGGTGCCTCGAGTGTTCTTGTATCTTCCGGAAAGCGTGCTTCAAAATCGCACCATTGTACATCGGATAATCGCACAGAGTCCTGAGTATGCATGGCACGTGCTGTATCCTGCTATGAAACTTCACACATGTAAAATTAGAGTTAAATTCATCATAGAGTCGGTATGATCTGGAACTTTGCTGAAGGTTGGCCTATTTGAGTATGGACTCGCATCGCTCCTTCAGAGCTGTACTATCCTTACCAGGGCTGATACGGTTCTTTTTCGATTCGTGTGTTCAGAATTTCGCTGTCTAGTTCAAGGTCCTGGCCTAGTCCACCAAAGCCCTGGCTGTGTGTCTTCTCTTTTGTATCTATTGTATTTACATATCTGCCTCATTTTTTGGCATCAGTATTTTTCTAGGAGGGGGGATTCGACGCTTCCCAGGATGGTGATGATGATGGTGATGGGTGTGTATTGCTGTTTTTTCATAACCTACGAACGTGAACGCGAATTAGATTTTGCGAACGACCCGCCACCGCCTGCCGTGCTAGTCGAAGATACCCGAATCGCCCTCCAGATGCTTCGGCATTCGCGGGGCAAAGCTTTTAACCTCATCCCATTGGTGTTGCGAGGTCAGAGAGTTCTAGCAGAAACTGGGAGGGACGAGAAAGACCGCGCGTGGCGTGGGTTCCCGGCATCTCCAGCATTTTCTTGTGATTATGTTGAGAAAGTTTGACAGTGGAGGACCCCTCCGCGCCCCTTGTTCACAGCATTATATATATATATATATATGGCGGGTTCTGTATTATTGGGCCCCCCTGCTCCTCTGATGAATGAAAGAACGCGCTAAAAAATGCTACGGGCTGACTCGCTGGGTCGAGTGGTGTCGATTCCGGCGCCTTGTGAAAAAGATAAAGTCAGACCGCTTTTGTCTTGTGTGCGTTTTCAGTTGCGTTTTCAGTGTGCTACTAATCAAGTTCGCTCTTCTTACTGCTCACTTACTGCTCCAGGGATTTGGCTCTTTGTTGCTCAACTCTCAACAGATAAAAAGCAAACGTCTCCAGCGGATTGATGTAGTGCGGACCGTTCTCAGCTTGTCTGTGTTTAACCATAACAATCGACGGCGGCGCAGTATCCTGCTTCGCCGTGATTAGGTGACTTTATTCTGAGGCTTTTGCTTTTTGTGTCTGTTTTCCTGATGCGATGGTCTTTCTTTCGATATGAGGCGCCTCCCCGCTAGGCCGGGCCTTCTGCTTTTTCTGCTTCTTCTTCGTGTGTGCTTCTTTATCATATGGGTCGTCCCTTTTTCTATCTCTTCCGCGTGTGTGTCTCTCTGTCAGATTTTTTACTTTTTAACCGGCTTGTTAAGCTGCGCCCTTTGCTTTTTCTGCCTCTTCGATCGTCGTGTGTTCTCTTTTTCAGATATTAGGCGCCGCCCCGAGAGGCTGGGTCCTTCGCTCTCTCTGCTTCTTCTTCTCATCTTGTCCGTTTTTGCTCTTTTTTTCTTTTTGGTTGATGTCGTGGACCACATCAGACCAGGCGTGCGGCTGGCGACAACGCGGCCGCAGCGTTTGGCCTGGGCGGCGTATCTGATTGCCCTCGCCTGGGCTCAAGTCGCCTGGCGCTGCAGGCTTGTGGATGTCGAGGGGGTGTGATGCCATGCTTTGCCAAGCCAAGCGGCTCCAGCCCGCCTGGGCTTGCTGTGCCACCATTGGACTTCCCCAGGGGGGGATGGGTTTAGCAGGCTCTGGCTGGTAGTGGAGAGATGGGCGTCATTCTGAAAGAACTGACAAAAAGATTCGGAGTCAAGGAAACAAAAAGGAAACTCGACATCATCATAGACATAGTTATTTGTCGAAGAACGAAGTAGTAGACAACAAGGGCGTCGCAGTAGTCATTATCATTTCTTCAATTTCTTACTCGATAAGGAGTATTTCCAGGCCGAAAAAGAAGTGTCAAGATGGCACATTCGGAGTGGTTTGGCGTGTCTGCGGAGAAGAGGCTAAGGAAATCGATTGGGCCTTGAACTGTTTTATGATCCCCCATTCTTGTGTTCGCATTGCTACCTATAATCTCCTCGCTGGAGCCAAGGGACTCGCACTCGAAGACGGTATCACTGCCACAAAAGCCACGCTCTTCAAGAATTGGTATACTGGAAACTTATATCACGTCATCTCTGCTTACCTTTAGGTGCTTGATGTTCATACACGTTGCGCTCGAAGATGTTTTGTAATTGTTGCGAAGCTTCTACGTGATGTGTCCAACGATAGATAAAATCAATACACGCTAAGTTTTTGATTATGTGTTCATTTCATAACGATGATCACCTTCAACGAGGCGCATCTTCCAGGTACCACGATTACTATCTGGATTTCGTTCATCATCATCACCGCAACGAAGAGGACATCTACTTTCCTTGGTTGAACGGTGTGTTGCAAGCTAAGAAGGACACTGATGGAGAGGGGCAGCTACCGAAAAAACTGGGTGCCGCCCATGTTGAACTGATGGATATGATGGACAGAATCGAAGCACAGTCGCAATCTCTGGAAGAATTCGCAAAATCAAAAGCAGAAAAAGCAAAAGCTTTGGTACAACTACAACTAACTTCTTGAATAACCGAAGAACTTACACGAAAAAAGTTGTAGGTTGTAGATCCTCCACGACTAGTACGTCATCTTTTTCCCAGTCTGAGAGCAGAAGCAGTAGCAGAACCCTTTTCAGAGCGATATGTTCATTTTCAATCCTTCGTTCACGTCCATTTCCTACAAAATAACTTCGAACAAGTACAACAAGAACTAGTAGAACTAGAAGTAGAACTATGATAGATATTTAGTTGTATCTCAAAAAAAATACTATCTTGCCCTTCCTGAACAATCATCCAGCACGCGGATTTGCTTGAGCTAGTCGAGAAATTTTCTGCTTTAATGATCGCACATTTGGATGAAGAAGAGGTTGTCATCGTTCCCCTGCTTCGCAAGTATGCTACGCCCAAGGAAGAAGAAGCAGTGGTGCAAATAATCCTCAAGGCGATGGGCTTAGGTACTTCTCATTACTGAGAACTATATATTATTTATATCGAAGGCAACCTCACCCATGCTTCGGCATGCAACGTCAGATTGTAACCTTTGTCGCGAACAGCTTCGTAGAGACTTCACTGTATTAGTATTCATAGTCTAGAAAAAGGAGAAGTATTCCCATCCGTGTCCCCATGTTCTGCATCCGGCTTACTAAAGCATCACCTTTTTTGTCATAATTAATCAATCGCACCTCCGATACTCATAGGTGGCGCAAAGATGAGTATTCCGTGGATCCTCGACGCTATGGATCAATATGATCCGACGCGGGACAAAAAATTCGTGAAGAGTTTCTATGCTCAGTTGCCACCGCCCTTTCGCCTGTTCAACAGCTGCTGCTGGGTGAAGAGCTACACCAAATTTAACAAGAACGTAATCCAGGGACTAGCAGCTGGTAGGGCAATACGCGTACCAGCATGCTGCTGCTGTTAAACAGGGTGGATGGGCTCTATGAAAAGAACCGAGCATGATTGTGACTCTTTTAGTGCTGTAGTTTCTTGTTGCATTAGTTGCAATTCATGAGGTCGTGTTTGAGCATGTTTGATTTCATTTTCCTCTTAGAATCAACAATTTTTTTTTATCTTGACGAGGGCTATGGATGCGGCCAAGAACTTGAGCAACGTCGATTGATTCCAAGAATTGGAATCTCGATTTATATGCTTATGCTCACTAGCCTCAGCACTTCTTCAATGTGTAACCTTCGACAGTAGCGATTAGCCAGTACAACAACTAGAACTCTCTTTATTTCTTTGATCATGTTCTCGCTGCGTACATAGCTAGCGCTGGCAGAACGCAAGTAGCAAAAGCTTCGGTGCTGGTACTCCTTAAGAGGTATTCGATATTCTTCCGCTGTCATTCGTTGAAGTCCTCGACTATAATGAGAATGGCCAAATGTTATCCTTTCTCGTCTTTTGACTTTTTTTTTTGAGTTTCTGATGCTTGAATAGGTCTGCGGCTTTGCTCCTTAATTTGCATCTGATGATGAAAGAAGATGAGGTTGAAGTCGTGACGCCCTCTGTTGTAGTAAGCCAAGCAACGACTCATCCGCGAACAGTGCAACGTCAGCAATCATATTGCGCATCACGATGACATCAGCATTTCAGTGATGTGAGATGACCCATCTAGAATCTATTGGGATAAGTACCACGCATATTGTTTTTTTTGGGGTAGATGAACAAGTCTACCGATGTTATTCTTACAAGTCTACCGATGTTATTCTTACAAGTCTACCGATGTTATTCTTGGTGTTAATATATTATTCGTTTCTTCTTTGGCTTTGGGGTCGAATTCCATCTCGTTGTCTTCGTGATTATACTTACTATTGCAGTTGGATGCCTTTTTTTTATCAATCATTCACAATCTAAAACTCCAGCAAAACCGAAATGGGGAGGAATAGTTGAAGTTTGTTGATACATATTTAGTTTTAGATACAGACGTTTTATGAGATTCAAAGTCGACCCATGGCCATGTAACGCTAAATTTACTTTATTCTTAATCGTGAAGATGAATTTGAATACCTTTTCATTTACTTACTCTCTTATCCCAACGGTAAGCTCGACGATCTACTAGGGACACGAATGCTGGATGAGTGGAGGTTGTACAGAAATTATTGCACAGTGATGAATAGATCAACAATCGATACGCAGTAGTTATCATTCGTGAGCATTCTACTGATGCTATTTGTAATATTGTGCCCCTCAATAATGGACTGGGAAGGCCTAAGAAAACTACAGGCATGATTTGTATGAAGATTTGTTTTTGTTAAGATTTGAAAACCTATCATGTTATTTAATGTGAATGTATGTTTAAGTTTATCAGTTCCAGGTTCGCAGTGGCAGTATTTCGCACAAAAAATAATTCTTCAGATCTCTATTTTCTTTTTCCAGTATTAATAGCATTGGTGAGCCTCAGCGTTAGTTCGAAACACGACGATGTCATCATCAATGAAGACACAGGATTGACAAGGAATACATAGGATTGACATCATCAATGATCACACAATGAATACCCTTGCTGGTGCGTCGAACGATTCATGATAGATGGAGCGGATGTGGTTGGAGAGGACTTTTCCATTCCGCAAGGAACCTCAACCAGCAGAACAGATTTTAGTCTACCTTCTGGTATGTCAGTCATGTAGTTGGAAAAGACGAAAAACCTGGACCAACCTATCTGAATCTGTTGGGGAAAAATGCATACATAGGAAGCAACTTAAACTTTACGCTGAGCTGGCTAACTCCTTCGCAAGTGAATACGCGACACTAGATATTGATCAGATCATTTTTATAGATTTATTAATTAAAGGAAACAAACGCAAAAGCATTTTGATCTAGCACAAGGTCAAAAGATACCTCAAGACCAGGTAAATGAATGAATGAATGATACGGACGGGGATGTTCGAGGGTTGAAACATCACGCCGTTTATGAAAATAAAGTCAAAAGTCGCTAAGCTATGGAGTACACGTACATAATTACACTGTCAGGATTAATCATCTTGTAGTGTGTTCTCCACCTTATTCATGCAGCGGTCTAGATCACTGTATTGGAAGACCACGTGCTGATGATGCGATAAAAAGATATCGCCTCTACCTAGCAACTTGATGAGGCCGTACTGGTGTTGTGTGACCGCGAACCAAATGAGTTCCTTTTCACGACGAATTCCTTCCAGGCGATTTGTTATCGGAGTGATGTTCGAGTCATTTTCTTGTGATCGTTGCGCTCTTACGTAAACGGTTTTCTCCTGCTCCCGGACATCAAAACGTGAGATTTCTATCGCGATCATTCTTATTTATTGGTCAATACCATCTCCATTACCATGGCGACCAGTCCCTGTGTGGTTGTTCTCAGTGATGCTACGTTCCGGCTCGAGCAGCAGAATGACGCTGATGCAGCCTGGGGGCTGATCGACGCGTGTGAGGAGACGGAGCTAGACTTGTGGGGTGGAGAGATCGACGCCGATAGTCAGGGCACAGCAGCCACAACATCGACTCGGGTTCTTGGCCCAGAGGACCTGGGGTCCTTCTTTTCATGCTTCTTTCTCGCGTATCTGTGGCTCGATGGGGGATCCTTTGCAGCCGAGCGGGAAGAGGGTGTGCGAAGAGCGGAACTTTTGACAGAACGCATACGCTGGAGAATAATGCAACACGCGCCACCCCCTGTCATTGGCAGTCAGAAATCGGCTGCGTCGTCATCGATACCAAACAATATGGATAGAGTGGTATTGCCTAATACCTCCGTTGATCAACGAGTCAATCCGCACAAAAATATCTGTACCGCTTTCAGTATTTATTGTTCTAGTATCATGTCCTCGTGTGGTCGTATTTACTATCAAGCACTACTATCTTCACTTGGCAGATGTAAGAATAGATCTTTCTAGAAACACTGTTAGATTTAGATACATGAACAGGTAGAGCGAGGAGTTACAGCTTTGGCGGCGCGTAGACGACATGACTACCCTGACTATATTGCGCGGGTGCTAGCCTTCCTTTCGCCGCTTGAGAGTCACGGAGGTTCTGCGTCTTCCTCGAGCACCGTAGATTCAGCAGCACCGGCGGCGATGCTTGCATTAGCAAAAAGGATACACAGTCTTGTAAGTAGGAGAATCGAGAAGCGCATATGCCTAGCGCTAGCGGACCTTTACCCGAATTGGGAGAGGGATATCGAGACTTCAATAGTGAAAGAACCGACTACGCCCGCGCAGATACGTGCCTTGCTTACTGTCGCGAAGGGACGGGGGCTACTACAGCGTGGTCATGTAAACGGCGCTCAGGCGGGGCATGGTCGTTCTACGTCTATGAATCTACCTGCGAGTGCAGAAGCGAGCATGGCGCAGCTACAAAAAATTTTATCCTTTGTACAGGCAAACGAGCCGTTCCTGGCAGCATCACTTCTCTTGGAAGAAAATATAACGCCTCCAATGCATTAATAACCCACTTCCGCATAGACATGCTTCTACTTAATTACATAAACTAAAAAACTCTGCGAAGCAGAAGTACTATCGCGAAGGCATCTAAGCAAGGCCATCACTCTACGCGGCCCAGTCACTGTCACATAAGGCTCAACAAGAATCATGTGTCACCCTCTGGCCGTTTACACGCTGCTGCTTCTGAGAAGCGGCTCAAGATCAATATCTTGCTTGTTTTGTTCACATTTCTATTGCAGACAGAACGGAAATACGATTACTCACAGAATGAGTAGAGTGACACGGTTCCGCGTCCGGCTTCTATCGAGTTCTCCTTACTTTTTTTGAACAAGCCTTTGGGCAACCTGATGAAAAATCTGAAGATCTTAAATGCTTCAAGAATCACCAATCAAGAAAGACAAGAATAGCATGTCGTTATCTAAATGTCGCAATTCTGATGCATGAACCTGTCTCATCTTGGATATTCAATTTGATGAGAGTGTGTTTAGATCACCTTCATGCTTTCAGATCAGTAAACGAAATTGCGAATCATGATGAACTAAGTTCTGCATTACCAGCAAATACTCCGAAGACTGTTGTCGTGCTGTTGAAGGGATAGAGGAAAAGCTACTTCATCAGGCAAGACAATATTATCGTGATCATCATATTTTCCTGGCTAATGACGATGCCCTGATTTACTGACAACAATAACAGGCACAGAGTTGCAAGTGCTACGTTGTGCTTTCCTTTTGGTTACGGCAACGTCCGTGGTCTATTTGATTTTGCATTTCATTTGAAGCAAGATTGTCTCGAATTTGATAAGGCGACTGGTTTTCGTTGCAACTACCACCGAATTATCATTTTGGGCGACATTTTCCACCACTGACTTTTGCAAAGACGTTTAGAAGGCATTTCCTACTTTATTTTATTCTCAATCTCGACGTTGTTCGTTGTAGCAACAGCAAGTTATAGTTTCAATAATTACTAAAGAAAATGGCGCAGTTCGGATTGCGTCCGAACATTATCCTCCTGAGGGATGGAACAGATTCGTCGCAGGGAAAGCCGCAGATTATTAGTAACATCAACGCATGTTGCTCTGTTGTCGACATAGTTAAGTCGACGTTAGGTCCCCGCGGAATGGATAAACTTATGACTGACGCGGGAGGCGAGACCCTTGTTACGAACGACGGTGCGACGGTTATGAAGCGACTGAACGTTTGCCACCCAGCGGTACTATTCCTTTTTTTGTTGATTTGAGCGCAAGAAGAACGACGAAAAAGATAAACACGACATGCATCGTGAATTTACAAGGAACAACATCAGTGAAAGTGAATAAAGATGTTACTTAAATTTTTGAGAAACTACATCTTGAAATCGCCCTGAACTTCTAAGAGCAAAAATTACAGGCGAAGATCCTTGTGGATATTGCAAAGTCGCAGGATTACGAGGTGGGAGACGGCACGACATCAGTTGTCGTTCTTTGTGGTACTTTTTAGAGCTTGTGGACTTGTTTTCTCGACAAGGATCTTCATCATTGAATTAGGAAGCTAACATTTATTTTTTTCGATAGTGTTTTAATCGAAAAATTCGATTTTTATCAAAAAATTTGATGTTGCTCTTGAGTTGTCCATGGACCTACCGAGTTGAATAGCCATCCTCCGCAATTGTACCAGGTGAGTTCCTTCGGGAAGCGAAGAATTTCTTGGAGGACGGCGTTGTGCCGCAGACAATTATCAAGGGTTTCCGAAAAGCATGTGAGCTTGCTATCCAAAAGCTAAAGGATTTAAGCATCGACCTCTCAAACAAGAGCCAAGAGGAGAAAACGCAGATGCTCCGAAAGTGTGGTAAGACTGTTTATCGTTTGGCACTAATCTTGCCAAGTCGTGCGTATTGAGAGGTACGCTACCTAGTCGATCCTTGTCGCTCCTACTCATGATCGGCAATCAACCAAGTAAACCACGATCAATAAATAAATCCCCTCAGCTTGCATCAGTCTCTTCAATCTTCAAGTGTCACTTTGACCTTGACCTTGACGATCTTACTGCTATACATATATTTCCTCACTGTCAAACTCAAATTTCTTCAGCCGAAACGACGTTGAATTCGAAGCTTGTGGCGGATTACAAGGAGTTTTTTTCCGAAATTGTTGTGAGGGCTATCGGCATTATCGGTGCTGACTTGGATTACAGCGGTATTGGTATCAAGAAGGTCACAGGTGGTTCCGTCAGGGATTCAATGCTGATTAATGGTGTGGCTTTCAAGAAGACCTTCTCCTACGCAGGGTTTGAGCAACAGCCGAAATCATTTGTCAACCCAAAGATTTTGCTTTTGAACTTGGAGCTAGAGCTGAAATCCGAAAAGGACAATGCAGAAATTCGTATCTCGGATCCGTCCAAATTTCAGTCAATTGTCGATGCGGAATGGAGTACTGCAATTTCTATTTTGGATCCGGCGTTACTTAGAGTCTACTTGTGGTCTCACTCACTACAATAGTACCTTCAAGTTGCGCTACGAATTCAGGATATCAACATCATGACGTCGACCTTTTCCGCTCCTCTTACGCTATTCTCGTAATCATTTCCCAGTCACCTTCTAGTCATCCCTTACCCAACAACAACTCTCCTTCTACAGATATCATCTACGAAAAGCTTGACAACATCGTCAAGAGTGGCGCAAATGTAGTGCTGTCAAAATTGGCTATTGGTGATCTCGCTACGCAGTATTTTGCTGATCGTGGCATTTTCTGCGCTGGTCGCGTTGAGCATGGTGATTTGGACCGAACAAGGAAAGCAACAGGTATACTGGAATACACTTCGCGCATGGAATGACAATGAGCTTGATTTTCTCCTTTATCAGCACAAGAACTACTTGATGTTCATGTGCAACGTGAAGCTATGGAAGTGTACAGAATCCTGTCATGTTGACAACTCTTTTTGTTGAAGTATATACAGATTCAGATCGTCCTGAAACTTACTGAAATATCTCGTCGTAAAGGTGCACAAGTCCAGACAACAGTGACCGCCGGACTTGAAGCTGGGGTTCTGGGCACATGCGCCAAATTCGAGGAAGTGCAAATTGGCGCCGAGAGGTATGCAGCTTTTAGAAGTTATTCTTACGATTATTATAGGAGTGGGGACGACTCAACAGTGGTGTTTAGATTGTTTCATTAGCATGAAACCTCATAATGTGAATGATGCATAAATTTCAATTAATCTTCTTCCAACATTTTTTTCTCTTCGTTCAGGTGGAACCTTTTCAAGGACTGCGAAAACACGAAGTCGGCGACACTGATTATTCGTGGTGGTGCGCAACAATTTATCGACGAAGCGGAGCGCTCAATTCATGACTCGTTCATGATCGTCAAGAGCGCAACGAAGAACACAGCGGTACTTGCTTCCTCACTTCTTACAGAGAAAAATGGAGCTTCTTCAAGAATAAGAATGTTCGAAAGCTGAAATTTGATGCTTCCTTAGTATGCTGTTCTGGTTCTCTGGTTTGAAAAATTCTGCATCTTCACTGGCTTCTATCTAGAAGTATCCAATTTCGATTTACCTCATCTTGCAGATTGTTGGTGGCGGTGGTGCCATTGAAATGGAGATCTCACGTTACCTGCGAGAATTCGCACGCACCGTCCCGGGGAAGCAGCAGCGCGTGATCGAGTACTACGCGCGCGCGTTGGAGGTGATCCCGCGCACGCTTGTGCAGAACAGCGGGGGCGACGCAACGGATGTGATGAACTTGCTGCGCAAGAAGCATAGTTCCGCATCCGGCGAAGGCGGCGAGACCTCGCGCTGGTTCGGTGTTGACTGCATCGAGAACGGTGTCAAGGACACAATGACTAGCTTCATCTGGGAGCCGACCACAGTGAAGGAGAACGCCCTGAGCGCTGCGACCGAAGCTTGCTGTCTCATCCTTTCGATCGATGAAACAATCAAAAACCCGCAGTCCGAGAAGCCCCCACCGATGAAGGGAAAGGGAAAGGGAGGCGGCTTCACCAACCAAATGGCTGGCATGGCCCGCGGCGGAAAGGGACGTGGTTTTAAGCAGCTGCGAAACACCATGGCGTAACCTACTACGTTTTCGCACTAGGAGAAGTTGCATCATCATGTAGACTAGAACTTTCAATATTCAGTACAATATCCCGGGATGGACTTGATGGTCGTGTCCTTTTGGCCGGTAGCAAAAGATGGTGTTGTCCGTCATGGTAGGAACAGCTGAAAACGGAGTTGTTACCGGGTCTACCAGGACTAGCTCTGGATTTCGATACTGAATTCTGATGACCTGCAGATGACGACGTCAATGTGCACAGACTCAGACTGGCAACGCTCATGAGGAAGTAGAAGTTCGCATTACAGAGGGTCTCACAGAAGAACGACGAAGCAAGAATATACGCTTTGATGTGTTGTTTATTGCTATGCCTTGAAAACTCCATGTCTCGTTTGACGATGCTTCTTCATGGGCGTGTATCGTTCTTTAC
This sequence comes from Amoebophrya sp. A25, assembly GCA_905178165.1. Taxonomy (NCBI): domain Eukaryota; class Dinophyceae; order Syndiniales; family Amoebophryaceae; genus Amoebophrya; species Amoebophrya sp. A25. Next base: position 1,609,550 of record CAJINU010000003.1, on the reverse strand, counting down.
ACGACTTTTGAGTTGGTCGGGAATAATGTCCTCTAGAATCACAACATCATGTTTGAACAAGAAAAGAAATATTGAGTTACCCGCAAGTGCACCCCTCACAAAAGGCGATTTGACAAATGACGACTTCTCCCACTTCTCCCCAACTGATCTCATGAGTTCTTTGTATCTAAATCTGCTGTGTGTTTGTATTTTTTTGTAATTGGTCAATCTTATTTTATCTTGGTGCGACTATCATTGATGATGAGCAGATAAATGAAAGTGAATCAATTTCAGTTTACTAGAATTTGAACTAAATAGAAGTCGAAAATCGGAGGGTTCCCTCAGTGTGCTACTGACGGTTCTCGGTGGGCAACACCATGGCCATGCCTCCGATGTTCGTTACTCGTTGTGTGAAATGTTGAGAAGTGAAAGTGTTACCACAAGGCTTTAAAGTTTAAACAGGATGAATCAAATTGACCAGAACTGGGTCCTTTAATCGCTCGTACTTATGCTGTTTTTGCCACGAGATGCGCCTTTATCGATGTCAAAACTAAGATCGGTTTCTATCTTCGCTTCTCGACGAGTGATTGAACTGATTGTGATTTTGCCTCGCAAGCGAAGGATGATCGCTTTTTACCCCGCTCATGCTGCAAAGCGGTACCTATTGCTTATCCCTATTCACAAGGAAAATTGGCTATGGTGATTCACCGAGAGTTCATCTGCGGAAGGCATTTTTTCGTGAATCGACCTACATGCGAGACCAAACTGTTTTTGGATTCTGGGTCACAACTGTAGTAAAAAGGGTGTGTCCCACTCCGTATTAATATCATACATTTACATACTTTACATAAACATAATATATCCAGATGCTACCTGGCGCTCGAGGTGGCAGCGTGAAGGAATGAAATGAAAAAATTGATTGTATGCGCGACCGAATTAAAGCCTTTTTTCTTCGCTCCGCCCTTTGCTTTAATATATGTTGCAGGGTTCAGGGGAGCGGCCCCCCTAGCGTAGGGGGGGCCGTAGATAGCCGGACCCCTTTGGACGGCGTCTGTCGGGGGTGGAAGGCTTCAAAAGGGGCCCAAGGGGCCTCCTCCGCTCCCTTCCAGCTGCCTGCATGGACCCGACAGGCCTCCGATTTATGTGGAAGGCCTCAAAAGGAGCCCACCCCATGGGGCCTCCTCCGCTCCCTTCCAGCTGCCTGCGTGTACCCTACAGGCCTCCGATTTTGGTGGAAGGTTTCAAAAGGGGCCCATGGGAACTCCTCCGCCCCCCTCCAGCTGCCTGCGTGTACCCTACAGACCTTCTATACGCTTCGCTGCCGCAGCGCTGCGCCGGGTATGGAAGGCCTCCGAAGGCGGCAAGAGGCGCAAGGCTGGAGCTTCTCAGCCGTGTGGCATGTACCCTCCGGGCCTTTGGTCATCGGCCTGCTTGCTCTTGAGACCATCAGCCTGCGAGGGTCAGCAGAGGCCAGGCGGCCTCTTGGGGCCATGCTGAGAGGCGCAAGGGGACGCCCGCGCACGGTTTTGACGCCTTCCACCCTGAGGATACGCGAAAAGTAAGCAGCGCAGAAAAGAGCGCGCGAGCGCCACCGCAGGGCCTCCTTGTATCATATATTCGCCTTACATCTGCGCCCTTTTTGCCTTCGCTTTTTGTCTCGTGTGCAGATATCTTGCATACCTGCCTCCGCGTGGTGTATTTGGGGACAATTGGAGTACTTCACCGCGTCACATCTTGATCTTCATCTTATTGATGCAAATTGATGATTTCATTGATACTAACTAGACTATTCCTTCCACTTGGAGTTGTGTTGACCACTACAAAGATTTATGAGTTCCTTCATCTACTTAAAGATGTCGCAACATCTAAGTACAACATATGTTAATCTTCGTCTTAATCCACCTGCAATATTATATATTGTCTTTGACGCCAAGGCCAACTGGTCAACATCTTCGCCACTGCTGAGCTCTTCAGAAGATCAAAAAGATGGGTTTTGGTTTACCGCATGTTCTCTCGGATGAGAGTCATTATCGAGAGTTCGTGTGCAAAATCTGCCTTGACTTAGTGGAGTTGCCTGCTGTCTACACGAGGAAGTGCTCGCATGTCTTCTGTAACAGCTGCCTTCGTGACTGGATCAAGGCCTCAGCGGAGGTGAAGGCAGATCATGCAGATGACATGGACGCTGGAGGACTCTACCAAGCACCGTGGGAACAGACGTCGGGAACATGCGCCACTGCGTATGGCACGGCACCGTGTCCAGCGTGTAAGGAGCCGCTCGTCGTGAATCGCGATGTCGCATACTTGTCGAAATTTGTGAACAAGGCTGTCACATATCTTTGCTATTCGTAGTCTTAATCCTAGACTTAGAGTCATTTAATAAATTTCATGTTCTATTATAATTCCACTTGGGCGCACACGCATCATTGATCGGGAACGAGCTTCCAGGACGGTACCCTCCTTTTCCAGCTTGACGGTCACCTCTTTTTCCTCATTCATACAATGCGAACCACTGGCATATCGACTTTTGCTGAGTGTTCGATGTCGTTGTCCTCTCGGTGGTGGTTGCACTTGGGGTGGAGACTACTCCGAACTTCAGGCTCACCTGACCAATAGCGACTCGCATGCAAGAGGCGCTTCATCACGAGCGCAAATCGATAAATGTGGTGTCGTCGGTAAGGATGCTGAGACCAAGAACGGGACATCAAGTGTGTGTGGCGCCTCTTCGAAGCCTATTGTCACTGCTGAGCAAAATGGGGGCGCAGCAGCGTCCAGCGGCCAGCAGTATGAGCCTGCACAACCCAAGTCGACATCGAATGGGCCGCTTGGTGGCACAGGCGCAGCGACAAACTCTAGTATACCCAGCAGTAATTTTTACGCCCAGGAGAGCAACCAACCTGGCCTCAATAGAAAGCCTGAAAATGCAATTTCGGATGCGGGTCTCCAACAGGCTGAAGGGTTGAAGGAGCTTGGGAACGGAAAGTATAAGGCTGGTGCATTCCAGGAAGCCACGCAGCTCTATTCCAAAGCGTTGGCTTTCGTGGACCGCGGGAATAGTGGAACCGATGGTACATCAAGTAGTAGCTCGACGTCACAACAACTTGCTTCACGATTACTCGCGAACCGTGGAGCCTGTTGGATGGCCCTGGGCGCCTACAAAAATGCTGTACAAGACTGTCAAGAATCTGTGCGTCGCGATCGCAACTTTGCAAAAGCCTTCATCCGCCTTTCGAGTGCCTTTTTTCTCAGCGGTGGTACACTGGATGAGGCCATTGGAGTGTTAGAAACCAGACGAGCGGCAGAGCTTCAATCACCCACTTCAGCCGATTCGAAAGCTAGTAATGCGTTTACGAAGGAGCTCTCTGGAAAAGTCACAGAATTGTCACTGCTGGCCGCTGCGTTGATAGGAGGAAAGGAAGCCCTGCAGCTGGCCGCTCGCGCGTCAACCGCGGGCGCCGGTGCGTCGGACCGGCAACAGCTGCTTACAGTGGCAGCAACGCGATTCCAGCGGGCGCATGATATTGCTGTGGCTGGGTTCGGCGCACCCCATGTCCCGCCTCAGTTGCAGCTCTGGCTCGCTCGTGCCCACATTGCTCGCAGCGACACAGATAAAGCCAACGTAGTCACGAGAAAAGTGCTTCGTGGCAACCGAAGCAATGTGGATGCCCTTACCGCGCAAGCGGCAGTGCTGCTCCTAGACGGCGAATGTGTGAAAGCGCTTGATGTTGTGAAAGAAGCCTTGAGGCTGAGCCCCGACAATGACGAAGCACAGTATCTCTTCCGTAAACTGGCGAAGCCTTTAGCGCAGGCTCTCGACCAGGGAAGGGCTTGTGTTTCTGCGCGAGATTTCGAAAACGCGGCTGCGCACTTCGAGACCGGAATCAAGACGATAGAGCAAAAGACCAAAGCACCTTCATCGCAAGCAGATAATGGCGGAGGCAAGGATAGTTCCGCGACGAATACTAGCAACTCATACGATCCATTTTCACGCTCACGTGGTAATGAGCAAGCATCTGAAGCGCAGAATCGCGAAAGTTCGCCGGTGCTTCGACCTGTAAATACGATGCAGGATCATGACAACGTGCCTGAAGGCGCGTCCTCGACTGCCACCGACAATTCAGATGGCAACTTCATGGATAGCAGTGATATCAACACCAGTGCCAGCTCTGCTAGCGTCGGCGCTAAACGTCCACGAACGGAAGCGATAACATCAACAGACGAGGGTCCCCAGCGAGGGAGCTCGTCTATGCTTTCGAGTTCATTTTCGGCGGCTTCCTCCGCGCCTCAGCATTTGTCCCCCGAAGAATCTGCATTACATCTCGGCTTGGAAAAGAGCCTCCTGTACAGCACGCTGCTTTCTGAGGCAGGAAGCGCAAACTTCCGCTTACGTCGTTTTGAGATTACTCTGAAGCGTGCCCAAACTGCACTTTATATCCGACCAGATTTTCGGGACGCTGTTGTTCTGCGCGCGAACACTCTTGTCGCTCTAGAGCGCTACGACGAAGCTGTCGCCAGCCTAGAAGGTGATACCCGCCTCATGTTCGAGAGCGACACGAGAGTCCAGCACGCGCATCAGAAAGCAGTTTTCGAGTTGCGGAAGTCCAAGCGTCTCGACTACTACGATCTCTTGAGTAAGCCGTGCACTGCAATCACCTTTCCGGAATTGCGTATGGCAGATACGGAAAATCTCACTGGTTCTGCGGAAGATAATCTTCAATCAGCAGAGTCCCAGGCGCAAGAACAGCACGCGGAACCAGGAATGGAAGCTGCATCACCAGCTGCCTGTTCATCAAATTCAAAACATACGGCTCGGCCTCGGGCCTCGGATTCTTATTATAAATTGTCCAGCTTTTCAACGCAAGCGGATATCAAAAACGCGTACAAGCAGAGGTGCCTGGAGCTACATCCTGACAAACATGCTGGGAACACGTCAGCTGCACAAAAATTCGCAAAGGAACGTTTTCAGATGGTTGGAGAGGCGTTTGAGATTCTAAATGATGAGGCGAAGCGTAAACTGTGGGATGACGGTTATGACAAGCAAGCAATTGAAGAGCGAATCCGTGCTATGCACGAAGCGGCACACCGAAATCAAGGCTGGGCGAAGCACCACCATCACTAAACAGGGAACGACGCGTGAGAGACTTTGTTTGTGCATGATTCGTCGATTAATTATGAAGTCACTGCAGCTTTCGCTCTTCCTTCCCTCGCGTTCTTTCTTGGTGGACTGTTGAGAGAAGTACTTCTTTGAGACAGCGCTGATATCTGTCCAAGTTTGTTATACCGAATGTCTTCGAGGACTTCGGGGACTTACTTACAAAGATTGATATGATAAGCGGACGCTCTTCGTCCATGCTCAAGAACAAAGAAATTAAAATTATGTTCTTCTCGATTTGATGATTGATGTCTATCCGATAGGCTCTATCGTTAGTTGTAATTGTATTCCGTGTGTGAGTTGTTAGAGTTTTCAGCGAGATGAACCATTCTGTCTCGATAAGAGATCCCTATGACTGGTCTTTGAACACATCGACTCCCAAACAACACCGAGATCAGGAAGATTAGTAGATGAGATTCACGATCTGTAAACTGACTCTGACAAGATCCATCATCGATCTATGTTTATTGGGTCCGTGAAGGTTCGACGATCCACCGTTCACACCTCCAAAGATCGACTAAAAGCACGATATAACGGATGCAAAAACCAGATCACAAGAGACACGGGTCTTTGGCAAGTTCACATGTGCGCCACTCGGGTGTTGATCTTCATCAAGCTTTTCACTCAGGGTCTAATATCTTGAAGTCTTTCTCCTTTTTTGAATGTGTGGATAGTTGGACTGAACATTTGAGAGAGTCTTATGATTCATCAGTGTCAGTGTCTGAATTCCTTGTTTATTTCTACTTTTTCACACCAGGTGCAGGTTCTGCGTGTTTGCATTATTGACCTACTGCATCTGATAGTGAGTAGACCACATAAAGAATCTAAAGTTGGAATGCATAATTACGAGACTACTGACTTCCAAGTAGAAGCAAAATGAAGCAAAAAACTTCCACTTCAACGCCAAAGGCCGCTGGCAAGGCCACAACCGGCAAGAAGATCTTGAAGAAAAAGGTCGTCAAGAAAGCCGCCAAGCCTGTCGTGGCGTCAAAAGAACAAACAGAGGACGAGAAGGCTACGCCTGCTGTCGTTGCTGAAGACGTTGGAGAAAAGCCAGAGCGTAAAGTCCTCTTCGAGGATGACGACGATGACTCCACTGAAGACGGAGAAGACGACGCTCTTCTCGGTAAAAAGCTCAGCGAAAATCAAGACGAGGGCGATGTCGATATGAGCGATGACGACATCGAGACAGCTCAAAGAAGGCTCGAGGCGGAAGCAGCGGACGAAGCCGCCGCAGCGGAAGCCTATCAGAAAGACCGAGAAGCGGAACAGGCCGACGAAAGCGATGGAGATGATTTGCATGCGGATGATGAGGATGGGGAGGAAGAAGACAAGACAAAAACACCAAGGGCTATGGACATGGCGAAGTTGAAGGAAAAGCTGGAAAACAGCATCAAGTTGTTGGCTGACTGGAGTACTTCTGCTTACTTACTTACTCTTATAAATATATTTTTCATGCCCTCGCAAAACATCAATGCTCACATTATATTGCAGCGAAGTACTGGCATCTTCTTCTTCATTATCTTTTGAGTTGGACCACTCTTTCATCTCTTTCTAGACTCACTCTCACATCAATGAGGATGTGAGTTCTGAAAATCATTTTCCCGAATTTTTTTCTGAAAACAAAACCAGAAACGCTCGGTGGCAACCGAAGTAGCCGAAGCAGACAAGAGGTGCGTGAGGAGATTGCCGAATTGATTACCATGTACTACGGATACAATGCCGAGTTAGCAACATACTTTTTAGACATGTTTCGGCCAGAGGAAGCGCTTGCCTTCTTCGAAGCAAACGAAAAGTCGAGACCTGTGACACTACGTTGCAACACCCTGAAAACTCGTAAGCAGGACCTCGCAAAGCAGCTCACGTCACGAGGTGTGAACGTCGCAAATATTGGCGAGTGGTGCGCGAAAGAGGGACTTAAGGTACAGCCAACAGCTTCGACGACTACGTTCTTTTTTCAATCAAATACAAGTAGGATCGATGGAAATAACTTAAGCCTACTTACTCATGTGATTTTGGGTTGTAAAGAACAAGAAAATGACAAATATGATTTAATAAGCGAAAATCCTCCTCGCGCAAACAAAAGGTATTGGACGCAACGGTCCCTGTTGGAGCGACACCGGAATATCTCGGCGGCCAGTATATGATCCAAGCAGCTTCAAGTTTCGTGCCAGTGTTGGCGCTCAACCCTCAGCAGGGAGAGAGCATTCTGGATATGGCAGCAGCACCAGGAGGCAAATGCACCCATATCGGCCAAATGATGCAGAATACCGGAACGCTTTACGTCAACGAGTTCCAAAAGCAGCGACTTAGCTCTCTCATGGGGAACATTCATCGTACTAAGATTTACTTTTAGCTGACGAATCACGACTAAAGCTACTTCGAAAAGTAGATGAAGCTACTTTCTTACTTATCTAGTGTTAGGCGTGACGCTTCCCCATCCCCGGCATGATGCCTTTATTGATGAAGCATTACGAGAAATAGAGAAGCACCAGGACCACCCTCTTGGAACCCTCGACATCAGCGTTTGTAGCCCGATTTTTGCACAAAATAATTTCAAGGTCTGGGATTGACGAATACTGTCGTCATGAACTACGATGGTCGTGACCTGAAGGACGTCCTGCCAGTGCACTCGCTGAACCGGGTGTTGCTCGATGCTCCGTGTAGTGGTGCTGGTATCGTTGCTCGTGATCCTTCTATCAAGAGCAAGAGAAATATCCAGGAATTCGAACAAACTGCACAGTTGCAGAAGCAGCTTCTCCTCACAGCAATCGATCTTTGCGATGCAAAGAAAGATGGTAATACTGCCTTTTTGAGTCAAGAAGTTGAACTTTCATATTCTTGAAATGTTGATCTTGATGGTCTTTCTCTTCATTATCTGATAAACAAGATGTAGTAAGAACTAGACGACCGCGATGAAGTTACATATGAAACTGAAAGAATCAACTGAAGCTAGAAGTTACCGCTGGATTTCACTTCCGCCAGGTATCGTGGTGTATTCCACATGTAGTGTTTCCGTCGAGGAGAACGAGATGGTAGTGGACCATGTTCTGCGAAAGCGCAATGTGAAACTTGTCGACTTCCGATCAGAAGTCGCCTTTGGTGTGCCAGGTTTCACCAGCTATCGAGGCAAGGAATTTCACAAGTCTGTAGAACTGACGCAGCGCTTCTACCCGCACCGACACAATATGGACGGTTTCTACGTAGCGAAATTCCAGAAACTGAGCAACGAAATGCCGCAGCTCCAGGCGAGAGAACGGGGAACGAGGGGCTCCAATACTGTCCATTGGGGCAAAGAAAAGTGGAGCGCGATGGGTGAAGGCCTCATCGAGTACGCTGAAGATGAAACGGAAAAAGCGCAGAGCAGTTCTGCTAAAAAATCTTCAGTGAAAAACACAGAAACAACTGGAACTGCGTCATCAACTTTCTCTAGTCCTAGCGCTCTTGAGAACAAGAAAACAGCGTCTTCTTCAGCAACAGCAGCCGTGAGCGCAGACGCTAAGGCTAAGCTGCTTGAAGAGAAAATGATGCTTTTCCGATCAGGCAACACGTCAAAACTGAAGAAGTTGGTGAAGAAGGAGAAGGAGGTAGCCGCGAGAAAAGCTGCCAAGAAGGTACGTAAGCCTGAAGAGACTCACGTGCCAGCCTGGAAAGCAGCTGCGGCTGCTAAGTCAAAAACCAAAACGAAAGCTAAGAAGAAGAAGACAAGCGTCGTCGATAAATAGAGCCTACTTACTACAACTACAAGACGACTCTCCTCCTATTCTTTGAGCGTTGAAGATATTCGAGGTCAAGAAACGCTAATCAATACTCGGACGAGACGAAGCTGTAGGACATGTGCGCACCAAAGTCATATCATCAGTACTAGGTCAGCGATCTTAAGTACTACACGTAGAATATGCTTACACTGGAGCCTAACGCCAGAACACGTCTCCAATCCATGCAAGAATTTAATCCTGAAATCGCCGTTCTCGTTGAGAAAAAGATGCGCCTCCGATGTCTTTTTTGTGTTCTGTCTCTTCACGGACCCCGACCCACCACGATCGACGTTGTCAAAGTTGGCTGTGGCGCAAACAAACCCAGCATCTGTAGAAACTAGATCGCTGAAGACCGTGAAAGCCGACCAGGATGTGGATGAGATCAAAAGGATGCCAATCCTGAAGGTTCATGTGATCTGTAGATCATGATCGTTCTTGGTTACCCTGGACCTGGAGATTGATGAGATAGAATTTTCATTTTGCACCTTCTAGAGATAGGGAAAAAACTCATGTTGAAGAGCAGTGTCTGTTTATGGTGTTTTCTTTGTTCCTCATACAGAAATACACATGTCGGTAATGCGCTAGTTCTTTTGATGTGAGCGTGAGCGGTTCTCCTTCACATTCTTGTATTTCTTGTTCTACTTTTTCGGTCTAACTGCGTCTACGTCCTCTAAGAAAGATTCGAAGATGGTAAGTAACGTGGATCAACGTCAAGAAATAAGCTTTCTGCATCGGTCGCGACTGCGAATGTGAGCTGGAAGAGAGTTATTTTCAGCTCCTCTTTTCCTGGGTTGTCTGGTGTTGCTACTAAGACTACTAGAAATTACTTAGTATGATGTCTCTCACTCTCCGCATCTCATATGTGATGATTGTTTCTCAAGTGGCCCGAGGACATGACCGGACAACTGTGGCATCTTTATATTACCCTCTACTATGATGTGTATGTTGAAGATGATCATACTTCATGCTTATGCGTAGATACATTTCACCGGATTTTTTGATGATTTTTTTCTTTCTCCACTGAATCGAAGTGATTTTTTATAAGTAAGTAAGGAGCACATGTAGATTAATTTGAGTTCTTCACAGATCATATTAAGATTAAAGAAGTAGAAGCATGACGATGACCCACGATTAAGACTCCTCAATCCTCTTGCTCTTGTTCTAACTAATCGTCAACATTATCACGATTTCAAGTTTAAGATGTCAACATCAGGGGCCAAGGCATCAATTAACGCAACTATTGCGCAACTGGGCGCGGACTTGCGGAAACCGCGTGCCGCTCAATGTGGGCTTTATCTACAGCAAGCGCTCGAGAACCTCGCTCCATCGATGGAGCATACACCGCACGTCACAGTTCTGTGGAAGGAGCTCCGTGGCTATGTTCGTGTCGGGAAGCTGGAAAAAGCAGCGCAGATTTGCGACACTATCAGGCTCGTCTGGCGGCATCTTGACCCGGTAGAACTGTTTGTAGCGTCCTCACTGTGCTTGTGTAAGTATCCACAGGTACACTTATCTTGGTCCAAGGCGAAGTAATGTCCACAACTACTTGCTGTTCGATTGATACTGACAGTAGAGTGACGTGTCAAAAAAGTAAAAGGCATACCATGTTACTAGTCGTGACCCGAGGGCCCGGAGGTGAAGGGGAAGTGTTTGGACGAGTCAGAGGGCGAGACTGCTCGTGACGGCCGCGCCGCGGAATGGGTTGGCCCCGGAAGCAGGTGAGCGTGAGCGGGCCTGTTTTGCTGAAGGCGGCCAAAGGGGGAGAGCTTCTGGCCGTGCTCCGTTGGTGCGCGGGGCGGCCGTCCCCGCCGTTGCACCGGATTGGGGGTGCGAATGCGGGAGCCTCTGGAGCTGCGGCGCAACGGTTTGAAGCTGTTTGCGGCCGAAATCGGGCACCGCGTGCGCGGTTCTAGGCGCTAGCGGCCGGCTTGTGCCGTGGGTGGCTCTCGGTACGTAGCAGCGGGCGTGGGTACCGTCTGGAAAACGCTGACCTTCCGGCCTTCTGGCCTGAAGCCGCTGCTTCCGCCCACTGATTTGCAAACCTTGGCCACCCTGAGAAGGCCCGGGCTTGCCCCTGGCTCGCAAACCTTGGGAAACCCTGAGGCAGGCAGAGGCTGCCCACTTGCCACCCCTGTCGCCCGTGTCGCTCTCTGAGCTGTTTGGCGCCCTCCAAGTTGTTGGGGCAACTCGGAAAGGGCAAACCGTCACGGGGCAAAGCGTTGGGCACGAGAGGAGCCAGGGAAGCCTTGCTGCCTTGAAAGGCGACAGGCTGCGCGTGAGCCAACGCCATGCGGACGGCGTGGAGCTTTACCCGCGGCGCGCCTGGCGGTATTCGCGCGACTCTGTTTGCCCCAGAATCTGCTGAGGCCTTTCGTTCCCGCGCACCGCGTGGGCGATTTAGACCGCTAACGCCCTTGCCTTCTGTCGAGCGTTTTGCTGTCGGCCACCTGCTCGGAAGGAGGCCCGCCGCCGCGTGCGTATCTTAGTGCTGCGCTGGCGCCTCTTCTTTGGGCGGTCTTGTTGGTCTGCAAGGCAACTGGGCGGCATCCTTTTGAGAGGAGCAGCAGGCGCAGGCGCCCCCCTTAAGACCTTGAGAGGGGCAGACCGAGACCCTTGAAACCTTGCCAGAGGCATGCCCTGGCATTGGCGTGCAACTTTGAGGGGGCGCATCTTGAAGCGTGAACGCTTCAAGGCGAAAAGATGCCAACGCGAACCTTGAGGAGAGGGAAGCTCTGAGACTTTTGCGGTTCTTCGTCTACTCTGTAGCCCAAAACTCTGAAGAGGCCTCAAAGCCCGGGGACTTTCCGCCTGGTGGTGAGCCCTGAGATTCTAGACTCCCCGCCTTAAACTCTGGAGGCCGTGGCGTCCGTTTCTGTCCCTAAATGTTGACTAATGCTAATGGTAATGGTTAAGCAGGCTTAAGGCTATGGCACCGCCCCGGTGGCACAGCAAGGCTTAACTCCATCTATGCTCACGTAGGTTGCTTTGCCCAGTGCGAAAAGCGTTAGCATGGTTGGTTCCGCGGTCCTCGAGTCACCACCTGTGCCGTCGAGAGACACAGAGCACCAGGTGCAAGAATCTAAGACAAGACTAGCTGATCGAAAGAGAAGTCCTTGCGAGAGAAAAAGAAGCCCAACCAGCCCGAATGACCATAGGCATAGAACCGGAGGAAGTCCGGGCTGTATTGATAGGAAGAGAAGTAGTTCGCCTGGGAAACAAGAAAAAAGCTGTTTATTGCGTGCAGACCACGCGAACAGTAAGGTTGCTGCAGCCGTCAGTCCGATGTTAACTGGGGACGAATACAGGCAGCTGCCAGGGAGAGGGTCTTCGCGAGAGGTGTTTGCGCGGCATCTCTCTCCAATCCTTAATATCCGTCGGGGAGATGAAGACAGCCAACTCCTCAGAAGCGTCTTGAGTGGAGCGAGTTCTTCTGCGCTCGTGTCCGACGGCGACGGCGGATATGAAAACTATCATGGAGCAGGACGACAAGTAGTAGTTCTTGATCATGGCGATGGAGGAGAGCAGCTATTACCCGGTGCCAGAAGAGACCACGCTCAACGGAAAAATGAAATATCACCTGAGCAGCGATCAGTTCAACAAAGAGACCAGGGGAATTTTCACAATCGTCAAGATCTGCTGGAGGCAGACGACGTTCCTGTCGAGAAGAGCAAGACGTTTGACTTGAACGATAAGTCTGACACGGTTTTAGCACAGATGCGCATCGACTATGAAGCTCGCGTTGCTGCGAGATTGCGCGAGTTAAACGCACAGATGGAAAACTGTACACGCACGCTATCCGTCTCGCCGGTCAAAGTTACGCGTGAAGATATGAAGTCATACTCATAAGGGAGTAGGTAGGATCCACAAGGTGAATGATCCTTACCTCGGAAAATGTCAGTTGCAGTCAATATATAGAAGGAAAAAACACACTCACACTCAAAAAGTCATGTTTTGGCGGAACGAGGAGGCGGGAAGCGGCTGTTGGATGTTATGTTAAATATATAACGAACTAGCTAGTTAAATATATAGGTTAAATATGGTAGTTAAGAAGGCTTTTCCAATGGCTGGCAAAGTGGAACTCTCTTGAAATCGTGTCTGCGGCTCCTCGTTCCGCCAAAACATGACTTTTTGAGTGTGAGTGTGTTTTTTCCTTCTATACAATAATTAGAGTAGTTTGTAGTACTTACGCATGGAGAAGCAAGGAGCGCATGGAGCGCAGACCCACAAGGGACGCAAGAAGCGCCCCCTTTAGCTCCAGGCATTGCAACTCCATGCGATCCATGCACTCCATGCCATGCGATTACGAGCTGGCAAACCTTAGAAATTGCTCTGCAGTATGTCCGTTGTATTCTTCTAGCATAATTAGCAGTGGTGCTACAGTCCTCTAACTCTAAGCAACAACTCCAGAAAAACATAGAAACAAAAGGTGAAAGTTGTGATATGTATTTTCTTTTCCTAGCAGTAAGTAAGCAGCAGAGTCAGGGTCCTTAGCGTTATTTCTTGGCAATGCCACGATTTCTATATAGAGAAATGACAAACACGATATTTATTGTTATTCTTCATTGCTGCGGGACACAGGAGAAGCAGTCAAGCAGAAGGAGAGCCAGGTAAACCTGCTGCGCGATCTACTGAAATCACGAAGAATCCGGCAGGTCGAAAGAAAAACACCGATGAAGACGCCACCAATGCTGGCATTCAAGAAGGGTCGCCTGCGGCTGAAACGCAACCTCAAGGTGTTTCCCTGCAGGAGCAGATGAGAAAAGCTCTATTGTCTTCTGAAACAGTCGAGCTCGGCTCTGCATTTCCTCCTGCAGTCGCAAAGAAAAGCACTATTCTTATGGACGTCCGGAAGTTCATTGTGAAACGGGACGCGGATAAACGACGTGCGGAAATTGCGACGTACGGAACGAGGAGCCCTCGTTTATCAACAAGCCCCAGGACTACGAAAACGTTGGACGGTCGGAGTCCATTGCAGCGTATGACGAGTAGCCCTGCATCCTTTTCTCCGGTTCTTGGTGCTTCACCTCCCAGCAGAAGTAGGCACACCCAAGGTTCTTTTGGCTCTGTCGCTTCGAGAGCTGTAGTTGTGACGACGGAAGATCACATTATAGAACAGATATCAGATGGTGCCCCAGAGCAGCATGCTGAGAAAGAACCTTTAAGCCGCACCCTCAGCAACAGCAGGAAGGGGGTACGGAAAATTGAGCTAGATCCTGTTATCGAAGATTGCGAGGCCACGACATCTTCTAAGGAGAACTCTGTTTCTCCACTACGACCACTCCTTGATTCGCGGCTCCACGGCTCTCACGCTTCTCATTCTTCATCTTCGTTACGCCACCAGAAAAAGGTTAGCAGGTATCCACATGCACATCAGCTTTCTCTAGTGCAGCCGACTGTATGGAATCAAGGGAGCTATAAGAAGGCGGACCCGCTCCATGTATTGGACGTGTACAGGGACGGTTCTGACCACGCACACGACCTCCTTACAGCTGCCGTACAGCCCGCAAGCCACGGTGGCGTGCGCGCCGTGCTCAAGGGTTTGAACTTTGACGACCACAAGGAAACGAACTCAACATTATTAGGACGCGGACGAGACTCCTCCCGTAGTCGACGGATAACTGGTAGTCCTGCTTCTCGAGCCTCCAGCGCGACTTCGGCGTCGCGTTTTCCACCGTCTCCTAAAAATTTACATTATTCTTGGTTACACTTGGTAGATTCCAGCGGAAAAACTTGAGCAGCGGCACTGGCCAAATTTTGCCTCTGCCTGCCTACTGTGACCCAGACTCCCGCAGCTCTGCTTCACGCGTCTGGTCGGGGGAAAAAGTGCGGCAGGTCCCGGCCTCTGTGCCGAGGAGCAGGCCCGACTTTGAGGCATGTAACAAGCGTCACCGTGCGGCTTTCTGTGCGTAGTGCTACTCAAAACAGGCCGCAAAAGCCACCGCCTTCTGGGCCCTAAAAGTCTCAAACTAAATTTTGAGACTTTTTTTGAGTAGCGCCATTCAAAAAAATCCTCAAAAATCACAGCCACAGGTTTTTACGGAGTGAAAGCCTCAAACTTATTTTTGAATTGTCTTGTTGCGTCGGATCCTGAAACTGAATTCCATCTCCAAAAACCAGTGCTTTTTGAGGGGGTTTTCCTGCAGCTCTACTCACTGAGTAGGGACTACTCAACGGGTAGCGCTCCAGGAAAAGGGGCCCAAAATCGATTGGCCTTTGAGGATGAAACTCAATTTGAGGATCCGACACAACAAGACTACAATTCAAAAATACATTTGAGACTACTTTCAACCCGCAAAAACCGTGGTTTTTCAGGGTCGCTTTGAGTAGCACTACTCAAAAAAAGTCTCAAAATTCAACTTGAGACTTTCAGGCCTAAAAAACCACTGTTTCTTGCGACTTGTTTTGCGCGGCGCTACTCAAAAAAAGCCTCAAATTGAAGCGTGAGGCTTTCAGGCCTCAAAAACCAATGGTTTTTGCGCCTTCTTTTGAGTAGCGTCATGCAACAGAAAACCTCAAACTCGAACACACTGAAGCTTGAGGCTGTCGGGCGGCTTGTGGAGCGTGTTGGTGGCGCTTTCTTGTTGATTGTCTTGGTGCCAGTTCCTTCACTGGGGCTACTCAGGTTGTTCCGCTCATTTTCGAGTGCTTTCCGCGAGTCATAAAGATTTACGGCTTCAATATGCTCAACAATCGTGTATAGTTGGTTATGGTTGTATCAGCTCCTTCTTCATCTCCAGTACGACTGTGCTCTCGTAGTTGTAGTTCACGATGCTGAAAAATGTCACTCTTGTTTCTATCCTCGTACAGTTCTAACCTTATCAGGGACAGTGCATGTTACGGCTGGTTCGGTTAAAATGGTAGTTCCACCATTCGATCGTGACCTGAATGCACCCCCACAACTTATCGTGGCAGACATTCTAGACGGCGATCATTCGGAAAACGAGCGCAACGACTTGCAACTAAGTTTGCGGAAACACTGGTCGCGGTCTGCTGGGGACGACGAGAGAGAAGGTGCAGCTAAGGCCTAACCGGCATACGCATTTGCATAGTATCAGGAAATATGTACTACTTTCATTTTTTGCATTTTTCTTCGGTATCACTAATATGCATTTATTGCCATTTGTTTGCTACATCACGACTTCATGAATTATTGGGTTAGTAGTTGCTCTCAATCTATCTAGCTACATGAAGAAAAGTTGACTGCGGCTGTTGATCGCAACGGGGGCAGACCACGCGCCACCATTAGTTTTCAAAGCGTCCACTGGATTTGGCACAGCTCTGTAGTATGTCTTCTTAAGAGAAGTCGCTAACGCGTGAACTACTTACCCTCCGCCACCTGTGATCTCTAAGACACGAAGTAGACCGAATTCCCCCTCGCGGGGTGGGGGTTTCCTTTTGGATGAAGGATCCAAAGGCAGTGCCCGCGATGTACAAGAGTCGTCGACGACACCGAAGTCGCGGTCAGTGGTCGCATTCCAAGAGCAACGAATGAAAGACGAAACAGTTCGTATGCTAGTAGAAAAATACAACCGATCGAGATCGACGGAGATCGGCAAAGGTATCACAGAGAATCAGCTGCAGATGAATCACGCGGCACGCGAATCTCTTGCGAATATGACCAGCACGACTTCCGCTGCCTCGCCACAGCCAGGTGGAATTGCAGGAGGGCGGCTTCGGCCACGTGCGTCTGCACATCAAACGATGCAGCAGCTACTAGCGGCTTCTCCTCTCAGTTCGCCTATGCCCATGACGCGATCGCCTCTGGAGGGTGCTTCAGCAGAGCTCGCTGCTGAGCCGACAAGTGGGAATACACTCGTACACCATGGTGCGGACTCGATCATCGGAGAGGAGAATAGCAATGATGCCTCCACCGTCAAAATCAAGAAGGAGATTGCCACTAAAGACGCTGCTCGAAAAAGCCGAGGGCGAGCCGAGGCGCTTCTGAACTACGTTGCGCAAAACGGGGAAAACCCAGCTGCTTGGAGGACAGTTTTGGGAGACCCAGCCGCGATTACCACAGCAGCAGAGCAGAAGCAAAAAGGACACTATGTCACTGCAACCACCCAAAAAAAGCCGACAGGCAACGATGGCTATAATGATGTAAAATCGCTGGACAAAAATGGTGGTCGTGCTTCTAGGAAGAAGAGTGAAGGGGAGGCTCAGGCTCCGTTAGCCAGACGACAAGGAGAGCGCTCTCCTAGCAGCCCTGGGGGTTGGCGTAACCCTTTTGAGGTAAGAACTTCGCCAGAGGAATGGCTTCAGAGAGATGCGGCACTCGGCTCTCTAGGTCCAAACCATCGCCTCTATGCGTTAGCAAAAGATGGCGTGTCGTATGAGCCAGTGGTCGGATCTTCAGCTCTCTCTCTGTTGGAAACGGAAATTATTCGCCAGCACGGTGCGACGCAGGAGCCACATCCAGATCAGCACTTTGTCTTCCGAGATTTCAAAAAGCACAAGAAAAGCGGTGTCACCGCAGGCGTGATACTTATGAGAGGATAAGAAAGGCGCGTGTCAGTGTCTATTCCTAATGGCACTGCGACTCGAAGACAAGCCATAATTTTCACCAATTCATCGCAGTTAAGAATAGAAATAACTAATGGCTGGGAGCCCTTATCATTTTCGCTGGGTGTTGCAGCCCATGCATTTTTCTATTTTTCATCTAACATGCGAAGCAGCGAAGCGACCGGAAAACTAGTAAACGGGGCCAGTGCAACTCGTCTGGGGAAGAGGAGCGCTGTTGGGCGACAACCAGCAATGCCAGCAGCGCCCCCACTGCCCTTCCAAGCAACGAGTAGGGCAAGTCGCGATTCCGCGCCTTTGAAAGCGTCAGATGCTGCAAACACAGCGGCCAAGAGGAATCGCAACTCGCGAGCTAAAAATGGGAAACCGAAAGTCGCTGCGAGGACGATGGGAGCTTCTTCATCCACCAGCAATCTGGTGGAAGAAAGGTTGGCGTCACGAGAGAGCAGAGCAGGCGACACTGTAATATCGCAAAAAAGTGATCCACTTGTCGGCAAAGGGCCCATCCGCATGCGGAAACCAGCAGCGGCATCACCAACCAAACGCCCGACAAATCTCGGACAGCCAGAAGGGCTCAGCGCAGGCACTACAGGCGGTGATACGTTGGGCACGACGGGAGGTACCACGTCGCGTGGCTCTATACAAAATTTCGTCGTTGTGATGAATACATCGGATGTGGGAGAACTGTCACAAACGTTGATGAACTAATTCTAACGTTAAGCTAATAAAAATTGGAGCTGAAGGAATACGAATATTGTCTGCGTCTGCCCATTGCTTAATAGTAGTCACTCGTAGTTGAAGCTCTGTGTTACTTAATGTTTTTTTTTCAAGGGTGAAAATCCATTGGAGCCCGCCTCTATCAGGAGAAGCAATTATGGCCGAGTCAGGGAACACGGAAGCGCAGCAGTGGGGCTCAGCGTTTACAGCAACTGATAGCGAACTTGTTGCGCTGGTGGCCGAGCTGGACAACCAACGCTACTCCCCGACCGCCGCAGGAGACATAAACGTGTGTCCGCAGCTCTTCTATGCAGAGGGCCCATCTTCATCGGCCAAAGAAGGGGGCTTACCTGACGCGGAGGAAATGAGGGAGATGATGGAAGGGAGCAAGCTAACGTCGGACTACAGCGAGATCTGCGATGCCCGGACGACATCCTCCGCTGTAACTTCTTCTACCATGAATAAGACAAGTTCTCCTGCTCCTCCTGGTCGCGGTCAGAACGAGGAAAGTGTTCAGACCACACTTGACGCGAACCAAGAAATGACGAAGGAAGATCCGGTGACGGTGGGTCTCGAGAAGTTGCTCGATGAGGTTGCCCAACTTAGTGATCATGTAGGCGGCCTTGCATCGAAAACGAACCGGGCAATACGGCCAGGGAGTAATTCGCGGACGAGGCCGACGTCTTCGAGTACCACATCCTCCACAGGGGCTAAGCAGCGGGTGCGCGGCCGCGCGAGGCTTGACGATAAGAATTCCACACGGCCCTCCTCCAGGAACAGGGATATCGGGGAGGATGGAAGATCCACAAGTGCCTATCCGCGTTCCGTCTCGCAGTCACCAACAAAGCTATATCGCGTTGTCGAAGCGGGAAGAAAGTCCCCGAGCAAACTAGATAACGGACGCCGAATGCCCTGGGAACGCTCAGACGGGACAGCTTCTGCGTCGCCGATCCCAGTCTTGCGAGCCGATAGATCCCGGTCCCGCAAACCGAGTGAACAAACTGCCACATTATCGTCCGTGCATAACGAAACTAGTAGACATGATGGCTTTATTGATATTAGTAGCAACGTTGGAGGTACTGAAACAGTGTCAGGGAGTGCAGTAAAAATTGCGGCGACTGCTTCTAATCCTGGAATCGACGTCGAAGAGACTGTTGCAGAATCAAAGGAGCGCTTCGCGGATTTAGCGGAGCGCGTGCTTCAAGTCCACGGTCGTGCATCCCCGTTGCTGATGCTGCGACAAGTGGGAACGCCTAGCGCTTCTCCCTCCCGGAAGGAAAGAGGCTCCTTGTCACCTGCCCGAACGCGGAACAATATCGCTGCTGGCGACAGCCGCGAAGAAGGGCGACGCAACTCCAGCTCACCGCACGAAAAACGACGACAAGCTACGTCTGCTTCCAGCTCGAGTCATCGACAACGGTCTGCGAGCATGTCGCGAAAAGACGCGTCCCAGAGGACCTCGCAGGATCACGACGATAGCAGAAGAGACAGGAGCAGCTCTGCCAGTTCGAGCCGAAATATTCGATCTCCTCCTGCTCCGTTTCCAAACACACTTTTGAAGTACGACGCAGCCAATCGCGTAGGCCTCGACAAGATTCTGACAATTCCTGCACTAAACTTGATAAACACAACTTCATCAGCATCAAGAGCAGGCAGTAAGAACAAGATCACATCGTTGTCAGAAGCGCAAGGAGGGACCGCTAGTATAGTAGACGGTAGAAGAGAGAGCGTTGGAGTCAAAAAGACAGGTTTTGCGGATGCCGCGACGGTTCAGGTAACATCCTCACCGGGATTAGAAAGTAGAAGCGTTAGCGTTCTGCCAGCGCGCAAGATGGAAGCCCTATCTCGAGATGTCTCATTGTCTACACTCTCTCAGATGCTACTTCAAAACACTTCTGTGAAGCGAGGTTTTAACATACCCGCGGCGGGAAGTGCGTTTTCGAAACGAAAAATGGACGACGGCAACAACAACAAGAAGGCCACCAAGTCCACTCTGCGAAACGCTCCAGCTGCAGCAGCCGCAGGGTCTTCATCACTGCCAAACAGTCGAAGCAATTCCAAGACAAGCAGTGCTCTAGATGTCGCCGCACCTTCCCCATTCCTGTTAACAATGCCTCGTGTGTCGGGTGTTTCCTTATCCTCAAAAAAGGTCATGAGTCGTCTCGCCGGTGGTGGTAGCCGCTCGGTTTCGATCTCGGAGGACGTCACCACAGAACGCCTTCCGCCAGCACCCGTGGTAGACTCTCTGACTGAGGAAAAAAACATACTGGAACAAGCACCACGAACAGGGGATGCGCCAGTCGCTGTGAACAATACAGATCCAAATGTTGTTAGTACTTATGAAAGGCCACCACGGACAGTAAACAAGCCGGCAATTCCTAGAGCTGCAAGGCCATCTATGTCGGGGTCAATAACAAGAACTTCTGGAGCTGGTGCGAGAGAAGTAGGACCTGGAGGAACTACCAGCAGTACAGTCCGTAGCGACGATAAATCGAGGGGGCCATCTTCGTCATCACGTGGGCGGCAAACTTCTTCTTCCAAATCTGCATCGCAGGTGGCTGCGAACAATGTTAGTCGAAAATCAGTCCGCATCGTAGAGAACAAGAAAGCCTCCAGCATGGCATCGCATTTTCGCCGCGGAGTTTCTTCTGGTGTAGCTGGCCCAAGCGCTAGCCGTGGTTCGAAAACTGAAGCCAGCACGAGAGCAAAACAGAAGCTGTCAACCACATCTGCTCCAAAGAACGTGCAAGAACATCAGAGCCAAGAAGGAGAAGAACTTCTCGTCGATGAGGAGAATCTAGTAGCCCTTCTGCAACCAGAAGAGGCAGCTTTTCTTGAGGACAATGCGATTGGCACGTCTTCGCAGGAAGAGATCTCAGACATCCCTGATGAACATTCTGACCTAGCTGAAGGAGGCGCCGGTGAAGGTCCCTCCGAAATCATGACCAAGAGTGGTCGTACCAACTTTTCTATGTCTAAATCTAGCATTTTGTCCGCGCCTAAAATAGAAAGCAACCTCTTGTGGTCATCGGACAGTGACGGAGGAGCACGAAAGTTCCACTTTTACCCCCGAACACGATTCCCTGACCCGCGTCAAAGGACTAAAGAACGCTTCGAAGAAGAGGCCCATGATCCCATACCCATCTCATCTTCTCAGGAGCAACAAGCAGTACCCGTGCATCAATCACCTCCAGCTTCGGCGACGGAAGTTGTTGTAAGAACACAGCAAAACATGATGAACAAGGACGAAGATGTAGAAGTTGCACCAGTTCTTATAGTGAAAAACGCGCACAAAAAAAAATACGATGCTGGAGCTGCCCAGAGGAGAAACGACACATCGGAAGAACGTGAATGTGTTTTCGACTGTGTGGAGGCGAAGCCGATGAAGTTAGAAGATGAATACGATGCGATTAACATCGTTGACCACGGTGCTGTCGGTAGTCCAGAAGTTGGCTCCTGCACTAGGCTCACAGTGCCCTCCAGCTCGGGACGTGTTCGCCAGCCGAAGCCATTAAAGACGAGTGGGACCGCTTTTATGCAGACTAGCACTCACGAGTTCGTCGATTTTGGCGGACTCTCAGCCCTAATGGAAACGATGCCGTTGCGGCCAGTCAACAACTAGTAAAACATGTAATTGCCAACGCAGATGCAGTTGTTAGCTATGCATAGGATTATGTTTTGAGGCAAGATAGAATCTGTGAAGCAACAAGCTACTTAGAAGAATCTGCAATAAAGATTTGAATTTGGAAGCAAAAACACTTTTTGTTCTGTTCATGTAGACATTTTACGTTTGCCGATGCCCACCAGCCCTGAGCCCACGACGCAAGGGTAGGCGTACTAGGGAACAGGCTTATAGGGATTCACATCTTCGGCAATGATACAACACGAGCATTAATATCTCTCGTTCTCTATGCTGCTCATGCATGGTAGGTTGTGGCGTTGTGACCAAGCGGCATACGCATTAATGTCATTCCATAACCTTCAAGAATTTCTAGTTCCACACCAATTTTGATGTTGCAAAGAAAGCTCATCCTTGATACTGAGGAAAAAAACTTCAAACAACTCACCTGCTTACTTATTACCGACATAGACATTCGCCAACATACATTCATTTTCATACATCAATATCTATGGCAATCCGAATGTTGTACACAATTGTAGGAATAAGCCTCAGACTAAAGTTGCCTATTTTTTCTCACACAGTCAGACAGACACACAGATTCACATGCACATAGGAACGCGAACGCCAACACCTTGTTATCATCTGAGAATGTTCAAAAAGATAATCTAAATCAGAAAATTGAAGACACCCTTTAGTTAGATGTAGCAGTACTTTCTTTCAATTACTTAATATCAGTAACAAATTGGAAGTGCAACGTTAAAAGAATACTTGCACGGATGAGAAAAGATCATGGCATCGATTGCAAGATTATAGAATCAAAACCAATATGAGAAAGACATCGCTCAGGAAAAATAACAGGCAAGTCGTCGATTGAATATGCTTCAACTGGGAAACGATAACTCATAACATATGACTCTTCGAAATTTCGTGCCATCAGCATAGATTGTGGTTGGTGCGTCTACTGCGTCATGATTTTCCTTTTTTTGTCTGTCCAACTGACAGTCTTCCCTGAAAAGAGAGACCGGGCTTTTACAAGAAGTCGGAGTTGATGTTTTTGGAAGTTCAGTGAGAAAGGCACGGATCTCCTTCAGCCTCGTTTTTTACTTCTTGTTTCTTGAAACGGAAAAGCTTGCAAGTACTTTATTTTGGTCGGCGAAGGTAGAAGGATGAAATTTTCATCCTTCTACTTTCGTCGTCATCAACATCTTTGGTCAAAATGGACATGCGAATCTGTCTCGGTGGCTATCGGGTAAAGCTGAAAGAAGTTTCTATCGTTGGCATACCTACTTCACTTTGATGTCGGTTTTCTTGGATTCTCAGCTTTTTTTCGGTGTCTGATGCTGTTATTGGTTTTGTATCATGCAAAGAAGTGTGAGCGTCCTAGTCTATCCGTTTTTTGGATAGATGACAAATGGATTAGTGCCAGGATGAAAGGAGCCATGAAGTCTCCTGCAAAGTTACTCCGTAGACGAATATTTTTTTGATTTCTTCATAACTGTGATGCTGGTTGAATCGACTCGTTTGTCAAGCAGGGACGAGGTTTCCTATGTTTTCCGCTTTTCTATTTTCATTTGTTTCTTTGAGTTGAACGTTGAGCGAAAAAGTATAATATTGATTCGCAAGTAACTTCTAGGTTTCCGTGGGGCGGGTAGTTCTTTGATGTTCTGATTGGTTGCATGTGTCTGTCAATTGTTCTTCCAGTTGGTTCCATTACAGTTAATAAAGTTCGGTCTACTAGAAGGAGAAAAATAAATCTGTCATTCTCGTCATGGTGAAGGTGATTGTCATGGACGAACAGGAAAAAAGTATGTCAGCCTCAAAAATGCAGGCGGACTCCTTTCGTGCTTCTACTGGACACGAGCAGTTGCATCAGGCCAATGCCGACGAAGTTGAGATGTCTCTGAGACACTTGCTCTCTCGGACCGGTGAGGCGCGATGGCGTGCAAAGAGTGAGCACGGGCAGCCCCGACTTCGGCTCGTGCGTCGGGACCCCTATTTGGGTCGCAATGTACGTCGGTGCGACCGTAAACGCTATGCAGAACTCTTTATCGACGCGCAGTCCCGGAATGCAGAGGCTGAGGCAGCAGGCACTTTCGGCAAAGCTAGCATCAAACCGTGGCTTGAATACCCAGTGGTCACGATCGAAGTCCCTGGGTCACCGCCTCTTTCCCCCCGGTCGAGGCGCGAAGCAAGCCCGCGGGAGCATCACTCCTCGACCAATTCGTTATCGAACAGTCCGACGACCTCAACGAGTAAGAAGGCCGCCGATGGTGGTAGCGTTTTGGACTACGCGGTACCCTCAAACGGGTTCCGAACATTATCGCGAGCGGAAGTCCTTGAAGGTTAAGGCAATAAGTCAAACAGCAACAGTTACATTTCTTCAATGGATTTATAATATCATCTGGACCACGATCATTGTTCATTCTTGAGGATGGCGTTTAGAGATCTCTTGACAGCATCAAAAATTTATCATCGTTGTTTCTTGTTCGTGGTCTCTACATCTTTTATTGCGTGATCCGTGAGGATCAACTCGGTGCACAGGCATAGGCATACGAATCGCCGATATGAATGATATTTGTTATGACGACTACTTCTGTGAGAGAATGAGGACGCAGGTGTGACCCAGATGAAGAACACCGTCTAAGAACGCGAACGCGAGAGGCGAAGCCACAGTCCTTCCAGCTTAGCTGCGGTGGGGGCACTCGCGCCTGGAAGTTTTCGACAAAAGCGGGTACGAATATGCCGCAAAGATCCTTTTCTTGGACGGCTCTTTCGAAGGTCAGATTCGCGCTCCTACGGCGAGCTCTTTCACGAGTGTCAAGAACAAAACCGTCGTTCCTTGGGGGAGCAGGTATTCGTACTGTTTCGTTTCCGTTTGATTTGATACAAGTTCACAAGTTCGTGTCTGCCTCGTGCACTCTTCACCATCTCGATCATCTGCCTTCCCACTCCGAGTCTAGGACGCCTAGAAAGAGAAAGTGTACTAATCGAATTTCGTCGTCAATCAGGTATTGGAAAGGACGCAATTTTTGGCGAAGCCTTCAGTGTCCATGAAGCTCACGCCGAGAAATATGGCTATTGTACGAGTTGATGGCACGTCGCAGAAAAAGCAACAGGTACCGAAACGAGCTCTGCAACGAATGACGAGCGCACCTGCTAGCGCTGCTCGTATCGCGTCCTCATCCGTCAATTTGACCGCCACCCCGACTGTCAGCATCATTTTTATGTGTTTCGAACAGTTTCTGATTCCTTTCACTGATCTGATGGAACAGCTTCAGCTCGAGGTTCCTCATAAGTAACAGTAAGTATAATAATTTTTATTCTATTCTTAAACTAGAACTACAAGCAGTCTCTCCCTGCTCTGTGTGTTGAATGTGAAATACCTGATCTTCAACATTGATATGCTGGCGCCTTTAACATTCCTTTCCCATCAGCCTGGCTGTCTCGAGTCGCGCATCAGATTTGCAGTCCGCGAGATACTGTTGGTCCAGACGACGTGCTTGAAGTTGCCGCGGCAGATGTTGAAGCAGTCGCTCTGTCGGGAGCAGGTCCTAGAGGCATCACTGCAACGATGGCCGTTCAAACTACGCAAGACAACCAGGAAGGGACTCCTGTGGAGGCTGTCCTGCACTTTGTGCCACCCACACGAATGAGAAACGCCACGCAACATGTTGATAGTCTTCCTGTTGGTATTAATGGCGACGTCGCGAGTGCGCTCTCTTCCACGTGTCTTGCGGAGAGAGATTATGGACAGAGCTCGGATGTAGACGATGCGAGCCACGTTGCGCGTGTGAGTTTCAACAGTACCGCATCAAGCACTGCCACTCCTCCACTTGTTGTCCTAGCGAAGACGCTTCTGACGACTGAAACTGAAAGCCCAACCCGTGCTTCGGGCGACTCTCGTGCAAACGGCGAGCGCCCCCTTCCGTTTTACGATGATGCAAACAAGAGTAAGACAGCTGCAACAAGCAGGGTTGCAGGGCCCAGTGTCGGTCAGACGCAGAACACGCGAAAAAACAACGATGTTGACAAAGCCAAACAAGTCCATATGGAAACAGGAAATGCGACAAACCGAATGCAAAAAGCCGTCAAAAAAGTTGCTGATGTTCAAGCATTCCATGCTACACTTTCAAACAAGACTCCTGCGAAAACCACGGACCCCACGACTGGTAAAAGTACCTCGGGTAGT
Source organism: Amoebophrya sp. A25 (assembly GCA_905178165.1). NCBI lineage: Eukaryota > Dinophyceae > Syndiniales > Amoebophryaceae > Amoebophrya > Amoebophrya sp. A25. Next base: position 1,583,616 of record CAJINU010000003.1, on the reverse strand, counting down.
GGTTCTTCAATAATCGATGGCGTCCAAGATAAACATAAGCAAGGAGCCGAAGAGAACAACGACCAGATTGTGCAAAAGTTGGATTCGATACCGATTTCCCCAGTTGTAGACCTTTCCATGCGTCATGCAGCGTCTTCACCAGCGGAAGTTGTGGAAGATGGCTGGGTCGTATTGGATCTTCCATCTGTCGACGAGGCTGAAGAATCGCATCGCATGGCCGCTGAGGACTGCGATGTCGGTCGGCCTTCTTTATTTGAACAGGTAGAGGGCAAGTTGGGGCTACATATTGCAGAGCATGCTCTGGACCATGTTGAAGGTATGAACCACAGAATGAAGAAGAACGAGTCCGCGACAACCCCGCGGAGCAGTTCGCGCAGCTCGGCCAACCAAAACTTGAATAAGGGGAGCCTGAAGCATCGTCTCGTACGTCGCAGCCCCTCCAGTCCGCGCGAGGACCGCAATAGCCTGAAAAGTACTCTGCGTTACTTGCAGAAAAAGAACGCCGGACTGCCAGCGAGCCCGAAAGGGGCGGGCCATTCTCCTCGCGCTCCCGTGGTTTCTCCGCTTAAGCTGGCGCTTGAACAAGCAGACACGTCAAAGGCAAAGCGCAGTGGGTCAGAGAAGGGACTCTTTCGAGAAGACTTACACGCATTTGGAATAGAAGAGACTCCCAAATTTGGAGCCACGACAGGACAAGAGCAATTACCTCTTCCGAGAGAACTGAACGAGTCGAAGTTGCACTCTCATACAGCTGCTCTTCTACTGTCGGGTTGCGAAGAACACTACGATTTGGAGACTTATGGACACAAACCTTCTCACTCAGCGCAGAAAAATGTTGAAGAAAATGTGGCATCGACAACGAAAACCGACCTAATTTCGACGGCTCCTCGCATTTCTGAGTCTTTGTTGGCAGGCTCTCCTGGTGATCGGGAGTGCGCATTCGCCGATGAAGAAGCCTCAGTCTTGGGAGAGTTTCTAGGAGCAAAGAATGCAAGTTGTGCTAGTACCCAGAAAGTAGTTACTTGCGTGAAGAAAGACAAACAGGACAAGACTGAGAATTCAACAAATCCACCATTTACTCAAAAACCAGGACAGCTTCTGAGAAGTCCCTTGCTCTATCAGCCGATCGCGCTGCAATCACCTGCAACATACCTCAAGAATAGTCTGGCGGCGGCAGCGACTAAAACTATCGCGACATCAGCTTCAAAATTGTCGAAGAATATGAGCACTACAAGTACGACCAGGTCATCGACCGCTGGTGTTGGTGCTTCAATTAGAAGTACCATTTCGTGTGTTGCATCCGTATCTATCTCGTCCACGAAAGTGCATCATAAGGACGGCGCAGGAGTTCCTAAACAGAGCAATCCGCGATTGCAAATCCAGCAACCTCTACCGTCTTTTCAAAGTCAGGCGAGTGGTTTGTCCTTGCCGTTGCGCGTATCCGCTAGGTCGCCGCGTTCGACATCTCTGACGAAGGATCACGGCTTGCGATTTCGGCAAACGCTTGAATTTCCACGCTTCGCCAATATGCTCGATGGTAATGAGACGGTGCCCGGACTAAATAACGGAAGCAAATCTCCAGCTATGACCAGTACTAACACGGTGCCCAACAAGAGCAGAAATATGAGCACTTCTTCGAAAATCATCACTGTCGGAGGCAGTAAGTATGGACCTGTTGCACATGAGCCCGCAAAACAGCACAATCTTGTGCTACCGCAGCGCCGTGTCGCGGAGTTGCTTTCGCCACGCGTTGGCGAATCTGTTGCGGCTAGTCTTACTTCTTTCAAAACTGCACCCACTGCCACTTCAACTTCGAAGCATAACTCCAACACGTCGAAGAACTACTTGAATGTGGCTACCTGTCCTCGACGACAGGGTGACTATCCCGATAAGGAAAACAGTGTGGCCGTTGCAGCTTCTACTGAGGAGATCAATTACCTGCGGGAACTCTGCGAGGAGACCGAGAACCTTATTGGCCATATTGTGGAGCGAGAACTTTCATCTGTACGAAATCTATGACAAGACAGTAGATTATTCTTACTTATTATTGAGGGAAGATCTAACATCTAATTGTAATTTATACTTATCTATAGGTACCAGGGAGGGAGGCCCCTGGGATGGAGCGGTGGTGGCGTCCGCGCGCTTTTTTCCACTGTGGTGACATGTAAGGACTTCCGGGGGCGAAGGCCTCAAAAGGCGGAGCCGGAGTCCCTTGGCGGCTCTCCGCGTAGACCCCACAGCCCCGACTCTTGGACCCTATCAGGGGGACGGCCTCCGGGGAAAGAAGGCCGCCGAAGGCAGTGACGGTCGCGAGGCCTGGCCTCTTTGGCGCTCATCCCGCCAATCGGTGGCAGCGTCAGCCGCCACCAAGCTCCCGGGGGGATGAGGACCCAAAACGGGGAGGAGGGGCGAGGCGTGCCCGCCTGGGTTCTGTCGTTTACATGCAGCACGGCGAAAGGGGTCAAGCCTTGCCGCCAGAGGCACACAATGAACCGCAGGAAGAACGACGTTTTAGCAAACAGTCTCATTCTAATTCTAGCTGGGTCAAGAACGTCCGCATCTACATCCATCTTTTCTCTACAGCACTCATACAGCACCGGCATATACGCAGCACCGAAGACACGTCGGATCTCTATCCATGACGGATGACAAATCAATTACAATTGTTGTATCATAGGCATAGGTATACGATGGATAGTCACACCTCGCAAGCACGCTCACGTAAAAAACGAAGACCAAGACATTTCTTTTAGAAGTTATATAAGTACTTACGCCTACAGTTACACACTCCATTGATTGTAATTTGTACAATATTTGTTGGATGCTATGTAAATGTAAATGTATGTATCAGTTTGGGAATGGCAGTAGAAAACAAGTATGATGATAATTTTAAATGTAGCAATGAAAGTTAAAGATCTACTTGGAAGGCTTTTAGGGAGATCAGCTCTCATGACCAGCAGTTGGAATTACATTCATTTTCCCAGTATCAGACGACCCTGTTGTATTGTTCAGTAATTATGAATATTTTGATGATAGGATTCTGCGTGTTGTTCATAAAGATATGGTTTGCACAGACAACATACTGATCGACATACATATCGCCTTTTCATATTTATCATGCGGGAACATCAAGATGGCGCATATTGTCAGGGTATCTACCTATGTATGTATAGGTATACGATGGATTCGCGACGGGAAGCTTAATGGAGCGCGAATAGATCACGCAGGCGCAATTGCACCTGAGACAGGTCCTATTGAGATTAACTTGTCGTGTTCTGAAAAGACTAGTGATCGCGGGTTGTTCTTCTTGGAAAATACTTGCTTTGAATGAATAAAGAAATGAAGTAAATGATCGACGGGTCAATGACTTTTGTCAGAAAACGGATTGAGTGATGAAAGACGATCTGCGTGATAGCTCACGGAAGAAGTGATCTTGATCAATATTGTGATGATCAAAACGATCCTTTCCAATGATCTCCTATGGCTTCCTCCTCGCAGCTTTTAAAACTGGAATTAACGAAGAATATAGCCAAATTTGTTGTCCTGAAACCGACCCACACTGACACGAGGATTCTCTTTGAAGTATTTAGAAGTGTTTTGCGCTATGATTAATTCATTTCTTCATCAACATTGCAGCGTTCTGAGAATCGCGGGCTCGTTTAATTGACGAGATTCTTGTCACCGTGGAGTCGCATATTAGAGGCTTAGCCTTAAAGGAGGTGTATAAATTGTACGAAAAATAATAGCGACGCGGCCGCTGAACCTGAACAAGTACATGCTTTAATCAGTTGTTTCAATTACAATTTGTAGCATGAGTAAGAAATCCAGCGACGCGCGACTGCGAGATTTTATGGTTTCATCTGAAAACAGAAATATGGGTGAAAAACAAGGAGATACAGCTGCAGCTGAGTCCGCACCTCCAGCAGGAGGTGCTGTGGCAGCACCAGGCAAGAACGCGAAAAAACAAGGTGGCGGCAAACAGAAACAGGAGAACAATGGCGGTGCCGGTGCCTCCTCTGGTGCAAGTGGTTCCTCGGCTGCGAAGAACCAGAACAAGCAAAAGCCAGCCGCGCCAGTGAAAATCACGACGCATCAGGCTGTCTTGCTCGCGGACACGACGCCATCCCTGGTGTTCAACGTGTTGCAATTAAGTGCTCAACATCCTATGCTGTTGCCAATTGCCGGTGTGCCGCTCATCGATCATATTCTGCAGTACGTGAAGGAGTACAACAGTTTCTGTGAGCGCCGGTACAAGGAAGCGATGATGGCAAACAGCGGAGCTGTATCCAACGGCACAGGCAGTGCAGATGAGATGGCAGCCTTTCCGCAACAGATGGGAGAGCTGCTTGTCATGACGCGGAGTAAGAAGCTCAAAAATCACGTCGAGAATTGGGAGAGAAAAAACATCGACCCGACAGTCGATAGAATCGCTTTCAAAGTTCTTGTGCCAGTAGCAGGCTCTGCCGATGCGGAGAATCAGGTGGCGACACCATACGCACAGCAAAAACAGAAACTGGTAAAATCGAGATCATGAAGAGGTGGCACTCAGGATTAGGATTAGGTGTAAGCGATATTTCGCCTGAGCTTCACACTCACAGCTGACATCTACTTCTAGGTAGAAGTATTCCAATCCCACTGCAGCTGTAAATCCTCAACGAACGCTGTCGCACGGCACTACCACTAGTTGTAATCCTAATCGAACTACAACATCTTGAAAAACATCGTCTTCTCGTATCTTGTCATTTCAGGTCGGAGACGTGTTGTCTTTCTTGCGAGACCTCCATGGCCGGAATGTGATCCAAGGGGATTTTCTCTTGTGGGAGCCGATCTCTCTGTTGTCGAGTCCTGAGATCTTGTTCGAATTTTTCACGCAGCATCTGCAAACACGACAGGACAGAGCGCGCAACTGCTCTATGTCTAAGCTCTTCTCTGAGTTGCCTCCCGCCTCTGCCGAAACAGAGCTTTTCCCGTTGACTCATAGGGGAGAAATCTACTTGGAGAAAATGGAGCATGGGTCGAGCAGTGCGACGTATGAGATTCTGCACAATAACCCTCAGTCCAAGCCGCAATTGGATGTGATTATGGCGAACTTGTTGAAGCGGGAGTCACGCGGCTGCCTTGAAGTGTTGAAAAACGTTGTAGACCTCTCAATCTACATCTTCACGCCAGACGTGCTGACAAAAGTCGCGAACGAAGCTGTTGATCTGGTAACTTTTTGCCTCTAATGTCTACTTTGTCTCTTTTCATGAATGTCGATTCATACTAAAGGGAAAAACGCTAGAATCAGAAAAAAACTAAAATTGGTTTTTGATTCTAGCCCCTCACCAGTTTAGGACACCTTCCAGCAGCAACCGCAGCGACGTACTCGAAGAAGCACCAGGAGGCTGGTTCCAGATATCGTTATGCGCAGCAGGCGCGCGAACCGATTTTCGTGAGGCTAGTACTCTTTTGGCCCTCGTGTGCGGGAGGCGAAGGCAGGCGACCCAGGCCCAGCAGCGTGTGAAACAGAGAATAAGATAATACCCACCACGGCTTTTGATGAATAGAATAAACGAAGCTGTTAAATCTCGCCTATAAATGATCCCAAAACATACTTCCTCAACAACAAAGCTCAGCAAACATACCCTACAGCTACCCTCCTTCCAGACCAATCAAGCACCAGCTCACAGCGTCGCGCTCTTCTTGCAAATATCCACTGGCTAATCCGAATATCTGGTAGAGTGATCTGCTGCACCACCTTGGTGCAACAGCTCTACGGGCTGGCGACTTCGTTCGGCTTCAGCTGTTGGCCTATTGGATATACCATCAGATAAAGGCTGGGACTCAGAGTAAGCCTGAAGGTAAGACCTGAAAGGGTATCTTTTATTGTTGTTTGGGGATCGTTTTTCATATTCGATACTGTGGCATTGATCTGAAAGATAACGAAGATGATTCTTATGTAAGCCGTGGTGGGTTCAGGCATTCTCTGTTTCACAAAGCGCGAGCGCGCGCGAAGCAGCAGCGGGGCGTGCCGTGCGGAACCCAGCCCGTGAAGAAGCCGTTGCTCGACAAATCGACGCCGATGCAGGACGAGAGTAGCCTCCAATGACCAGCGCCATTAGCTGTCGACTCGATATTTCCGTAGCATCCCACTCGAGTGTGCAGAAGTTCTCAGAGGGTTGAAGTCAAAATGCAATTTTAGTTTTTTTCTGATTCTAGCGCTTTTCCTGTTAGTATTCAATCGATCATTTTATCTGCACAGGATATCTATGTATGTTCCAGGCGTGGACTCCAGAACCCCCTTTGGAGGCGTCTGCCAGGGGTGGAAGGCTTCCAAAGGCGGAGCCTGCTCCACTCCCTTCCAGCTGCCTGCGTGTACCCTACCCTACAGACTTCGTATGTGCTGGCCCCTCGCCGCAGCAGCACTGTGTCGGGTGTGGAAGGCCTCCGAAGGCAGCAAAAAGCGCAAGGCTGGAGCCCCTGAGCCGTGTGGCCTGTACCCTCCGGGCCCTTGGAAAAAAGGCCTGCCGGCTCTTGTATGTTGCCGCGCATTTGATGAGGGCAACCCAGCAAAAGAGGCCAGGCCTCGAGACCGTCGCCGCCTCCGGCGGCTTTCTACCCCGGAGACCTCTTGCGTGCGAGGGTCGGCAGATGCCGGGATGTCTGTCGGGAACATACAGAGAGACGCACGTGGGCGCCCGCTCCCAGTTTTGGCGCCTTCCACCCCGAGAATCCGCGAAAAGCCGCGCGGAAAGGAGCGCGCAAGCGCCACCGCAGGGCCATCCACAGGAGGGCTGGCCGTGCGTCCCTGTATCATACGAGAAGATCTAAAGTTTCAAATTATTCAACTACAGAATTTTTGTGTCCAGTGCTCTCTTTGCTACATCATCTACCTAGAAGTACTTTCCTCCTGTGCCACCCTATCGACTTTTCTCCTTTTCCCTAACTCCCCAGACTGCCTTGTCCGACATCGTGAACCAAATGCTCGTCGACAAATTCGAAAGTAAGTTGTCAAGTGACTCTGCCTACGCGCACGTTACATACAAACCCGTCCGTTCTGTCTGCTGGCCTAAGTCCCTTGCCGCGGTGTCGAAGGAACTTTGTCAAAAGCTTTCTGGTGCTGCGAAGAAGAAAACTGCGAAAGGGGCTGCAGCGTCGTTATCCAGTGTTGTTCCAATTGTCGAGGTTGCGCGACCCGAGTGGTTTTCCGGAGCTGCGCTCGTAGCGCAAAGCCAGCGATTGACACTGCAAAACGTCGATGCTGCTCTGAACACTGTCTGCATTTTTTCACAGAAGGATAATACGCAGGAAAACGTGAAGACAATGACACTCCCGAAAAGTGAAGAGCTTGAGGTGAAAGGAGTTGTGTTTGCTGGAATTTCCACAGTTGGGCCCGATAGCGTTTTGCAAGAGTCGCACTTCATGGATGGGTGTGCGATTGGCAATGAAACTTTCGTGGAAAAGAGTTGGCTATGCGACGACGTCACACTGAAGAAGCACGCATCTGTCAATACGGGTACCAGAAGATACTTATCAATTCTTTAGAGGTCAGCACTTCTTTTTTTTTGTATCTTGTATCTATAAGTGTGTTTCTGGTAATAGCACTACATTTTGTTGTTCACCGCGCGTCAAAATCAAGACTCTTCGGAGATACTACTTAATATTAATATTTTTCCTCGTCCTTCACAGTGTCAGTGGAATATCACTACCACTCTTCTCAGGTTGCTTGCTTGGTCCCCAGACTGCGGTTCCGGAAAACGCTGAGATTAGCTCGGGTTCCATTGCTTTCTCTTCATCTGCTGCATTCCAGGGTCTGGCCTGTAAGGAGGCCGGCAGCGGCTGCGTTTTGCTGGACACCGACCGATATCGCGTATCTCACATAGTAGAGAACGAGATGGGCTGTCTTTCGCTCCCAGCAGCGGGAACAGTTGCTAAAAATGCTGCGGAACAGGGTGCTCAGAACGACGAGGACGACGACTGCGCAGCAATGGAAGTATTCGATGCAGCCCGATGGTGGACGGAGTACCGAGATTTGCGCAAATTCTTTGAGGAAGTGGACGATGGCGACGTAGACGACGATGCTAGAGACAGCAATGAAGACCCCTTTCGACGAGAATTGCGTACGCTTATCGAGGACTTCCAGACGAGATTTCAAGACTCTTCCCTCTTCAAGGATGAAAACAATAGCAAGAAGCGTCACCAGGGTGAAGAGGAGGAAGATTTGGATCCCCCAGACGAAGACGATTACAACGCCGCCCTATTGGAGTTGAAGTCGTTGAGAATGGCGTCAAGAAAAGCCGTACCAGACTTTGCGCGTGAAATCATGCAAGTGGTGCTCGCGATTATCGCAGGTGACCTTAGAAAATTGCAAGCCGCGGCTTCTGGAAGTAGTTCAGCAGCTGATGATGCCGTATTGAAGAAGACAGCAACGAAAAAACAAGTCGACGCTACAGTTGCGACTGTATCGCGAATGGGCCCGTTCTTAGCGAACTTTACCACAAAACTCGAATCTAAAACCTTCCTCGTCGCAGAGATCCACGAACGACTTTTCGGGGATAAAGGTGAAGCCGACAAGGACAAGGCGCAAGAATCAGCACCCCCAAGGCCAAGCTCTGCTGGTGCAGCTCCAGGAACGTCCCCAACCCTGTTTGTACACATCCTCAACGCTTTCCGCCAGTTCGGTGAGGAAGACCAGATCATAGATCAAAAGAGTATCGTTGAATGGCATGCCGAAGCCATAAGCGGATTAGAGCAGCAGCGCGCTGTGCTCGAAAACGGAAACCTTAAAGCACTTGTTCAGTGGTGCCTACAAGACGAAGACGACGACTCTGATGATTCTGAAGATGACGACTCCGACTAGAAATTATGGAGACGGTCTTCGGCCTTACACATCACACACAACAAGCTCAGGGTGTTGGCATGTAAGGAAGCTGTTGCTCGTTGAAATCATTTTTACTGGACACTGACAAAACTTTGCACAAGACCTTTGTTCAGACATTACCTTATCGCGCCCGCGCATCTTCGACTTCGTCTTTACTTTTTTTTGAAAACGCTTTCCATTTGTACACGTTAAGGAGAAGACGAAGCAGATGAAGCCCATTCTATTCACAGAATTGCGAAAATTCCACTTAGCTGCATTGTGCGATGACTGCGCATGAATTATTTTTTTGTGTTCAGGGCCAGGGACCCCACGGAGAGCTTCAATAGACCGATTGAAGTAAGTATGCGGCGTGATTCAACAGCTAGTAATTCGACGTAAAATCCTACCGCTATTGTTATTCGGAATGAACGAAAAATGCCCGAATGACCAACTGAAATTTACAAGACATAGGAATGATGATAATTATGCCTCATCCCGAACTTTCGAATCGTGGTCCTGTAGACGCCATGAAAGCAGAGAGAAAATGTCTGATAGCTTGGAGTTTTACATTTTTTTATGATTTCTTGTTAATAAGAGATCAAAAACAAAAATGCGCAATGGTGAATGTTGTTGTTGAATGCTGAGTCAGCTAGAAATAGCTGCTCTCAAAAGTGGAAGTGCGTGGTGAATGAAAATTGTTACACAGACTTAGAACTGAAATATAGCATAAGCATCATGTCGGCATTGGACGAGAATGGGTCGCAACCCGAGCTGATGGAAATGGTCCTCGAGGATGGTACCCATATCGAGCTCTCCTTGTCTGACGAAGTCGATGACTTGGGATCCGCTCCTGGCGAGGATTTCGGAGGTGTCTCTACATCTACTAGAAGAGGATCTGGATTGAGTAGAATAGGTGGATCAGGAGTGGATGGACGATTCTTGTCCGACGTAGACGAAGCAACATCGAGTAGCATTGCACATCGAGCAAAACCTGGGGAAACAGCAGTTTCGTTTCGCAGCCCGCTCGAGAGTCCGTACCTCCTCTACGACACCACCGTGCCACAAGAACATCCCGACTTCGAGGGGGAGGGCGCTGGGTCGACGACAGCGGAATCCCACGGCGGCGATCGCGGCCCTTTCGCCGCCCAGACATCAAAGACCAAGGGTAACGCAGGAAATAAGGTGCAGATGAAGATACCGGTCAGCGCTAAATGTCGACAATGCGATCCACCAGGAGCGGCAGTAGCAAGATGCCTCGTGTGCGAAGACTATCTCTGCCTAGATTGCCGACAGAGCTTCCGTTGCAACTCACCGTTCGAGTTGTGCTTCCCGAGTCGGAGTCTCAGAACTAACTCGTACTGTAACGGTTGTCACACAATGGTCCTGCAAAATCGGATTCGGCGCCACACGACAAGCTTGCGGACACCAGGGCCTCAACTATAGTACTAGCTACTTACTCGCCGCAAGCGCAACAAGAACAAGATGACAAAATCAAAATTAATAGATACGTCTGTCTTATAGATACTTCTTGAACTTGATTCTCAATCTCATCAATGTCATGTAAATTTGTCACCAGGTCGTGTGCTGTAGAAGTTGTCAGAAAAAGAAATGAAGAATAGTTAATATTCAATGAACAGTTTTTGCATATTGCTTTGTCATGCATCATTTTTGTCCTTCTCGTTGCTGCTAAAAATACGAAATGGCGTGGTTCCGGTTGCTTCTTGATCCTCAGAATGGAAAAATCCATTTCCCTGTTGGTAGATCAAACCTTGCCTATTGCCCCTCGCTCCAGTATCATCTATATTGAGCTATTCACACATCTATCGCAGTTGCGGCGCAGATGTCAAACTGTGCTTTTCTTATCTAAGTAAAAAAATGTATAGATTTGGATATATTTATAGATTTTCCTTTCAGCGCGACTAACATCAACTACATCGTCAATCTCCATGTTTAATTCTAGTAGTACTATGTCGCACAAGTTTTTTCTGCGCAAAAACAAAATGTGGACTACACTTACGACGACCACATTTCTAATGAACATTATCCTTGATTTTCATACTTTAACATCAAAATAAATATCACCCCGCGAGGGCTTTCGCTTGAAGTAGCAAAACTCGAGTGTCCTACGTAGTGTTCCAAGATATCTACCTGATATTTTCGGACGATATTTCGGTATTCGACCAGGAAGTAGAGGATCACGCTGAGTAAAAAAAGGTGTGGAGATTGTAGCATGCATGCAAGAGGAATTCGGAATTCATTCAACGTTACTGCTCGCGTAGAAATAGATATCATAAGACAGGATTTCGACGTGGGTGGTCAGACCTGATTTCGAATTCAAAGATCTTCAATCTATACATAAAGTTGTTTAACTATCAAATGTCTGTGGAGCTACTTGTCTACTGATGTATAATACATAGGTGTTCACAAACACAATGATCACGAATTCGAAGAAGGCAGAACCCCGAAGACACTCCGGCTAAATAAGTAGTTGCCAACTTGGATTAGACTTAGACAGTGTTTGTTTGTGAGTCGATCTTTTTTTCGTTTTATAATTGTATTTCCTCAACATGACGACAAGCGGAAGTTCTTCTGCAATATTGCATGGTTCAGTTTCAAGCGATTCGGAGTTTGTCGAGGAGGTGCTCCTTGGATTGGCAGGCTATACAGGAAGAGCTGTAGTGGGGTCACCCGACTCTTTCGCCCTACACGCGAGCGTTGTGGTCCGACCAGCGGAGCGCCAACTATGCAACCGCCTGTTGCGCGCCGGTTTCCTGTGTCACGAGCTCGAGCAGTTTGTGACGTGTGCCCACCTGAATCAAACACAGGCTGCTCTCTCGATTGCTTATCCAAACTCGGGCAAGAATCGTGCTGGGCCCTATGGTGGCAGCGAGACCGTGGGTGGCGCGTCCTCTTCATCCTCAGTTGGGCTGAAGACAACCTCAGATGGAGGAGTCAACAACGGACCAGGCACAGCTGGAGGTTGTACAACGAATAAAGCGGCGGCGCGCGCAAGTGCTGCATCTCCATCGATAGGTCTTTATGGCTTTGCTGTTGCGGAAACGGTAGAAGCGTATTTAGAGCAATGTTATCGCCCACTCCTCGAGCGCTTGGAGAATGAGCTGGCGTCGTCGACTATGGTTCAAGTCAGTGCGCTAGTGCAAGAACCACTCGTGGTTCTAGAAGTGCTCTCTGAGCTAGTCCGACACGTAGAGACGATGAACAAGGCGGAACTCGAAGGAAAGTATGGTCTCCGGCCTGGTGCGTCGTTGGGGTCCATGCTCATTGACCATGTTGCCAACCTCGTTGAGACGACGCGTGACGCAGCGCGCCCGGTTTTGGGTCTTTGCTTGACGAAGCTCACTGAAGTATTCGTTCGTCAATTGTCAGCCTGGTGTGTCCACGGCACGCTCTGGGACCCCTTTCGCGAGTTTCTTGTGCACTATAGGGAGCCTGGCTATCAGCAGGAAACAGCTGCACAGCGAGCATCTAGTTCAGAATCTCCGACCAGGCAGGTAGCGTTTTCAATTTCCGAATGGCTAGCAGATCTGGACGATGTCGAGGAGTTGTCGCCTTCTTACGTGCGCTTTCTGTGGACGCGTCAGTACGACGTGGACCCCGCCTTTGTACCGCAACTTTTTGTGCCGCCAGAGGAGAGCGCGAAATTCGCAGACAAGGTTCTCTTTCTAGGCAAAGCGGTTCGGGCGCTTCTGCTCTCTCGCGCTGGTCTCACTGAGGCAGAGGCGCACTCCTGCTTACAAAGGTTAGAACAACTAATGCTGGCATTGCGGGCGAGATTTCCACCACTTACCTCGAATCTCGACGATGATGAGAGGAACAGCTTTGACATTAAAGACTACAGGAGGATAAGATTAAGAAAGGCACAAATGCCAAATTCGGTGCACGTCGACGACTACCACGCTGAGGTCGGCACAACGACTGACGTTGGCGAAGAGGATGAGGACTCGTCTGTCTCGACCGTTTCAGAAGAAGACCTAGCAGAGGACGCTGCTGGAGGCGGTCCCGGGAAGAAGAAACGAGACGTGGCACGACAAGGCACAAGACTGAGTTCCGCCACCGTCGCTACGACCAGGCGGCGCAGAAAGTATAAGCCGAGCCAAAAGAATACGATTTCGTCGGCGAGAACATCAAGTCATCATGCGCAGTGGAAAGCGCGACAGAAGAACGAGCTCTCAGGCTCTTCTAAAAGTTTTGTGGGTATTCAGAATGACACTAGTAGTCATATCCCACCTGCAACCTGGGTAATGGAAGCAGCGCTCTCCGGAATTCGTGACGTCGTTGGACGCAAGCTGCGACAGCTCGTAGTTACTCGTGGAGACCTGATTCATCACCTGAGGGACATGAAAGGGTTCTTTGGTTGTTCCTATGGTCCATTTTTTCAAACTTTTCTTGACCAAGCGCACGAGCTGTTCTTGAATCCACCAACGTTATTCGCAGAGACAGAGCTGGCGCATGGCGCGTGGGCTGCAGCAGGCCACACGGAGGGTGGCTTCGAAGACGCAACCTACTACGATAACGTGGACTTGCTTCGGAAAAAGGAGAAACGCTTCTCAGCGTCGATGGCAGAGGAAAGAAATTCAGCAAAGCAGCTTAAGACGAGTACGACCTCAACGAAGCGACGCGAGCAACAGATTAGAACGCGTGAGCTGCAAAGTAGGTATGACACGAGACACGCGGACTCCCTTGAGGATCTTGATTGTATCCAGCGGCCACTGGAGGACGTTGCCTCGAGACATCGGCGATACCAAGTGCGGCTGTTGAACTCACGTGGATTCAACTTCCAGGACTTCATAGAGTGCGGACAGCTTATCGAGTGTTCTGGAGGCGCTCGCGCAAGTGCCAATGGCAATCTAGAGCTCACACCGGCACAACCTGTAGGATCTACTTCGTTGAATAATTATAACCATGGGTCTTTAGCAGGAGCAGGAAAAACAAGGCAGGGTCTGTCGTCCTTTGATGATCCCGCTTTTTCCCTTTCTCCTATGGTTTGGGTGGCATCAAAGCACATAATTGCGGAACCTTTCAGGTCGAGCTTCTCGTTTCGGTTGAAGCCTTCTCAAACCCGACGATATTCAGACGAACCCGAGTTGGATACGGGAGCTCGATTTGCACTTTTGTGGCAAAATGCCGCTGATCCAAGTGAGGTGGTCAAGGATAGCCGTCGAAGACAACTGGTGGCGCAAGAACTCATGTCTGCTTTCTCATCACCAGGAGCTATGACTGATGACAACGCGACAGGTGGGCGCGGTTGCGCACCGGGGCAATATCAGAAGAGCGATCATGGTCCTGGAGCAGAGACATCTTCACGCTCATTAGAGGAGAGACTCTTGGAGAATACATTGGGGCTGGAAATTGTGGTTCTTGGCGACCAACTCGCAGCTCGGGTGGCTATTAAGCGGAAAACCAACCACGAAGTCTTTTGTGAAGGCGTGACTACAATTGGCGACAGCAGTAGCGAGGGAGCGCATCTAGTACGTTCACCAAGCCATGACTCTTCCAGCACAGACGAGCGGTTTTTCACCATAGATGTTAGCTATGACCGGAATCGCTTTGCTGTTAGGCTCGACGACCGCTGCTTGGTGTGCGAGGCACGGGATGTCGACCTTTACAGTGTCTTGGGTGCGGATCCGTTGGGCTGCGGGTACGTCGGCCTGCTCTCTCTACCCTGGGAAGTTGGGACCTCAAGAGCAAAGCTGGGTAACAAGCAAAACGACACGCAGACTACACATAGACGTAGTGTTCGAGAGGACCCTGGCAGCCATGTCGAGCAGTACGGCGATGACGACGAAATCGGTGTGTCCCTGGCCTCGGTCCTTGTTCGTCAATGGAAGCACAGCGTTGTTCAACATGGAGCCGAGGAAGAGTTGATGATCGACCCCTGGCATAGGGATTTGAATATTTCTTTTGATATTCCCTGGCCATTGTCACTCATAGTCTCATACGAAAATCTTCAGAGCTACAACAGGCTCTTTCGACTGCTTTTTGCGTACAAACGAGCGCTGTATGGACTCTCACGGATCTGGCTTGTGCGCAGGCAGCCATACCGACCTTCCAATCCAGAGAGTACTTCTTAGAGGCTATCTCGGTACGACGTAGTGAATACTGATCACTTGGTTCTAGTACGTGAGAAGGAATTAGGCGGTAATAGAAATAACACCAAGTGGGTTTCATCCAACTACGATTAGTGTGTTCTTGTATGATAATACACAAATATTTATTTTTATTCTTGGTATTCAGAGAAGGCAGTCATCCCAAATCATTTTAGAATGAATTGAACCACCACAGCGCGGCTACATTTCCAGCACCAGTTCCAGAGCGGGCTTTTTCGGCACCGTCTGTATTTTTTCGTAACGCAAATTCTTCAGTATCTGCAACAGGACGTGATTGAGTCGGCCTTCTGCGGTCTCGAAAAAGAAGTATCTCGCGTGGCATCTCTATCGACTTCCTCTTTGTCATCGAAAAAGGGTGGAGATCATGGTGCAGGAGGAAGCCAAGAGGACGAGCATGTGGACTATAGTGATCATGAGGCATTGTATGAGGAAGATCATATCAGCAAAAGAAGCAGTTATGAATTGGCAGACTTCGAAGCGCTCGCGCTTGGGCACCAGCATTTCCTGACCCATGTGATTGGAGATTGTTTCCTCCTTGAACCGAAAATTCTTCGATGCCTGTTGGCAATTGTGTCTATAAGCAATCGCTTTGTGCGAATAGGAAATGTTGCTGCATCGGCTGCGACGTCCTCAAGCAGTACTGGCGCAAGATCAGTAGGCAGCATTGCACAACAACAGCCAGGAGGAGTATCGGGTGCGGGAACAGCGCCTTCGCAGACTGCATCATCAACGCAGTACTTGCAAATGGAAGCCCGTCTGGAAGCCAAATTGCGGCAAGAATTTCAACAGGTAACAATCGAACTCTTCCAATTATTGGCTAGATTGCAGTCTTCCTCAGCGAAACTCCAGTCACTACTTTTGCGACTGAATTACAACCAGGAACCAGGAGAAGTCGACTGCTGAACAGCACCAGGAAGAGCGTGTTGGTGTTGCAATTAGCATTAGTACGTCGAATGGAGGACTCTAGGCGTTTTGAATTCTGTCAAGATGCATGTGGCTAGAGTTATGTATGACGCACGACGTCGTGAAAACAAGAAAAATATTTTCATTTCTGACAGCAGTAGCGGCCTGCGATTGCCCTCGCTCTGCAGAATCTGAGCCTTCGTCCATAGATCTATTATAATACTGGCAGTAAGAAGCATAGTTCTTGTTATAAAGGAATTTATGAATTATAAATATATATATATCTGAGGTGTTGAGGTTGACTTATTCGTGTCTGACATTTTTCGCCTTGCAGCGGGCGCTGTGGAATTTCGAAAAATCCATTACACATCTTATGGATTTGTTTTTATGCGCTCGCGCTGAGCGATCCATTGTCTGGAGAAATTGTTGAGCGAGTCAAGCATGTGTTCGTAAGTAGAAGAAGGCACTTTGATGTCGACCTCGACACAGATGAGAACACAAAGACAAGCAATAAATGTACGATGATGATGCGGAGGCGATCGAGGGACCACGACTTGCATTAACACTGTTTTGTTCAAAGTTGTGTATGTGTTAGTCATTATCGCCGTCCAGTTCCATGCTCTGAGTATCGCGTTTTCGGGCGGGAAGACTTGTTATGAGGTCGATCAATGATGCTGGAGAGGCGAAAAAAAAATTTTTGTTGAAGACATCCAGCTGTGCTGATATAGCTACATGTTGTTCTCGACATCCTCGGGATGTGCTCGACCACACACCACCACTGAAAATCACACGACAAATTTCACATACTCAAGGAAGTTTAGGATAAAGATTCAGATCGTATGAAAGTGAAAGAAGCCTGCTGTATGACATAGATTATATTATATTGTAGCCTTAATGTTGAGTACCGTAAGATTTGGGCTGTTGGACATCGACATGGATCCTTCGAAGATTTTTCAAAAATCAAGAACGATGGCCAGGTTATTGCGATCATCATGATGCTGCATTCAAACATCTTGTGAAGCGCCTCGCTGTGTCCTTGGTAGCACCTTCCCCAACAAAAGCAATTGATTGTAATTATCCTGCTGCTTGTTGTGGCGAGTGTCGCCGCGACGAGTGTGGATCACAGTCGTGCATTGTGGATCTTCCTCTAGTTCAGAAGTATTTGTTGGCGGTGAGGGAGAAGCACGACGTCAAGGTGAGGCTTTCTTGTAATTACGTTTACCAAGATATCATAGCGTGGCCTGTGTGTACATAGGTGGTTAGACGTGGCCTGCCTTTGGCTTGCATAGTGCCTATCGCGGGCGCAGCGTGTAGTTGCAAAGTCGGGGCTACCGCCATTCAAAACGTTTCTCTGCAGTTGCTCCTGCTAGTCCGCCACTTTCATAGCAGTTTTTTGGTCCCTCTTTATTTCGGCGAGCAATGATGTTTAGATGATCACACAATGATGTAGTATATTAGGCTTTGTCTTTGATGATTACGATTTAGGAAGCTTACATATTCATTTACCGAATACATAGAAGACAGCGTTTTTCCGTAAAGCGTAAAGGCATGTGGAATTCCAATACCTTTGCCACCACTGCTTTTTATGTTGAAGGAGCCTGTTGCCAATAGGATAGTATATTACGGCATTTTTCCACCATCTTTCAAGAAGGGCGCGTTTTTGTATCTCTATGTTAAACTCACTCCATTTATTTTCAGGTTCGTTATCCTTTTTCATATTTCCGAGATTTCGATTGACTAACATCGTCGTGCAACTACAAACTTTTTGCAGGGACGCAGGAAGAAACAATGAGATACGTATGGTAGTTGTACCACAGCACATGCAGTCGTGTGTCAATTATTTATTATGATCATCTTTAATTATGAAATTTTTTTTCTTCAAATATTTTTTTCCGTGATTGGTCTGACCATGATCCATTTGATGTTCTGTACTTAGATGAAAGCATAGAATTGAAAGGCATCCACGATTAAAAAGTTCCATTATATTGCTCATCTACTCAGCCTGCACTGTATTACAACTCAAACAGAGACTAAAAAGAGGTCAATGATTTTGCGGATTATTCCATTAGTATTTTCATGCATTCGCAATCGCATTTCAATAGGCTTTGAAGATCTCTATGTAATTACAGTGTAAAAAATTGGACCTGAGTAGGACTTGATCTTAGAAGAAGTAGACTTATGAATGAATATTTATACCACATCATTACCATTACGTTACGTAACGAAAAATATGGATATGGCACTGGATAAGGTGATAACTACAGTATCGGTAGCATGTCCATGTCGTGGTCAATAGAACGCATATAATGAAGAACTACATTTAATATTAATTATATATAGAGAAGATTATATCTTGTTTATCCTCATCGAGTATCATAACGAAAAGGCAAGTCGAACTACTAGTCTAAAGTAATCAATATCAGACGGCACCACTAGCCTGCTGTGGTGGAGCCACATAATTTTCGAGGAGTCGTTTATGGATCCGAGAAGACGCTCAAAACAGCTCGGGGATTCTTGAATATTAGTAAGGGCACGATGAAGCAGGGTAAATCCTAGACTGGCGAAGCCGCGCAGCTCTCTGCCGTGACTGAAAAGTGGCAGCAGCACCAGGACGGAAAAAACGTACTAATCTAGCTTGTCAGGTTAGTATTCATCGATCGTGTTCGGGTGCTGATTTTCTTTCCATTCTGAGACCAACCCACTGGTGTGGTGTCCCAGGGTGAGGATTCGATGGGAGCAGTATTCCCCTGCTAGATATGCACTCACGCGGATACCTGGCACCTTCTGAACCTTTCAAAATTTCGTGCGAGGCCTGCGCGCGCTCTCTCGGGGGAACGGCCGGCGACGGGGCTCGGCTTGCTCTCGTGTTTCTGCCTCAGGACGCGCCGACACCAGAGCAACAAGACCGCCCGTTTCCGTATCCTCACGGGGGGACAAATACACTCCAAGCCTTGGACGCTTCTTTTTCTTGGTGGTGGTGGGACGAGTACAGGGCTGAGGCCATGAGGGCCCGCGAATCGACGGCGCAGGGCGTGGCCTGTTCGTAATTCGTGGCTTGCCCGCTTGGCTCAGTGGGCGAGTGTTTGCATTTCACTCCGGAAGCCCTCCGGCTCGAATCTTGGAGGGGACTCGACTCTCAGGGGCATCGGCCGTGGCCTTCAGGGTCGCCACCGTCCCGCGTGCTTAGGGGGGAGAGCTGGGGAGAGCCTCGGCAAGTTGGTGCGGCGGCGTCAATGCGTGCTGCCTGTCGGTCGATCGTGTGGCCCCTTTCTGCCATTTTTCATGTCGTAGGCTTCAGAGTTCGCGCCCTAACTTTCAAAGTTCATGCCTTAACTAGAAGGAGCAACTTTCAGGATTCATGTCTGAAGCTTCAGCATTCACGTCTCAGCTTTCAAAGTTCACGCCTTGACTTCCAAAATTCACGCCCTAACTCTCAAAGTTCGCGCATGCCCTAACTTTCGAAGTTCTTTCATGCTCTGTCTAAATTTCGTTGAAGTCCACCGCGGTGCTGCGAAACAAGATGGCCACGAAATCTTCGCGAAGGAAGAGGGGCCCTGGTTGGTCTTCGTTGTATCTCTGTTTGTAAGGACGAAAAAGGCGCCGGCGCGGTCTCGGGCGCTCTGTGTTCGTGTTGTGTTTCTCCGTTGTTAACAGCCCTGGCGCCAGGTGGGTGCGGACCGCCCGCACATCATTGGCATCGGCGCCGCCCGAAGTGCAGCCATGGCACACCTGTGCAAGCTCCTCGAGGTGTAGAGAACCCAGGCGCGGGATAGGGGAGACGCAGGCGGGGAAGCAGTGGCAAAGCGGGACGGCGTTGGCCATTTTTCTGCGCTTGAACACCTGGGGCGGCTCTTCGTTTTTTTTTGTCTATTTCTTTGAAAAAAGGAGCCACGCCTGGCGGAAAGTGTGCGAAATCTTTCGAAAGAATCTCGCGGAATTATTCCGAAAAGGTTAGCCCATGGAGCAAGCTGAGTCCCAACATTGTCAAAACTTGCAAACATTCCGCAGCCAAGCACTCCGCGCAGGAAGATTCTGAGGCCTTCGCCTTCTGTGTTTTTTTTCTGAAGACATGGAAACGGATCGCCAAGAACAAGCTCGCAACAATTTGCAACGGGATGGCGCAAAGCTCCGCGCCTTCTGTCTTTGGTTTTTGTGGTTTCTCTGTCTCTCTCTCCAGACTTGGGAGGCCTTTGTCGTTGCGCATTCGTTTGAGAATTTGGCGGGTGGCTCTGGCTGCGCCGCAAGCTCACTGGCTTGCCGGCTTGTGATGCTCTCGGCGCAGTGGTTGGCCTTGTCGTGTGTGGTTGGCCTGGTCGTGTGTGGGTTGTGTCGGTTTCGTTTTCGGAGCTTTTGCGGCCCTCGTGTTAATGAGACAAGGACAACGACAAGGGCCGCGCGCGTGGGTGTCGGCAGCTTTCTGCCGGCCAAGATTTTCCGCCGACAGACTGTCGGTGATTGTCGGGCGTGGCGTTCTCCAACTTTCGCAACTCGTTCCTTATCTTTCGCAATTCCTTCAATCATTCAATCATCCGCATAGCAAAGCGCTGCGCGCTTTACTTTTGCAGTGTTTTCGCCGCGTTCGTTTACTTTCAAAGTAGTTCAAAACTCAAAACTTAGAGTCAAAATGTAGAGCCAAGACTTACAATCAAAATGAAAAGATAAAGTCAAAACCTAAAATCAAAACTCAAAATCAAAATTCAGAATCTAAAATCCAAACGGAGCGAAAGAATTAAAAGTGAAGAGATTTCGCGACTCTTCTGTTAAGTGTCAGTCGGAGTTAGAGTTTGGTGGACGATCGTCGATTCGATCGTCTCATCTGGGAGGAGTTCTGGGCTGTTGATTGTCTAAAATCATATTCGCCAGCAGCTTCTTGAGATTGGCTCCTCACCTCGACCAGTAAATCAGGTTAATGGCAGGGTCGTCGTCTTAGTTGTGAAAGAAGGCACGACAGTTGCTGTGGCACGTTTAGTAAAGAACGAGCTACGCGAAAAATACGACAGAAACAACTTGCTGGCTCGCTTTTCTGCATATCGAAAGAGAAGTCAAGTCAAGCTCAATCTCAAAAGAGTGCTCCAAGTGACGATCATCATCATGATTATACAACATAGCACTGCATCAAGTGTCGGCGGTATAAGGACTATACAACCTGCTTCTACATCGCAGAGCTGTCTTGGACAACAATCCAAGCCGATGGTTACATCATCTCCAAGCCCACCTGTTACAACACGACATCACCAGCAACAAGGCCATCAGGTACCGTCGCACGTTAGAGGTGGCTATTATTCATCATCCAAGGATCAACAGCAACGACAACCTTGCGCAAATAATGGTGCAATGTCACAACATCATGTGACCCCACCACCTGGAAGTGGGCCCTCGACGGGTGGAGCTTCGAGTACCGGCTCTACTGTCACCAGTCATGCTAATGCTGATGGGGGATCATTGTTGAATAGTACTAGTAGCTCAAGCTCGATCTTGGGCTCGATCATTAACGCGAGTATGGGAATGTTTGCCCCGGCTCGTGGTGGACCCTCTGACAACGGTATGGCTGAAAAAAGTCCATCTACTTCCATATTGGAAGGAGCACATTGCTCGGGAAGTTTTAAAACGAAGAAGGGAACAATCTCGCTCCCCTTGAATTTGAAATTACAAACAAACAAAGGCCCTCGTCGAGTTAGAAGACCTGAACCAATCATCTGCTGGATAGTTTTTGAAAGAAGATGGATTTTCGATATGCATTTAGTTTTAGACACAGTTCTAACGAAGGTAGTGGGATGCCACAGCCAGGTACCGGCTCGAGCTCGACGAATCAACAGCAAGACGGCAATCTCTCCCAAAACCAACAGCAAGGTTACAGCGGAGGCAGCAATAACTGTAATGGAAATATTATGCATGGGTATTCTAATTCTTTCGCCTTCGCGTAAATTGAGCGGCTTAAGGATTTTGAGCGCTGTTGCGAGGTTGGTATGTGTCCTCGGAGTAGCGAGAACCTCGCTAACCCGAGATTCTGGTTTTACGTTTACCATCTTCATACTTCTAGACGTGATACACAATTCTTTATCGAGCAATACAAGTATCTGATCTGGCCTCTTCTAAACAGAACTCCCAAATGTACAACACTCCTGCTCTCTCCGCCACTCCGCCCACGACAAGCGGGACTACTGCGTATCCAACGCCTTCTCTTATTCCTACCGGCTCTTCGCTCTCCTCTACTCCAGGCGGGCTTTCTGTTGCTGACGGCCTCGGCAACATCAAGAGCCTTTTTTTGGCAGACGATGCCAAACAACAGCAGCATCTTTTGAGATCAATATGTCAAATGAGTCAGACCAGACAAGTGACGCAATCGAAAGCAGTGGGAGGCTCCGAGGACGTGGGACAGCAGCTGCATCAACTGACGACAGGAGGAGCAGCTTCTTGTCCTAAGGGTGGAGGACGACAAGCGATTTCCACAACGTTTAATCCCAAAAATCACTTGCAGCCTATTCGGACGACCATTCAGCACGCAGGCAGTACAACGATGCCCTCAGCAGCAGGAGAGTTAAGACTCGCAAACTGTCATATTCATCGACTTCTAGGGTCTGGTTTAGTTGTAAAAAATCTGTTGTGAACCTGCTACTTTTTTTTTTGTATTACTTCTTCTATCTCCGGCAATTATTATCTATCACGTAAACGTTAACGTAAAGCAAGCAAGAACGAAAGTACCGCCAGGAATGTAAAGCAATACAAGTTCTAAGACAACCGTACCAACATCAAGAGAATCAAGCGGTGCAGACGAACGGAGGTGCACAACAGCAAAATGCTGGTGGAGGACCTTCCGCAGTGGCTTCCGGGGTAACATCAGCAGTGCCATGGCTAGCCGCTTTGCAGCAGTTAGCGGGTGGAGCGATAAAATCCATTACGCTCTTCAAATTTGAACTTAGATTTACCCTTCGCAAAGACGTGCTGGACCACAGTAGACGTGGACCACAGTTGTATCCCTCAACAGACTGAAATTTTACGAAGGTAATCTGATATTCTCAGACATGTTGTTCTAATCAAACGACTGTGACAACATCATCAACTACAACAGACTCATCCTCGATTTCGACAGCCAACGAAGTCGAGCAAAGAAGTCTGGCAAACAGGAACATCACAGCGGCTGCAGCGAGTCAAGCTGACAATTTGAAGCAAGTAGGAGGGACAAAAGGAGCATCGGGCGGAGGTCCAGTTCCAAATATCGGGTTAGCAGGAATGGAAATCCAGCAGGTCGAAGGCGGGAGGCGGGAACGAGAACCGATTTCCGTGACGATTTCAAATAATTATGGCTCTCAAAAAAAGCACCAATCTGACTTGTGTGTGTACTCTATTTGCATCAGAGCAAGGAGCGTAGCGCCTCCTAAAGAAATTTTCGACCGTGTCACTCACTTAGAGGATATATTGAGACATAGATATTTATATATACAGTATTAGATGCGGACGTCCTCGTCGACAATTGAAAGAATAAAGATGAGTCAAGCCACATTAAGGGTAGTCCATCTTCTAAATTAAGAGCAGCACCACCTTAACGACAGGAGGGGCACCGATTGGCCAAAATCTGTCAGCAAGTGCGACCACAACTAACATCCAACAAGGAAGTACCAGCGCTAACGCAGTGCTGCACAATCGCCTAGACAACAATGTCTTTGCCATGGACTGTTCGTCTTCTACCTCTAGTTCCGGGCAGCAGGATGGAGTATCTCTGCAAGTTGCTCAAAACTTCTTCTCGACGACAACTGTATCCGCGAAAATGGAGAATCAAACAACAACGAACAATCTGATATCCTCAACAGCATCAGGTACGAATCTCAACATGATGCCTCGTCAACTTCCTTCCACCTCAGTGGAACCTTCTAGCGCTTTGACAAAGTCCAGAATCATGTCGACGACCGCGCCAGGCGGTTCTGCTGCAGCATCCTGTGACGGACGCCGCTCCACGGCTACTTCTGCGAACTCTGGCGGGGCCGCAACCGGATGGGGAACCGGCGATATGCAGAATTCCTCAACGCCTCACATGAGCATGCTGCGTCATAGTCGCACCGTCGGTCTCCACAATGCTGGCCTGCGAACAGGCAGTTGTAATATGTCAAACCAACAAAATCTCAACAATAGAACAGCAACAGATCCGCGAGACAGCAAAATGACAGCGGCTTCTGCGACGCGACAAGGAGAAGAACACCTTCCACAAGCTGCTGCAACCTGCACGACGACTTCATCAATTACAAATAACTGCGCAGGAGGGGGCAATAACTTAACCTCAAGTTGTTCCAACACAAACAGCACCAGTGTGCAGCACCAGTATGGGCAACACGTACAATACAATCAGCAAGGAGCAGGCGTTGCAGGCGCTCGGTCTTCGCTTGACAGCAACTCCGTTGTGCCTGCTGGCCTGATCTCTTCGCATTCTACAGTTTCGGGAACTCCGTGCAGAACTGAAGCAGAGATGATGTTGGTACGAGCAACCTCTATTGGCTCAAACGCTTTGCAGCAGGCGTGCAACACTAACAACATGTCGTCTGGCGAGCACCACCAACAAGGGACGCAACTACAACCTGGGAGTTACGCGCAGCAGCGCCAGCAAGAGCAACATCATAATTATCAACAATTGAATAGAATTACATACACATCTTCGCAGCAGCGGAATAGCAACATTTCGATATGCAATCAGCAACAACAGCACCAAATTTCATCTACGTATGATTGGCAGCAGTTGCACACCGCATTGGACCAGTACCTTGGTGTACAGGACTCTCCTCCACTAGGACATCACCCGCACCATCAGGTTACGTCCGGGCCAGGCAGCGTGAACGGGCACGAAGGAACAGCCCTTACCGCAACATCGTCAACATCACAAGTGAGCATGTATCCGCTTGAGCAGCTTCAGCAGCAGATCAACCACGTCTTGGGCTGTGGGCCTCTGCATGGGATGGGCGGCGCCGCTAGTGATACCCGATACAGTACAAACACGACCTCTTCACCGGGAACTGGACCCGCTTGTACTGCACTCGGACAGCAGCAGCAGGTTGCTAACGGGGCGACGGGGCCGTCTTTATTTAATACGAACACCATGGGCAACCCGATGCCACCAATGAGTGCGGGAACCATGCAGCAGCATCTGCAGTTTTACCCCGCGCCGCATCAGCAGCATCCCAGCTGCAACTATGATATTTCCTCGCGTATCTCTGGAAAGTCGGCGACGGAAGAGCTTCTGGGACCGGGTGGCCCGCTTTTCGGGAGTAACAACAATCTACAGCAGGCTGGCTATGGAAGTAACGGATTCCCCCTGCCTGGTAATTGTACAAGCGACGCACGCAGCACGCTATCATCAAATCAAGCGCTGCCGGCTTTGTTCGCGGCCACTGGTGGTCCGGGATCCCTTCATCTTGGGCATGCAGCGAATCAAACGAATCAAACAACGAATAACATTGCTCCCAACGGCGCGATCGAGTCGACGGCCCTGGGAGTCGTTGGCGGGCCACTTCTCCCCGACCTTCCACCACCTATGCCCCCGGGCTTTAACCACCCTGGCCCTCACTCGCAGGGTACTTTTGGCGGTAACACTGTACTTCCGCTTCCGGGGACAGCGCCAGATCATATCATGGAAGGCCTGCGATCCGGCGCACCTGCAGGATACGGTGCTCCTTTCGGCAACGATATTACAGCTTCTGCGGGTGGTAATTACAAGGGTAGTAGCGCAGGGTTGCCGACGTTGCCTGGTGCTTCCTGGTTTCCGATGGCTTCGCACATGCCAATGTTTCCGCCCGCACCGTCGTCCATCAGCGGGATGCCACCAGGTTTGAACTACCCCGCGCCAGGCCTGCAATTTGCTGCTGCTCCAATGCCACCCGTCTCAGACCATCAACGCGGGTTAGCTACTGGAGAGCATGGGACAGGCTTGGCCACAGACGGTACTGCAGCGCCTTCGGGTATGCCTTCTTCCAACAGCAATGCTAACCGCAATAGCTACACGAAGAAAGAAGTGCCTGATCTTGATTATGCGTTCACTGCAAATGCACTCTCGCGCACCGTCAGCACTCCGATGGCAAGTTGGAATGGTAATGCGGGGAAAGGGACGCCCGCGAACGGGATAAGTAGTAGAGAAGGATATGGATATGCGGAGCCACATTTGCGCAAGAATGGTGCACCACCTAAAGTCCTTACACGAGATCATAAAAAGGCAACAGAAGGAGCAGGAGTGACCGAGCGTTCGTGGACGAACGTAAATTTGATTTCGCTCATGGTACTTAGGAAAACGAAAACGACGACGTTGATGTTGAAGTCATTATTTTTTAATTTGCTTTGTACGTGTGCCTGACCCTGAGTATACCTAATCGTAACATAATCACAATTATAGAGCCAGCACGACACAGATGAAATATCATACGCAGAGCAGTTTATAGCACGCGTGGCGCATGGAGTGCATGGAGCGCAAACCCATAAGGGACGCAAGAAGCGCCCCCTTTAGCTCCATGCGATCCATGCACTCCATGCCGTGCGAGCGGGCAAACCTTATAAGTTGCTCTGTCATGATAGAGATGAGCGACGCTATCTTTATCTTCGACGACGCACGCACTTCGACCAACAATTTTGCAACATGAATACAGGGAACACGGTCGGAAGCAAGAGGCAAAGGCGCGGCCACAGGTTCGGGCGGTGCATTGCAGGATAAGAGCCCTCATGTGGTAGAAATTCAGCGATCGTCGCGGACTGACTTGCGAAATGGCCTGCCTCCTCCACCTCGTAATACATCGTCTTATGTCATTGACATTTTTAGGTAGCTGAAACTGATACCTGCACGCATGAACGCCATGTTTTTCTGCTACGGGGGTCAAAAATGATCTGCAAGATGCCGATGTTTTTTATGTTATTGTTAACTTCAATTATCAATGAAAAAATTGATTGTTCCAGGTGGCCGTCATCCTCAGCCTCCGCCACCACCCCCGACACTTTTACAAGAGCAGGACATATCAGCCAAAAAATCACCTTGCAAGGATCCTCCGCCGGCACCGGCTCCGCTGCCACCTGGCAGTGCCCAAGCCAACTCCCAAGGTAGATTGACTGTAGTAGATGCAGCTAAAAATAGTTTGTTAGCCTCAGCCTTACTTTAGGTGTGCGCCCTACATGTTATAGTGGTTGTAAAAGTGCTTGAAACATGACAATAGAAGCAGTGGCACCTATCGTTACACTCAGACTCATTAGCGTTCGAAAACGTACCAACAAAATAGAGAAAAAACCACTATGCCACTGTTGTACTTGATAGGTTGTGAAGATTGAAAAGTTTCTTTTTATATCCTCTTTTTACGACAGCGTCGAAGTACCAGAGGTTTGAGGCTGATGGAGATGGCAAGACTACGGTAATGATCCGTAATATTCCGAATGTATTAACGCAAGATGATCTCCTTGATACCATTGACCTTATGGGCTTTGCGAATAAATACAATTTTTTCTATTTGCCCATCGATTTCTCGAGTAAGGCAAATTGCGGCTATGCGTTCATCAACTTCTTTTTCGAGTGTGACCTCGAGCCTTTCATGAAAGGCTTCCATGGGATATCGCTGCACAGCAAAAGTCAAAAGGTACTACAGCTTGAACTTAAAGATGAAGTTCATGTGATCCTGACGTTGATCAAGGAGTCCGAAGCTTAGTAAGTCAGATAGTACTTGTTGGTCACGGCTTTTAGACTCAGAGACGTAAACTTAATGAGAGGAACAAAACGACATAATACAGATAACGCAGTGTGTTCCAGCACAATTGCAAGGGTATCAATCGAATATCGCTTATTACCGAAACTCGGCGATGAACCGAGACGTGATACCTGCTGAGTTCAAACCAGTCCTCTTTGCGCCCGACGGTATTTCTCCTCCTCGTGTTTTTGCATTATATTTAGTTTGTTTCATGCGAAGGCGAAGTGATCCATAAGATTTATCTACCAGCACATTTCAATTGTGCACAACATATCTGTAACTGTAACCTGTATCAGGGATATTAGAAGCCTCTTAAAAACCTAGCCAACGCCTGATTGCATTGTTTTGCCCGTAATATCCAGGTGAGCGATTACAGTTGCCGCCACCAGATCAGGACTTGCGGCCAATACTGCCGAAAATGAAAAAATCGACCACTGGCGGACGTGAATCGGGTCGACAGGGTGATGGCGATGCTCCATCGGGTGGAGGCTTTAAAAACGTCGCAGGGTACAGTCAGACTTCTGGATCTGCGGGTCCTCCGCCCACGCCACCTCCACCACCGCCGAAAGCAGCCAGAGTTGGAACATCGTACCATCTATTGTCTAAGTAAGTCATCTACTCTAGTATAAGTAGAAGTAAGAAGACCCGTGAGCACGAGAAGCATGGGGTTGTAGTGAGGAGATCATCGAGATCGACTAACAGTGTCGTACACGTGCTATGGTTCTCATATGGAAGGTAGAACTAGAAGATGCACTATATGGAAAATGAAATGCCTTTTTTTGTCAATTCACAGGAGATATCAACAGAAGCGAGGAGCCGTGGGCTCCGGAGCAAGTGCAAATCACCACGGAAGCGTCAGCGCAGCACCAGGCTATAATAACCATCAGAGTGCTGACGCCGGCCCAGCTGCGTCGTCTTCTTCGTCCTCATGCTATTACGGCAAGTATGCGACCACCGCCGCCAATTCATCCTATGTTGACCATCAACACGCAGAATTGTCTTCCGGTGCAGCTACAGGGTATGCTGCGACGCATCAAAGCAGCAACCCGTCTGGCGCTGACCACATGTACTACACCAGTTCAGCATACCATCATGGGTCGACCACTGCAGCAAACTACTATTCGTGGTATGAGTCGGGGGCCTGAGTAGAAGCTGGCTGCACTGAACAACGCACGGGCACGCTGGTAGTTCGACCTGAAGTTGACTTTTCCGAAATTATATCGGAACGGGGCAAAGGCTCTCTCTTGATTTGCAGATTCGTGATTCTGGACTCGGATGACGATGACCGTCTTGCTGTCAACAAATATTTTATTACCTACGAATCAGCTTCAAAACTACATCGATCTATGGCAGAGAACAAGATCAGACTCGGAAACACGAAATCGTGTTGAGTCTTATAGCAGGAGTAGCTCAACAGAAGATAACTCGTGGTCGTTCTATAATCAATCTGCAGTCGTGTGACGGGGGATGGCGGGAACCGGCAGACAGGAGTTGCATGCTGATCGTTGCACGTTGTGTTGTTTTGATGATGTACAGGCGATTACTTACAAGGCTAAGCAAGAAAAATATCACTGCTAGTTAGACCAAGACGAAGTTGAGAGCCTGGTCCTGGGACTTCAGGTGAAAATGAGAAATGGAGACGTCACCAACAGTGGTCTTGTTTGAACAAAGAAAACACACGGAAAATCTTGCCTTCTAGTGAGTAGTTACTTACATGCAGAGCTTGCAACGCAGTTGTCACCTAAGCATGGACCATTTCCTTGCTTTTTGTTTTAATTCGTTAGGATGTACGGTTGCCGTTCCTTACTGACGCCCTCGTCTTGAATTCGAGATACATAGAAGAATTTACGAAGTAGTTTTTTAAGTTTCTTGCTCGAGTTCGAGCCACCTGGATCTTCCACAAGTAATTGCTCATCAAAATAAAGGGCGAAAGTTGATTAATACATCTACATGAAGAAGATGATCATCCACCAAGTTTTGCTCCCACTAGTACTAGGTAGAAAGGATTTTCCTGGAGGTGATGTCCTCCGATATTGTACTAGCCTAGAGAGACGTGTAGCGCTTCGCCTCACTAGAGTCCACGCGCACCAGAAAAAGACACGACACGACGTCACGCGCGCACCCACCGACAAAAGCCCGAACGCTGCCACGCCGCGAAAAACAAAAACGCACGCCCAAGCATGCCGGCGCGCGCCTCTAGCGTGTGCGCAATATTGGGGCGGGGAGTGGGCTGCGTGTGGCCTTTTGGGTGTGGTGCCGCCTTGTTGGGGTACTCGTTGCGCCCGGGGGCGGGGCCCGGGTGGTTGTTCGGGTTGGCGGACGGTTTCTTGTCTGTTGCTTGCGGGGACCACTTCCCACGAGGGGGAGGGCTCGGGCCGTTCTAGGCTCACCCCCCGCCATCGCTGAGGCCTAGCTAGGCCCCCACGGCTTCCCCTTCTGTGGGTTCGTCTGTGGTGGTGGTCGGGGTTTCGGTGTTATGCCTTGACAGAAAAGGCGGCCAAGGGCTGCCGCTGCTCCCCTCCCCTTTCTCTTGGTGGATGTCTGAGAAACACCGAGGCACACTGACCAGCGAACAGGGCAGGGACGGCCGCGGCTGTCTTCTTGTCTTCTTCTTCTATCAATTTTCGGGAAAAGCCGAGACAGATGGACAGGGCGGCGGCTGTCCTCCTCTTCTTCTATTAATGCCGGAGAAAAGCCGAGACAGATGGACAAGGCTGCGGCTGTCTCCCTCTTTTTCTGGTGATGTCTGAGAAGAGCCGAGACTGATGGACGGCGCAGCGGCTGCCCTCTCCCCCTTCTTCTTGTCATGTCTGAGAAAAGCCGGGGCCGAACGGTGGGCAGCCAGGGTGGCGGCTGTCCCCCTCTCCTTCTATTAATGTCGGAGAAGAGTAGCCGTGGAAGTTGCCTGCTTCTTCTTCTTCTATTAATCAATGCTGGAGAAAAGTAGGCGAGACAGGTAAACAGGGCAGCGGCTGCCCTCCTCTTCTCTCAATTGTTTTCGATGTCCGAGAAAAGTAGCTGAGAACGGTGGACAGGGCTGCGGCTGTCCTCCTCTTCTTCTATTAGTGTCGGAGAAAAGCCGAGACAGATGGACATGGCGGCGGCTGTCCTCTTCTATTCTTATTAGTGTCGGAGAAAAGCCGAGACAGATGGACAAGGCTGCGGCTGTCTTCTTCTTCTCTTATTAGTGCCTGAGAAGAGCGGAGACCGATGGACGGCGCAGCGGCTGCCTTCCTCTCCTTCTATTCATGTCGGAGAAAAGCCGAGACCGGTGGGCAGGGTGGCGGCTGCCCTCTTCTATCTTCTTCTATATATTAATGTCCGAGAGAAGTAGGCGAGGCCGCTGCCCTCCTCTTCTTCTATCAATGCTTGAGGGGAGCCGACCACACAGATGGACAAAACTGCAATTCCCGCGCAGGTTATCGGAAAGATAGCTTTTCGCGCATTCTTCGCGCAAATTTTTTGGGAATTGGAACAAAATGGGCCAAAGTCAAAAACTTCTGGGTTTTTGGGCAGAAAAACTCTGGCGCGGAGGGGGGGGGGCGTTCGCTTTTGAACTATCTAGGCCAGAAGCATGGCGCCCATGCTTGTAAATTTTTGACAGCAGGCCATGCCTTTGACTTTAAGGCTAAGCCATTTGGGTTAAGTTCAAAGCTTACCGCGTTTAGGCTTAGGGCTCCGCCTTCTTTCTGCGCTTGTCGTTGTCGTTGCTTTTTGGCTAAAGTGCTAAACTTTTGACTTTGAGCCATTTGGGCGAAATAAAATAAAGACTAGCCTTCTTTTGGGGTTTATCCATAAACTTTGGCCAAAAGAGAGCGCCAGCGTTTTGACTCTAAACTATTTGATTTGGGTGAAATTGAAAACCTGCCGCGCCCGCGCGTTAGTAGGGTTTCGCCCTCTTTCTCAACCGTCGGGGCGTAAACCGTCGGGGCTTTTCTAAGCCGTGCCTATCGGATGTAGGCCATCGGCTGGGCTCTGTCTAAGCCTTCGGGGTCTACACCGTCCCCGCCGGGGTCTAAACCATCGGGACTGAGCAAGCCCTCGGGATCTCAGCCGTTGGGATCTCCACCGTCGGGATCTAAAGCTTCGGGGCCTAAGCTGTCGGGGCCTACGCCGCTGGGATCTAATGCCACACGTAAAAACTGGCTCATACTCAAGGAGTCAAAAGTTGGCAGGCAGCACTTAAGCACCAGTCAAAGTAGGTAGTTACCTAGCCAGTGAAAAAGGGGCTGGCACTGGCTTGGGCAGGGCTTGCGGTCTGGTGCTGAGCGATGCTTCTGGCGTGATGCATGAAGATAGGGGCTGAGGAATGCGTGGGAAAATACGTAGGAGGCCGCAGACCTAGTGGGAATTTGCTGATGATTGGCTTCGTGGATCCAGGTGGACCCATGGAGCCACTGTGGGGCAAATTTCGACTAGATCTGGCGTTTTCCACGAGTTTGCCCATGGATGCTGTCTGCCGTCTATTCACCTGCCGCGCCAGTTGGACCACAATGCACGAGGATCGCCAGCCTTTCCCGGACCAGTCTCTTGGAGCCTAACTATTTATCTACCTAGCTAACTACCTAGTTTAAGGGTGCCGGCCAATTTTTGACTTTCTGAGACTGAGTCAGTTTTTACGCGTGACATCTAAGCCGTTGGGGTCTAAGCCGTCGGGATCTGGGCCCTCGGGATCTAAACACTTGGGATCTAAACCCCCGGGGCCTACGCCTTAGGGGTCTAAGCCGTCGGGATCTAGACCACCGAGAACGAAACCATCGGGATCGAGGCCGTCGGGATCCAAACCCTCGGTGTGTAGACTGGCGGGATCTAAACCCTCGGGGCTGAGGCCGTCGGGATCTAAACTGCCGGGATCCAAACTGCTGGGATCTAAACTTTGGGGGCCTCAACTGCTGGAGCCTAAAGCCGTCTTTCGGGATCTAAACCGTCGGGGGTAAGCCCATCGGGGTCCAGCCTGTCGGGATCTAAACCGCCGGGGCCGAAACCATCGGGATCGAAGCCGTCAGGATCTAAACCATAAACAAGAGGGACCCAAACCAGAGCGACTGCCTCAAGGAAACCAGAGGGACGGACCTAAGCCGGAGGGATCTAAACCACCGGGCCCGGGACCCAAGCCGTCAAAATCGAAGCCATCGGGGTCTAAACACTCGGGATCTAAGCCATCGGGATCGAAACCCCCGGGATCGAAGCTGGAGGGATCTAAACCTGAGAAATTCCAGGCGTCGGGCTTCGTTGTGAATGTGCGAGCGCGTGCTTTTTTTGGAGCGTTTGGCATTTTGGTTGTTTCTTGTTGGTTCATTTTGTTTTTGTATACACATTGTCCTCCGATATGACATTACCCCCCGATCAAATTTTGACTACCCGCCCCTAGGTTCTGCTGACAAGCACGAGTAAAAGTGTGCTCTGGATAAAGATAATTACTAGAATTCGTATTGATATTCCTTATTATTAGTATTACCTACCTCAGCAAAAACAAAATTATGATCATTTTTATATATCTGCTCGGTTTTCCATTTCATCTTGACGAGTAGTTTTAGTTGTAGTTTGTCCTAGGTTTTACTAAAAAAATAACAAGTGGCAGGTCATTGCTTCATTTGTATTTCGTTCATGGCTGTCTGAGATCGAGATGGTTCAATGCCAAGGAGTTTGTTATTTTTTAATTTCGTGGATTTTGGGTCATTTATGGGGATGGATGCTGGGGCGTCATCCTGATCCTTTCGGTCGTGGGTGAAGCAGTATACAGCACTGCATCTTTTATGACTAGATCATCTAGTGAATAGACATCTAGCGCATCTGATACGGCTGCAGTGAATAGACAACGGAAACAAGAAAGAACAGAATGGCAGCTGCATCATACTCCATCGCGATTTGCTGTAAGATGCGTGGAAGGTGGCGCTGCATGTGAGGAAAGACGATCGATTCTAGAAAAAGTGAACTCTTAACTTTTGGGCAATGTTCTGGGTAGGGAATAGTTTTTCGTACGGTGTGAAGAAGCTCTCCAGTGCTGGCCTCATCAAGGACGGACGGCATGGGTATGGGTATGGCAATTGATGGCCGTTTTAGTCTGAGAAGGGTTGTTAATTTGTTTGTTAGTGGTCGCCATATTAGAGATCCCGTTCCCGTTTCCAAGCCCGGGAGCAGTCTCTTGATATTTTGATTTGATCTGAGAGTTTGCCACTGCCGTAGTCGCTGTACAAATTATGAAGAGCGAGTGGCCGATCGATTGATTCCTAGAAAAATATAGTTTTTCCACTCGTGCTTCTACTTTCGGTTTCGTTTTTTATTGTACTACTTCAGATTTAGACAAAAAAGATACTAGCTGGCTTTGATCAATTAAAGACTTTTGAGATCGTGATCATTTTATCTTTGATCATTGACTCCTTTTACATGATACTGATGCTACGCGTTCCTCCTCACTGAAGCTAGATGATGACTATGTGCTCCAGCAACTACATGATGCTGATTATAGCAGGTACGTTTTTAGTACAATTGATTCTTTGTGTGTCAATAAAGATGCTACACCCCGTGAGTGGGTACATCAATCAATCAGTCAATCAATCCGTCAATCAATCAATAAGCGCGCGCTTGTCGTAGAGCTAGACGAAGGCCCTCTCGCAGTATCCGTCTTCTCTCTCTGTGTCTGTACCTGTAGAGCGTTTTCACGATTCTGACTCTAAGACTGTACAGTCAGGAGCTGCTCCGACAGTGAAGATCAACTACGTCTTGGAGTAATGCTGTGTGTAGTAAGTCGTTGTTTAGAAGTCGGCTTTGGCGATGAAAAGGGTTAGGGATCATCCCGTGGGCCCATATTTGAATTGATGAATGCCGCAGCGTCCTCACTTCAAGTGAAAACTGCAGTCAAGGCACATGGTGGATGACTTCGCCAAGCTTCTCCACGGGGGCTATCGACGTTGCCACCTGTTGTTTCATCGTGCTGGGTGACGTCAGCACGTCTAGTCTTGATCTTCTTCAAGGGAGCACTACGTTCTTCTGGAATGGATAAGTTGACTGCTTGATCAAGTGGCTGAGATGAGGCCCGAGCTGAAGATGGTGGCTCGCTCGTGTCGCCGGGTAAAGCAAGCGGCTCAAGGGCGCAGTAAGAAGAGAATCAAAGACAGAGACACGGCGTGCACGTGCAGTGTTATACGCTCCTGCTAAGGTTTCTGGGCGTCTCATGAAGCCGCGCCGGAAGGGCGCCGCGCCAAAAAATAGGGTAAACAAGTCGAGCAACCCGAGCAACTCGACCCGATACGGGTCAAAAATATTCCGAATAGGAATTCTCGCGATGAAGATGGCAGTAGCCAAAATAGTTAACCCTTGGCACACAAAAAGCACAGCTAGCGTATACTTAGCAAGATGCCAAGACGCATCATTATGATCGGCGATCGCGACTGATTCTGTGTCTGATGCGAAAAGATGATCCATGATGCATCTACTTTCTACATAGCTTGGATTTGATATTATTGTCACGAATAGTAGTCGTCTCGCACTCGTCGCGCTTGGATCAAGCACGCGAGTGAATAATGCTACGAGTCGCCCTCGTAGTATTTCTCTGCTACGTGAACAATCTAACTTCCCAAAAATCTCAGTCATTTCTTAGCTGCTTGCTGTTATCATCGTCAACGTAAAGGACATCAAAATCATGCTCCACGAGTCAGCTAATTTTTTCAGACTATTTATATTTTGTGAATGTAGAGGCTTTACTAGGTGAAGTTGGACTCTTCAGCTTTTAGGCTCCGGCAATTTCATTTTCATGTTTGTTAGATATAACACCAATTGGAATTGCACAGTCGGCGAGCTGCGAGCAAAGAGGGACTTTGTAACATTGAAGATTATTTTTATGGATTTTGGCATTCGAAATACAATAGAGTAGAGACTCATATTATGACTTTGGCAGTCTGTAGCTGCGTCCTCCGCGGCCAAGTCCACGTAGAAGGAGGCTGGCTCGTGTTACCTTGTATGTTGTATATGAGTAGCATTCGCCGAGGTAGAAACTGTAAGCGACGTATCTGCGAACGTTTGCTGTATCATCCTTGTACGTTTGAGCGAAATACAGGGAGCCATCTACTCTGTGTATGATTAGCCCGAGCCGCCTTTGTCCCATGTTTCATCCTTCTTCATAGTTGGATAGTAAAGATGTTGGTCTCCTTCTGTGTTTTCTCGAGTAAACGCACAAATCGGGCTTGCCTGGATGGTTCGCTGTAGATGGTAGCGGCAGGTCTGCTCGGGAGATGGAAGAAGAAGGGCGATCGGCAGAAGTGACAGCCTTTCTCTCTCTCTCTCTCTGCGTCTAATTGGAGCCTCAACAGCCTCAACAACATTCTTTCTAATCCATAGAATATGAATAACATACTTACATCAATAAAGATGATGAAGTGACTCAGTCATGATAGTTGATTTTTCGATTTCTCTCCCAGTAAAAATAATTGGTCATCCGTGGACATACAGATATTTATGGTTTTCCAGAACGTTGATGCATTTTCATGGCATTTTTTTGAACGATATTGCTTTCTCCATGAGCATTAATATCGTCAGCCTCTACAAAAATTAAACGAAGATGAGAATTGTTGTATTCATTTTTTCGTCGATAAGTA
Source organism: Amoebophrya sp. A25 (assembly GCA_905178165.1). Taxonomy (NCBI): domain Eukaryota; class Dinophyceae; order Syndiniales; family Amoebophryaceae; genus Amoebophrya; species Amoebophrya sp. A25. The sequence goes on along the minus strand of CAJINU010000003.1, from coordinate 1,547,453 downwards.
GAATAATGAAAAAAGTAGCATGCCGCACTCACGACATTAAGCTTTTTAAGTGACATTCCAGCTGGATCCCGTTTCCGTCGCAGGTGTGTTCAAAAATAGCGGGTGGGTCATCCGCAACCAGAAGAGCAACGAACAGAACGAAGATAAAAGGCTGAAGCGTAGTATATTCTACTCTTTGTCACTAACAGCTCACACAAAAATGAAGCATGTCAGATCATAGTAGAGTTTCTACATAGTCGATGTCACGATCTACTGGAGCTCCTCCATTATGTGCTTGAAAAATCGTAGAAGCACTCCTGAGCAGTCGTTGTTTGTATGAAGTAGGTGTAGGAGATGAGCGTGTGAGGGTGAGCAAGTACGACGAACAGGTGTCCCTGCTGATGAAGATGTATGGACGCGACTCCACCAAGAAGAGCAAATTCCAAATGAAAATTTATGTGACGATATTCATACTCCTCTTGTTCATAAAACAAAACTCCCAACATTATGGTAATCGCCAATATGATCGACTGACCGCCACAGCGCTTCTCCACACACAACGACGACACCCAACAAAAAACCAAAACCAAGAGGTAGTTTGAGCGAAGTTCTTTGCTGTCTCTTTCGCCCATATTTGTACTACCACAGTTAGGTTGCTAGGACTGGCACTAGTTGCACTTGTGTTAATATCTCGAACAAATATGCCGGCGCTAGGTCAGCTAAGAACTGCACGAAGGCGGTCACCATTGTCGCCGCCTAGTCCTGAAAGTGCTCCTCTTAGCGACTTTCTTTAGTAACTTGCTCCCCCTGGGTTTTTCTGTCTTTTGGTTTCGTTTCGTGTGATTTCTCGCGCGCCTCAAGAGTCCACCGCGTCAGCCTGCAGATGTGTGCTGGGGGATTGTGGAGGGGCGCGGGGGGTTGGAGGGTGCCCGCGGTGCTTTGCTCGCAATTGGCGGAGGGTTTTCCTGAAAGGAGCGCAGTAGGCGCCGAGTGTTCTGCGGATTCACATCATGCCCGGAAAAGCTGGGCGCTGTCTGGGCTTTTGCGGCCTTTGCTTGGGTTTTCTTCATTATAAACACAGAGGCCGGGATCGCTTAAAAATGTTTTAACCATCAGGATCAGGAGAAGCATCCAAAAACTTGCATCCGAATCCACCAGTTGCCCCTTCCCTCGTCAATATCTTTTAAGATTGATTCGCTCTGTTTTAAATTCTCCCGTGTGTCCCTAGTGCATTTGATAATTCTACGGTTTTATTCCCGTCGCACTGAAAAATGTATTTTTTTTGTTACTCACAAGCAACAAGAGTCATCCACCTCGTGTATGATTTCGCAGCCAGTTTTTTCTGGTAGAAATTATTCCGAATGCTCATGTAGAATTATGTGTCTAGTATGAATTGGCAGTAGTTTCTCGTTGTTGTGCAGCATCTTGGTCTTCGTCTTCAGTGGGAATCATTTATAGGCCATTTTTCTCGTCCACATCAAATTCAATATCTCCATTTAGTTCATCAGCAGCTTGCCGCTATCTGATTCCCGATGATCTCGTGCCTCCAGAGATTGCGCCACTTGACGCTTTTTCGATCGGTTTCGCAGCTCTTCGGGAGTGCAAAACAACTATCGAAATCAAGAAGAAACGGGACCGCATTCGTCAAATCTTGACCTTGGGCGACATCTCCTGGTGGCATCGTATCGAAGAGGCGCTCGCGACGGCGTCTGCCAGCCTGGATCCGAATCAAGGTGCCGGTATGGACCTCTTAGAGATGCAAGAGGCAATGGATCGCCTCGAGCGGGAACAAGAGCAACTGTGCCCTCGAGAATCGTTTCATTGTCTGTTGAGTCCTGCTTTCTTGCGCTTCTATGACAAATACCGAAAGGCCGCCCGAGAGCAGGACGTCGACGCACAGACATCAGCAGATGAAAATGAGTTACCAGAGGAAACATTTGATATGAGCACTTTTCTCGCAGAACTCGACCGGCAGCAGGCAAGTGCGAACTTTCAACGCTACTCGGATGTTGGAGGTCCGCTTGTGTCGCTGAGAAGCGGAATGGCCCCCGACTACTTACAGCTTGAGAACTTTCGTCTTTTCCCGCCGTTGTTACGGCCTGACCTGGTTCTCACTGCGCTGGCCGACAGCATTACAACAGGCTCGAGCAAGGACGGCGGCGATACGAAAAGTCGTGCGGCCGGGGGCCATACCAGTGAAGGAGCTTCCGATGAGGAAAACGACGAGGATATCAGGACCGCCTCCGAACGTCTCCGAAATTTCGTATCTGGCACGAGTGGTACAAATGGAGGCGGTCCCGCCTCCGCAGCTATGCGTGGTGCGTGTGCATTCGATACCAATGCGGTGATCGAACGTCAGCAAGCGCGGCAGCGAGAGATTCAGCAGAAGCTCGCGAAAGCTAAGCGACGCATTGCCGAACTGAAGGAGCGCAACCCGGACACATGCCTCATCTGTTGCGAAACAGCTCACGACGTGACTTTTTTACCGTGCGGCCATCAAGTCGCGTGTGCGCAGTGTGCCAACCATAACTTGATGCATAGGTGCCCCCTGTGCAGGCAACCCATTGAGCGAAAGCAGCGGGCGCGCCGAGCGTCGTCCTAATGGTGCACTGAATAAGTATCCCGAGATGGCCCATTCGTGTCCGTCTGAAGAAATACTATGTATGTGAGCGTCAGCGACAGTATCCATCAGTTATAGTTTTTTTCTTCCTAGAAGCAAGCTGTAGCTTTTTTCATTTATTCTCCACGCACCCAGGTGGAGTGGAGTGAAATAATTATACAACGAATGAGTCAATAAACATAAAGTCGGTGATGTCAGTGATTATTTACTTGGAACAAAAAGAAATAAATGCTTCTATTATATTTCGACAAGTAGCACATGTCCTCGTGAGTAGCACCACCGTGGTAAATAACGTGTGTGAAGATATGACTACATAACTCGGGATCAAATGCAGACTATCCAGATAATAGAATAATTTATCTGGGTGTCGCTTTGCCCCAATTCACCGGGATACGAAAAACTTACCACTTACCGAAACCATTACAAGAAAACGCGGCACATGTGGGGAAGCATGCTCCTCCGCAGGTGCCGCATGAAGAGCGCTATTGTTTGCGAGAGCAAAATCCGCATCCTACAAGTCGGACACGGGTGCGGGATTTGGAACGCCGTTCCAAATCCCGCATCCGCGCTGCCGAATACGGACACTGTCCTCGCCAAAGCAAAATCCGCATCCTACAAGTCGGACACGGATGCAGGATTTGGAACGCCGTTCCAAATCCCGCATCCGCGCCGCCGGCTACGGATCCTGTCCGTGCGAGAGCAAAATCCGCATCCTACAAGTCGGACACGGATGCGGGATTTGGAACGGCGTGTCAAATCCCGCATCCGGCAGGGCGGAAGTCTGCGAAACGTGTGAAGCAAGATGCGGCCTCTTGCGGGATTTCCCGATTACAAAGCCTCCTGCCCAAATCCCGTGACCACAATGGTGGGCGCGGGATTTGAAGCGGCGGCTTATTTCCGCCCCCTTTGGAAAAAAATGGATGTGGCTGCAGGGAGCCGGATGGGATCATGGTGGGTAGCTCTGAAAACGCAGCGGCCTGCCCACAAGGGATATGAGAACGACGCAAAACGAGACGCAACCAAATGGAGCGAGTCGCGAAAGTGGTCTGTTTTTCAAAATAGGGGATGTCAGGATATGCAAAGCGACACCCAAAATAGAACGGACGTAGGATGGATCGGGTGGACCCCCCTAGTAAGTCTTCCGATCCTGCTTGAATCGATGGGAAGCCCATCCGATCCATCCCATCCTGGACCTGGCACGCCTATAAATTGCCCGCAGAAAAACATATCAATCTGGAGCTTTATGTTTATGCCAGCAGTGCAAGGCTAGTGGCCGCGCATTATATACGTACCCCCGCGGCTCTCCGCATCTACCCCACAGGCGTCCCGACTCTTCGCACCTTTCAGGAGGACGGTCCCCGGGGGCAGAAAGCGGCCACGGTCGGGACCACTCGCGAAGCCTGGCCTCTTTGGCCCTTATCCCCCCCAGTTGGTGGCAGCGTCAGCCGCCACCAAACGCCCGGGGGGTTTAAGAGAATGAGGACCAAAGGCGAGCGCAGAGGGATGCCGTTCAGATGCCTTGCAGGCCAGCGAGACCACCCAAGAGGCGCCGGCGCAGCATAGGGATACGCACGCGGCGACCGGCCTCTCTGTCTCCGAGGTAGGCGACAGCAAATGCAAAACGTTCGACGGCAGGCTAAGTAAGACGCTAGCGCCCACAGCACACGCGGCGCGCGTTTTGTCCCTGGAACGGCCTCAACGACAACGATTGCGGGAGCAAGCAGAGGCGCGCGAATACCGCCAGACGCGCCGCGAGTTAAAGCTCCACGCCGTCCGCATGGCGTTCACGAACACACGCAGCATGTCGCCTATCAGGTTTGCACGGCTTTGCTGGCTCCTCTCGTGCCCGAGACTTTGCCTCGTCAGGGTTTGGCCTCTCTGAGTTGCCCAAACAACTTGGAGTTGGAGGCGGAGGGCGCCAAACAGCTCGGAGAGCGACAGGGATGGCAAGTGGGAAGAGTCTGGCTGCCTCAGGATTCCCAGGGTTTGCAAGTCAGTGGGTGGAAGCTCCGCCTTCAGGCCAGAAAGTCGTTGGGTCAACGTTTTCCAATCCGGTGCAACGGCGGGGACGGCCGCCCAGCGCACCAACAGAGCACGGCCAGAAGCTCTCTTCCTTTGGTCGCCTTCAGCAAAAAAGGCCCGCCCACGCTCACCTGCTTCCGCGGTGCGGCCGTCACTAGCACTCACGCCCTCTCTCGTCCAAACGCTTCCAATTCACCTCTGAGCCATCGGGTCACCACTGGTATAAATACCACGACGGGTCGGGGGGGCCGACATCTTTGGGCAAGGGGTTTTTAGATACACTTACACACTGCATACACACATTATGATATCACAGTTGTCTGGTCGCGGCGCTGGCAAAGCATGCAAAAGCACACTCGCCGCCTCTAACAACGCGCCCTCTGCGAGTGCAATTATGCGACGTCATAACTTGTCAGCGTCACCAACAACGAGTGATGTCGACCAGTACTCTGTTCTAGTCTTCATCTCTCTTGACGAACTCTCTCCTACAAAAGATGTAATCACTTACATGACTTCACTGACGTCAGCTGTGTCAGAATTCCGAGTGCTTAGCTTAGCGCTGCTGAAGTTGAATGATCAAAACAACATGTCACTGTCCCAACTGCATGATACTTTTTCTCGTGTTCTTGTCCGTTGCTTACTTCTTCTTATCTTTTCGAGTCACAATGATCGAGTCTAAGAACTATGCCCGTGTTGACGGGTACACCTCGTTACCACCACAAGCAACTTGAGATAGTTATCAGCGTTTCCGTGCTAACCCGCATCATCTTCAACTCTCACTGATCTTTTACTGCATCTTCAACTCTCACTGATCTTTTACTGCGACGCCCGTTGTCTCCTGCTATAGATGTTGGTGATCACAATGCCCCCCAACAGGATGCTGGGCCAGCCAAGACCGATACTCAAGATGCACATCCCGAACGTTGAAGTGTCTCTCCCTCGCTGAAATTTCTCTGCATCGCGAGTGAGGTGCAAAAAGATCGGGTTCTGACCTAGTTTCAGCCCGTAATACGCGGCGCAACTCCTGGCTGCCTTGTTGTAAAAAGTCGTTTCCGCCATTGTCGTCTGAGGATCAAATAGAAGACTCAGCTCACTTCTCGTGTTGTCTCCCCATCCGCTTCCGGAATATGAGAAGGCCAACTCCTCGCTTGTGCCCGATAAAGGTCCTGGGTAAGTAAATCAGTGAGGCGCACTTAGATCAATTATAAATTCTCGATGGAATCCAAAGATACAATTTCGATCCTTGAATAACATGATCGTGTACTAGATCAACATCAATAACATGCAAAATTCGTTGGAGAATGATGATGAAAAAAAAATCAAACAGAAACGAACCACGACTACGAATCTCCATTTTTCTTCTTGTAGTAACAATTTTACACTGCAGGCCTTGGCGTTCGCGAAGAAACTCTACTTCATGAGCATGAGCATCTACTTACTTCAATAACTAGAGGGTTAGTGGTTTTGTAGTAACACGTTCTAAATTATTTGAACTCTTGCGTGAAGGTGAAGTTGTAGACATGTACTTAACAAATACTGTCATCTTGTGCCGGAAAATCGATCTGCGGGACCACCACGCCTGCCTTGGGGACCTCTTCTTTATTGATGTTTTCTTCCGTGAGAGTGCCTTCACTTGATTAGAGCTCCTGACCAAAGTCCATCCCTGTAGAAGTGGAGTAGCCTTCATTATTTAGTTTTTCCCTTGTTGGACATGCTGGTTAAGATTACAATACACGTACAAGAATGATCTCCATAGTGCTAGGGACGCCAGATGTATGAATCTGTAACAAGGTCCATAGCCTTAACTGGAATACGCTAGGCAGTCAACGAAACTTGACCCGCAGCAATCAACCCCGACTGCGAAAAATCGCGCGACCAGATTTTCGCCTGTGCCTTTTGTCCTTGCGCTAAGCGGTGCGACGCAATAGTTCTGCCCTTTGTGCCTAAGTAAAGCATATGAGTAAGCATTTACATTTCGTTTCCTGGTGCAGAAGAGTTGATTTGGACGAATCAATGAGCACGAAAATAGGTTGCTCCTTGATCATGATCGATGTGCTTGCATTGCTACATCTGTCTACTGGCTTCTTGCTGCCGAAGATGCTGATTCGAACTCCTTGACTTACGAGGAGCAAGCTTTCCATTCTCGTCCTGCTGAAATCTGCTCACCCCGAACCAAATAATCAAAACTCAACCTCTTCTCTCGACGTCGAAGAGAGGTCGTTCCATTCACTACTTTCATGCCCAGCGTTCGAGTTTATCATGATCATGATAGTAAATACTAACGCTAACCTGTAGGCTCTGAAAAGTCCGACGTCCAATGTCGTGGTCTTCGCGTTGAAGTGGACTATTGCTGCATCGGGCTTGTCCACTGTTTTGGATATTAGATGTTTACCTCCATTTCCCGGACATCCATGTCCTCCGTCAATGTTGTGAAACGCCGATTAAGCTGCCGTGTAGATGAAACTTCTCCTTTCTGATCTACAACTTACAACGACTCTTGTCAAACTCACTACCTACCTTCAAGACGCATCTTCAACAGATCTTCTTCAGATAGAGTCCCAGAATCCTTCCTTAAGTCTAGCGGCGTGACGTTGTTGTACACCGCACCATCCCGAGTGAGCAGAAAGGGAAGCCTGTTCGTCTGAAAGTTCGATCGCCCCAACCACGTGCCGACGATAGCGACAACCAAATTCCATATCGACCTGCGCTGTTGAGGGGGTGTTAGCAATCTTTTTTCTGCATATGCATGTGGAGTATCTAGATAGATATCGATTTTCATTGAAAGGAATTATTTTCACCGTGCGCTCCCTCATGGAGGTCTGCCTCTATCACTATCTGTATCTCTACATTCCGCCCCAACATCTTAATATTCGACGAGGACTACTACACCGGTGCACACGCACTGGTGCTAGTGACGCAGTGGTTCTGGAACTACGGCTACGGCTACGACAGTTATTACCTATTTTGCTTCTAGTTCTACCTGCTCTAATTTAAATTTGAATAGAAGTAGTACCACGCTTTGTTTCGCGAGGCGTTCTGAAAAGGGGCTGTCGACGGGCCACCGTCACGCTCAAGCAACACGCCGTCCTTGCGAATGAGTGTGTCTGCGCGAAAAGTTCGTAGGAACGCACAGAATACTAACACAAAGAGAAAGAAGAAATAAACGAGGAACGGTCGAGCCTCGTATTCGTATGTCCATAGGAAAATCAAAAGCGCGAACGTTACACAAGGTGCAGCCACACCGAGTGTGAGCGCTTCGTGGACAGGTTTCATATTGTTCATACTTCTCCTTCCGTCGATGGTGGCGAGAAGTTTAAGTGCCTAATTTTTATCAGTTGAGTAGGTGAGGTGTAAATACTAAATAACGCGGGTGCTACAACTACAACGATGTTTACTTACTGTTGACTGTGGAGCAAGGTGACAAATACCACTAAAAAAAGTCGATAAGTGATTTCGCATTCCTGAAATTTTTGAAAGGCTCCAACAGCGCAGAGAGCGCTCGCAAAGCTTGGAGAAATAAGCCAGACAATCCTGAAAACAGCCTCCACAAAAGAAATCGACCCACCTGAACCACGAAGGCGCGCCCACCGTGTCACCCGCACAACAACAGCAGATGCGCCTGGCCGCCCACGCTGGCGCATGGGCAAAGAAGCCACCCACCGCACACCCGCCCAAAACACAAACCGCCACCAAATCAAGCTGAAAGACGACAAAACGAAAAACAACGCCAGACACACAACCTGCCAGACACACCAACCACAGGCAATAAACGCAGCCAGCGAAGCAACGCCACCCCTGTCTGTCAGCGCTTGGACATCACCAACGCCGTGCCATGTAAACACACACCCGACCAACTTGACAAGCCTCAGCCAATTCCCTAAACTTTTCACACTTTTCGGCCGATTTGGCCAGTTTTCTGGGTACTGGTCACAAACACAAACACCCACAACCACACACCAACAACAACAAACCAGCGGCAACACCATCGAGCGAGCGGCCACACCCAACAGAGACACGACCCCAAACACACCGGAAGACCACAAGAACGACAACCAACGCCACGCGTCGCCACCGCCCTACCCTTTACACATACACACCCACGCCACAACTCGACAAAACTCGGCCGATTTCTTTGACTTTTCGCACTTTTTGGCTGATTTGGCCAGTTCTCTGGACGCAAGTCACAAACATCCACAACCACACACGCCAACAACTGCAAGCCAACCCCTGCACAGCAACACCATCAAACGGGCCGCCCCACCCGACAGAGCCACCCCACGCACACACTGGAAGACCACAAGAACAACAAACAAAAACCACGCGCGACTACCACGCCGACCCTGTACGCGCACACATTCACCCAATTCAAGGAAGCTCAGTGGACTTCTTTCACTTTCTGCACTTTTTTGCCGATTTCGTCAGTTCTCTGGAAGCAGATCACGAACATTCTCAACCACACACACGAACAGCAAACCAGCAGCAACACCACCGAACGAGCGGCCACGCCCGATAGAGACACCCCACACACAACGAAGACCACAAGAACGACAGCCAAAAGCCACACACGGCAAGCGCCCTGCCCTGCCATGCACGCACACACACACCCGAACAACTTAGACACACCCCCGAACAACCTACACACACACACACACACACACACCCGAACAACTTACACACACACCCGAACAACTCGACAAAACCCCGCCAATTCTTTGAGCTTTTCGCGCTTTTTAGCCGATTTCGCCAGTTTTTTAAACACAGACCACAAACACCCACAACCACACACCAACGAACAACAGCAAACCAGCAGCAACACCATCGACCGAGCGGCCACACCCGACAGAGACACGACCCCGCACACACTGAAAGACCACAAGAACGACAACCAACGCCACGCGTCGCCACCGCCCTACCCTGTACGCATACACACCCACGCCACAACTACTCAACAAAACTCAGCCGATTTCTTTGACTTTTCGCACTTTTTGGCTCATTTGGCCAGTTTTCTGGATGCAAGTCACAAACGTCCACAACTGCAAACGCCAACAACTGCAAGCCAACCGCTGCCCAGCAACACCACCGAGCGGGCCGCCCCACCCGACAGAAACACCCCACGCACACACTGGAAGACCACACAAACGACAAACAAAAGCCACTCGTGACCACCGCGCCAACTCTGTACGCGCACACATTCACACAGCCCAAGGAAATCCAGCCGATTTCTTTCACTTTTCGCCCTTTTTGGCCGATTTGGTCGGTTCTCTGGAAGCAGTTCGCGAACATTCTCAACCACACACACCAACAACAAACCAGCGGCAACACCATCGAACGAGCGGCCACGCCCTGCAGAGACACCCCACACACAACGAAGACCACAAGAACGCCAGCCAAAAGCCACACATGACAAGCGCCCTGCCCTGCCCTGCACACACACCCGAACAACTTACACACACACCCGACCAACTTACACACACAACCGACCAACTTACACACACACCCGAACAACTTACACACACACCCGACCAACTTACACACACAACTGACCAACTTACACACACACCCGAACAACTTACACACACACCCGAACAACTTGGCAAAACCTCACCAATTCTTTGGACTTTTCGCACTTTTTAGCCGATTCTGCCAGTTTTTTGAGCACAGACCACAAACACCCACAAGCAACCACACACCAACGGACAACAGCAAACCAGCGGCAACGCCATCGACTGAGCGGCCACACCCGACCGAAACACCCCACACACACCAGAAGACCACAAGAACGACAACCACAGTCCACGCGTCGCTATCGCCATACCCTGCACGCACAAACACCCACACAATTTGACAAAACTCAGCTGATTCCGTTGGCTCTTCGCACTTTTCAGCCGATTCCGCCCCCTTTCTGGACACAGATCACAAACACCCACAACCACACGCACCAACATCAACCACAAACCAGCTGCAACAGCATCGAACGAGCGGCCACACCCGACAGAAACAGCCCCACACACAACGAAGGCCACAAAGACGACAACCAAAGGCCACACACCACCACGAGCGCCCTGCCATGTACGCACACACACCTGAACAGCAGCAACTACCTGACCAAACTCAGCTGATTCCTTTGACTTTTTCCGCTTTTTGGCTGATTTCGCCAGTTTTCTACAAACTAACACACCAGAAAGATCCAAAAACACACGCACCAACACCAAGCAACAACAAACAAGCAGCAACACCATCGAACAGGCGGCAGCATCCGATAGAAACACCCCACGCGCACACACTGGAAGACCACAAGAACGACAACCAAAGGCAGGCCACGCGTCGCCATTGCCCTACCCTGCGCGCGCACACGTTCACACAAGTCGACCAAACTCAGCTGATTCTGTTGACTTTTCCCACCTTTTGGCGGGTTTCGCCGGTCCTCTCGACACAGATCACACACACTCACAAACACACACACACACACACACACCCACAAGCCATCAGCAACACCATCGAACGAGCGGCCACAACCGACAGAAGCACCCCGCACACACTAGAAGACCACAAGAACGACAGCCAAAGACTACACACCACCAACGCCTTGCCCTGCACGCATATACGCCCACACAACTCGACTGGCTTGCATTTCTTCGCCGATTTCGCCGGTTCCCTGGACGCCGATCATGAACAACATCCACAACCACACACCCCAACAACAGCAAACCAACAGCAACACCATCGAGCGAGCGGCCACACCCGACAGACACCCCACAACACTGGAAGAGCACAAGAACGACGAACAAGAAAGGCCACACACCACCAGCGCCCCCCCCTGTACGCGCACACACCCACACAACTCGACGAAACTCCGCCGGCGTTTTTGGCCTTTCGCGCTTCTTGGCCGATTTCGCGCGCATTCTGTGCGCCCTTTGCCGCTGCTCCTACCGGCTGACCAGAGGCAAAACCCAGCAACCACACACACCAACGAACAACAACAAACCAGCGGCAGCGCCATCGAACGAGCGGCCACACCCGACAAGAACACGACCCCACACACAACGAAGACCAGAAGAACGACAACCGAAGACCACACACCACCAGGAGCGCCCTGCCATGTAGACACACACACACACACACAAACAGCAACAACCTGACAAAACTCAGCCGATTTCTTTGGCTTTTCGCACTTTCTAGCTGATTTCGCCAGTTTTCTGCACAAAGGTCACAGGCATCCACAATCACGCACACCAACACCAACAGCAAACCAGCGACCGCCCGGCAACACCATCAAACGGGCGGCAACATCCGACAGAAACACCCCAAGCAAACACTGAAAGGCCACAAGAACGACAACCACCAAGGCCCACCCGTTGCCACCCCCCTACCCTGTAGCACGCGCAGACACTCACACAACTCGACAACGCTCCGCCGCTCTCGTTTTGGCTTTTCGCGCTTTTTGCCCATCCGATCACCAGGCCACTCCTTGAGGCCTCGCCGGCTGGGCTCTCTTGCAGTAGTCAGGAACACAGTGGCCGACCGCCTCGGCGCGTTACTGGAGCCGCGCCCCTCCAGTCATTCCATTTGCCAGCGGCTCAATCACATGAAGCGAGACGAGTGGGCATCTCGAGAGCAAATCAATGCAGGCGCCAGAAACTTACCAGCCGAAGCGGCGTCTCTCTCGAAGAGTACAGAAATACACTCGCACAGAAATAGGCGACCGCCGTGGTCCTTCCTGTCTCTCTCGAGCACTTTGCAGCGCTGTTCCTCTCGAGGGTGGAGGCAGTTCTTTGCCGTGTCTCTCTCCGGGGTTTGCTCTCCACATAAAAAAACGCGAACACGCTCCAAGACAGATCCGGAGCGAGCTGCACAGACAGCAAGAAAATGGCGAGCCAAGGCCGTGGCGTGTGTCTTGTCGCTTTTCACTCATTGGCCGTTCTTCTGGCTCGACCATCCACATCCTCGAGCCGACTGGAAACGCGACAGCCTTCCTCGTCTTAGCGCGGTGCGCTCCGTGCTCGCCCATATCTCCTTTGATATTGCCCAGCGAAAAAAAACTGAAGCCCAACGCAAGAAGTTGCCGGTAGGCTGTCGCCACACGATCGAAAGCGCAGCCTACTTGGTTTTTGTTTGTTTATGTGCTTGCGCTCCTTCCTGAAGGACCATCCGCGCCGCGCCTAGTTCTAGACCTGAAGGTCCTCACTACATCAGACACGGCGCCAAGGGCTTAGCGTGATAATTGGAGAAGCGCCACTCCAGTTACGGCGGGGGTACATCACTCCGCGACCTGCTTCCCGTGGTCATTTGCTGGAGCCATCTGCTTCGCACATTCTTCGGCCTTCGTTATATCATAAGACGACGGCCGCACTCAATGACATGGGTCATGCCTTCCCGAACCCGATGAACTTCGCAAGCAGCTCCCCTCTGTACGGCCAGCATTAGTGACCACGACGGCCCGCCTGTCTTCGGACGCCGTTGAAGCACTTCTACAATAACCACGAGAACCAAACGCCCTGAACAAGTATCGAAGCAATATGGACACTCATGGAGAATGATAGCAAATAAAGCGAAAGCCTGAGCATGTGCGTTCGATGTTTATGAGAGTCCGCAAAAGAGAGCACGCTGGAGCAAAAATTAGTAGACGCGTGCCGGTGTAAACTCTTGTAAGTGATGCCGTAACATCTGAAGGCCAAGACCCACCACGAGGACGGATAGACGCTCTGACTTCTCCCACAGCTCTCGAGATAACTTCTCTAAAATTTCTCTAGACCTTCCCTAAAATTTCTCTAGATTTTCCCTAAAATTTCTCTAAAATTTCTCTTTTTTTTCACTTTTATGAACTCTAAAGGAGAAACGAAAAGCCTGAGAAATCAAAGAGAAATCTGAGAGAAATCCGAGAGCCGAAAAGGAGAAATTTCCTGGGAAGTACCCTAGCGCACATTTTAGGCAAAACCAGAAGCAAGACGCCGAATCTATCCAAGCACAGACACGAATAGAAAGACGCAGAGCTGTCGCCGTTTAGTACCGCCGCAAATGAGCCCAAGTCATGCCGAATCTTCTCCAGTAGCTCTCCACCATTTGCTACTCCTTGCACTAGGTGAGTGGTGTCACTTTCTTCAAGTCCGCCTTTTGTGGGTTTGTCACGCGCACCCCCTCAGCAATGGCGAGGATGTCACGGCGAGCCGCCTTCCAAGCTGCAGCAAAGGTGGCCCCATCTTTCGCCTGGTCATAAGCATACACCGAAAACCCTGCACGACCTGCGTAAATCCGCAGCGCCATGACTCAGAGCACATTGCTAGCGCGTTTGGGTGGTTGCCTTGCTCCCTTTGTCTTCATCCATGTACACGCTGACGCCCTTGCTTCGTGCGTAGTAGCGCGTGCCAGACTTGCTTTTGACAGTGCAAAAAATTGCCATGGTCTCCCCGTCTTGCAAGCAAGTCGCTAAGGCTTCAGGTAAAGGATGGTAGGTCGGGCTTACAACTACAGACCCCGACTGCGCATCGGCATCCATAGAAGAGGGGCCGTAGCTGTAGTGAGTAGCCGCACTTGTATAGTCTGCCACTTCTGCCCGTGACCAACCAAGCACCAACACCATCAAGAAGTATCAACTATAATCATGATACAGAAGAAAGCCCGCCCCCTTCTGGAAAGAAGCCACCAGCCAGCGTCCCCATTCCAGACGCTTGCCCCTCTTCGTCGTGATCGATCTCCATGGTTGCCTTCGCAAGACTATAAGGCCCAGCCTCCTCGCTCTTGTTGTCGGATTCGAACGCGGAGCATTCACCTTCGTCGTCTGGTCCTACTTCATTTCCATCGTCTACTTCTACATCTTCACCTTCGTCATCTTCACCCTCATGTCATCACTTGCAAGCGCATCGGTGTAGCTTCGTCCAGTGATCCCACACGAATCATCTTGCGATAGCCCGGCTGGGTAAGTAGATAACCACGACGACGACCCGCTTCCAATTAAGGCAGCGGCAGCACTAGAACCAGGGCTACCAGATGAAGACGAAGGCGACGACGATGGTCGCTCTGTCGTGGCCTTGCTCATCGTGCGACGACGCTGCTGCTGTCCTGTTGTAGCGAATAAAATGGCCCCCAACTGAGGCCCTTGCTTATAACGCACTTCGGCGATTGCCATCGCGTCGCTTATTTAGCATAACATATCTACACAAACGAGGGCGAGTTGTAGTTACTTCATCACCTAAGACTACTCCTGCCTCCTTCTAGCAGTTCATCTCCTAACGAAACCTTTCATAACTACAGAAGTGCACTGCCTAGAATACTAAGCGGCAGAAGTAGCTGCAATTGCTCTACCTAGCGCCTCCGCTAGCCTATTAATATACAGACTAGTAGTCGCAGCTAAGTGCACGAAGGCAGCACGCATCTAACTGGAGGAGGTAGAACTGGCATGAGTGTGGTCCTGGTCCCCATTATTCGACGCGCCCGCTGGTGGCTTGGCTTGCATGGCGCAGCCGAGTCCAAACTGGCCGACGCGGTTCGAGGGGCCCCTCCATGAAGGTGGGAGCAAAGCTGGCGCCGTGCGGGGTCATCTGATACGAGGGCCCGCGTGAGTGTACCTGCGACACATGCCCGCGCAGAATAGTCTACGAATGAGCCACCTAATATGGCGAAACGCAGCCAAGGGTGGGACTGCCAGGAGGGTGCGGCTCAGATGGCCCGAGCACTCCTGCTTCGACTTCGAGAAAGAAGCCGCGCAACGACGAGGCCCCGCCTGGCCAAAGTATGCCGCGAAGCAGCAGAAGCACGCGCAGAACCACTGCCGCCGTCGTCTTCTGCAGTTAGGAGGCGCCAGCTGGGGCGAAGTGGTTAGTTACGGCGGCGCAGGTGCACAAGTGTCACGCCCGGTGGTCGATATTTGGGAAACGCCCCGCCACAGGCTGTAGCTGGCCGGCAGCAAGGTCAGCCGCTGACAGACAGCGCTGAAGCTCGCTCGCAAGTGAATTCTGTGTGTGTGGGCTTGTGGGTCGTGTGGTTTTCTCTGTGGTTTTTCTTGTCATGTGGTCTTTCGTTTGTGTTTTTCGCTCGGGCTTGCTCTTTGTATGCGTTTGAATCTGTTTCGCATCAGTATGACGCCAAGGGATAGTCATCATTTATCTCGGCGGGTGTGTGGCGCAGCTCTATGCAGGGCGATCGCCATCGCGGCGCAGACCGACTACCCGCGAGCAGGCCACGGCGCCCCGACTCGGGGCGAGTGTCGGTGGGCAGGCATGATGGGTCGCGCGTAGTTATCGTCCGGGAGCCTTCGCAGCCGACGAGCGCCCGGCCCTCGCTCTCACCTCGTGTCGAGAGGAGACCAAGAGCCCCATCCCCGAGTCCGATGATCGCCGCACCCAGACGAGTATCCCACAACAATCACGCGAACAATAAGAAACGCCACACCGTTACGCTTCAGCTAGGTAGTGCCTTCATTGGAAGGCCACCCCTGTCCTCGAGCAATTCACGATCCGGATCTAGCTCGTCCAAGCCTGGCGCGATCCAGCTTCCCAACATTGGTAGCCTTTGCGGCTTCAATGGAGATTCTTCAAGGATCGCCATCATCTTCGTGCCCGTCTCCTGGTCAGTGAGATGGTCGCCTTTGTTAGCGTTGCCACTACTTTATCACTACAAGCTGACGCAAAGCAGCTTTTTCGGGGAGCCAAGTTCCCGCCAGGAGTATCATGATCATCCACGACCTCATCTGCCACGGCATCAGGCTGCTGCTTGTCATGCGATTGCGACGGCTCTATATTTACTGGCGTCTTCGTCACGTCTGGCCTCTGCTGCTGTGCTTCTGGTCGCTGCTTGATCGCAGAAAAAGTCCTCAAAGGCATATCGTGGCCGCGGCTGCAGGTTCGCTAGGCTTTTCTTTCCGTGCTGTGGCTTTTTCGTCTTCATTTTCAAAGAAGCAAGAGCAGGAGCAGCCAGCGTTCTTCTTTTCGTCAGCTGATACTTCGGAGGTGTCGGCGTTGACACTTGCGCCACTACTCTCCGTCTCGCTGTCATCAATTTGCTAGCTGTTTTGCTAGTGCTAGCGCTTCCCTTTTTCGTCATCTGCTCGCGTGAAGCGGCTTGCTCCACTAGGTCACGACGATCGCCATCGCCTACTCCTGACCTACCATAGCAACACAAGTGGCCACTTTTATGGTCCTCTGAATCTTCGCGCTGAAAAGCTTGCTCCTGTAGAAGCTGCAGACTTATTTTTTCCAAGTGGTCGGCCGGCAGTTCTTCCTCAAGCAGAGCTACTCGATTCTTATATCCCTGCGCGTCAAGAGGAGTCAGCCCTGGGCTGGGTGAGGCGCCTCTAGCGATCCAGCGCATGAATGGAAAGCGTCGCGGTCACTGCCAGCCATGTCGAAAACGCTGGCCAACCCAGTCGGGGGCGGATGACTCACGACCGGATCAGAGTAGTAGCTACTACTGCCACTATCTGCACCTTGTTCCACGACGCAAGACGCAGTCTTCTGTAATTCCGCCACCCGATGGCCAGCGCCTTCTACTTCCATGCTAGAGTCGTCCAGTTGCTCCGAAGACGCAGGGGCATCAGGTTCAGGAGCGACTGGGCCGCCTGAAGATACAACGCGCCGAGTTGCCGCAGCTGTCTGGCGCGCTATGGTCTTCTCTCGGTAAGCTACTCGGGCGCGCTCCTTGACTCGCAGCATTGTGAGACTGTGTATAAGTCTAGCAAGAATAAAAACTGCGGCGCAGCTGCTGACGCCCTACCGCAACAACTTGCAAAAGGTCCCGACTGTTGTACAAAATCACGAAACGCGGCTGCTACTTGGAAAAGCAGCCAGGTTGTAGTTCCATAAGTAGAGCACGAAGCCAAGAAGACTGGCCCCATTTCAGTACTGTCGCCCGCGTCAGCCGGAGTCATTTGGGTCGTTGCATGATTCGACGACCACGATCCCTGGCCCATTTTGTTGCTTTATTTGATAGAAGAAAAGGCGCGCGGTGGCTCTAGAAGTAGAAGAACCAAACTACAGCAGCAGCTAGATGATGGCCGCGAATGATCAAAACAGGAGCTCGCGCATAAAGGTACTGACGTGGTCACTATACTATAGCGATCACTTCACATGGACGGCAAGGCGCTGAGTCGTATTGCAGTGCATTCGTATCCTGCAGTAGTCTAGTTGGCGTTATAATTTGAAAAAAATCCGCAGCGCCATCATCTGACACAGCGGAGAACTACAACTAGCGCGGCACCATTATAAAAATTGACTTCCGAACAAGATCGAACTTGCAGACAATGGCCATGGTTGAAGATCATCACTGACGACTTCTACAGCTACTTGCTCGGCTACAACAAGACCGACGAACAAGAACAGCGGGCAGAAGCAAGACCACCGCAGAAGATCACGCGGAAGATTTTCACGTAGAATACGCACTGAGTGGCCTCCATTTCGCCCACGGTGACCATTTTCATGCCGCGCTCTTTTTTGCCTATGGTCGAGTTTGTCTCTTTGGCATTTTCTTACTAGCTTGCTACGAAGCGGAGGAAGTAGCTCTCCTCATGTTGTCGCACTGCACAACTTTGAGCTTCACTAGCTTGCACGGCGAGGAGTATACCGAGCCACTCTCAAAAAGTTGTAGAGCACAGGGATCGGCTGTAGTCGCGGTCTTGACGTTCTAAGTCAAGAAGTCGACGAAAGTGATTAACTCATGAGGACATGGCTGCAGACTTTAGGGCGCTTAGGGCCTAGGGTTTAGGGCTTCACGATCCTCGCGAGCCTTGCTTGGCGAGGTCTTGGCGGAGCCAAAAGCTGTTTCAGCATAGTCGTGGCCGTGGCCATGCTGGTGCATGCTATCCAGTTGCTGTCTTCACGACCTCATAGACGAGTCGCGGCCGCCACTTCGTCCAAGAAACGCCGAGCCCGTATCATCCGAACAGCAGAACATGACTAGCAGCGCGCTGGCCATGATGTAGCAGCGGTAGCAGTAGTAGCCGCGACCAAGATCGTCACCGACTCGAGTTAAAACCTTGGAGCGCTGTGCGCTGTCTATATTGACGCCATGACGCTGAAGATAATAACTATAAAAGTTGGCCATTGAATGCGGAGTAGTTACCAAGAGCGAGGACATGACAACTAACAACCAGATAAGCAAAACGAGCCACGATCGAAAAAAAAACAAATGCAAGCTCATACGTGCGAAGCCTCAGCATGCAGCTACTTCGTCACCTCCTACACGACCAGCTACTAGGCTTACTTGCATCAAAGTAACAACTTGTAGTATCTGATCACTTCTGGGTCGGGAATTCCACGACGAGACTTCGTGACGTCGTCAGTTTCGCAAAGAAAAGACCTCCCGAAAACATCTGCTCCGTATCGGCTGCGCGCAGCCTCATCGCATCAGTAAGAAACTGAATAAGCAAAATCACTTATCGACTTTTTTTTCATTTTTTATCACGTTACTCCGACTATAATACTGTTCGATTATCTCCATATCCGAGGCGTTGCCAGTTGTAGCATTAAGCGAAGTTCGTACTAGTCACTTCTTTTTACTTTGTTCATAAGATATGCTTTTTATATTCGTCTCTGAGTGACTCACTTTCTTTGACTTCTTTTTCATTTCCTTTCGCGCTCGCTGTCGCCCAGTCTTGTTTGCTTGTCAACTCTGTCGAAGGAGACTTCATCTGGCGAAGCCGGCTACTCACGTGTGATGTCTTCGTCCGCAAAGGTGGGAACGCAACCACGCCCTGATCACTTGATCGGGCAGGATGTGGCCAGAGCTAGAGGAGCTTTTCACATGGATGCACTTCTTGGGTTCTTCATTTTCCTCTGCGCTGAGGTCTGTAAAAACGTCATGTCTGATGATCGAAAAGCCGAGGCCTCTGATTGTACGGCAGTCCAACGGGCAATCCTCACGTTCATGACCCCTTTTCGCCTACATACCTGAGCAACGTCGGTACGCTCGCCTGTGTCATTTTTCTGTCACGACTTCCCATGATAAAAAAATGGTGCTCTTCTACAAGTGACAGTGAGGTTTCAGGCATCAGTGTGTTTGCTAAGCACTCCTTTCGTCCATGAAAACGCCTGCCGTGCTAGGAGGCAACTTAGTTCTTGTGCGCATGCTTAGACCACAAGGCCTGCTCTTTTCGGAGGCGGCGGCTTGGGTAGATGCAGACTTTTCTCGGTCGATCCTGCTTCTGTCGACGACGACTGCGAGCCCTCTGTTGACGAAACAGGATTACTTGATGTTGAAGCCCTTGTGTTGTCATCTGTAGTGGCGAAACTTTCTGTTCCATTTGTTAGACTTAGAGAGGGTGCGTTCATTCCTTGTCCTGATTCAGTCTTCGCCGAATTTACATCTTCACCAGGCGTTCTCAATTCCACAATCGGAGGTGGTAGTGGCACAGGCTTTCTTCCAGTTGACGCTCCAGGCTGCGAGCTTACTCCGGAAAGCGGTGGAGGAGGTCGAGGTGCCGGCGGTGCAGCTGCGCTTCCACCTCCAGTTGTACTCGTACTTCCACCTAAAGATGTTCCAGCACCTCCAAGCAAGGAAGAAGATAATCTGCTGGCTTTTTCAGAAATACTGGATGAACAAGTGTCATTCGATATGATGGTGTTTGCGATTGATGGCGCGTAGTCTTGTGGCGGAGGCGGAGGTTCGAGTTTCCTTCGTGAACTCGAGGACGAAGGCACGAGAGTCGGAGGTTGCTCGTCGTCCGGACTCTTGGTCCCATCCCCAATAATTGATTGCGTAATGCTTGATCGCAAACCACCGTAGAAATTGACAAATGCCGAGACAAATGCCGGCGGCTCAGGCTGGGGTGCATCAGTTCCGGCTCCTTGCTTTGGCGAAAAATCATCAGCTGGAGAGCAGTAGGTTTGAATTTGAAAATCTTCGTTTAGTTTTGAAAGCGAATGCGAAAGAACAAAACAAAATATCATGTTGATGTTCTTGATGACCATGTTGACCCCAAAGCACCAGGCTACCTCTTTTTACGTCCTCTCCTCCAGCTACAACTACACGACTACGTTGTTCATCTACGTACCACATTTACAGAACCATTCTATTGCTCCTTCAACAGTTCAAAACTAAGTAGTTATATTCTAATAAAACTATTTGTTGTTGTACTCCTACTTCTTCGTGCGACTTTATTCAAGGTACCATGTCGTTGCTCTGGTACGTTGTTATACTGGCTCTACCTCCTTGTTAAAAATCATTACCGTCTATGCTCTCTGCAACCTTGTCTAGAGTTTCCGCGATCTTGTGCACAATGCGTGTCCCTGTCTCCAATAGAGAACCACGCTCTGCGTCTTTAGCTTTGAGCGCAGCATTCTCGGCTGCGAGCGACGCTAAAGCTTGATGCAACGAGTCGACGACGACTTGTTTTTCTTCTTGGACCTCATGAACGCGTCGCCAAGGATCCACCGCCGTGCCTGGTGAATGCTCGCTCATGGCTGCCTTGCTCACTCCGGATGTCGGAGGTGAAGACGACGTAGGCCCATCTCCTAACGCAACTAGCCGTGGACGGGAGGGGGATGAACTCGGCGCTGCCTGTGCACTGGCGGATGCTGTGCCTGTAGCTGAGGTGGGTGAAACGTGCACTAGAGGTGGCTGATGTAGCCTGCCATCATCTCCGACAGGCATTGTTGCACCTTTAAGGTCGTGCTCGTAAGCAGCCTCTGCCGATGCTTGTGCCTAAAATTTTTAACGTGCTGTGACGTATCGAGAGAGCCATTCTTGAGAATATCATGCTGTATTTTGTGTGCCTAGGCGTAACAGAAAACCTATCATGCATCAAGTTCAAGTATGTTGCTGTTGGAAAAAATGAAATGGGGACCTCTGCAGCTCTGGTAACTTCGGTGACGTCAACATCGAAACTCATGCTGTTGCTGCGCGAGGGTTCTCCTGACGAAACGCCCCCATTCTCTCCGCCGGTAGAGGATGATCGCGGCGATGAAATCGAAAAATACTCGACCGTCCCACCTGCTCCAGCCGAGGATGTTCCCGGGGGCGGCGCAGTCTTTCCCTCAGTAATTTTTTCAGAGGATGAGGCGGGAAGAGGTGGCGGCGGAGGCGATCCGGCTACAGGAGCTGCCTTCGTGTCTCCTTCTACACGTTTTTTCGCTTGTTTGTCGACTGCATTCTTGTTGGGTACAACACTGCCAGCGTCATTTGTAGGCATGTTGATGGCAGCGTCAAGGCCAACTCCAAGACCGCCAACATGCTGCAAAAACTGACTAGGCTCCGATAGCTGGATAGAACTTGGCGATTGGATTGCGTCCATACCGATACTGTGGAGGCTTGCTGCCGGATCAGGCGCGGACAGAGATGGTAGCTCTGCTGCCATGATGGTGTCACGTCGCTGCAGTCATGCTGGTACTGACCCACCTTTTTTCTGAGGAGTGTCTTGTAGTTTTTGAAGGCTGGAATAGATTCTAAGCTGACTTTGGTAACTGGTACAGGTACAACGAATACATTTTGATTTACTTAAGAGGAGAGTACACACGGAGACCGAGGAGACGGAGAAGGAATGACAGCTCCTGCAGAACAAGGAGTCCGTAGGATAGTAGCCGCGATTCTATTTCCACAATTTGGTGTCGTTTAAGCTTTTTTGTCGACTCAACAGTCTCTTTCTATTTCGATTTGGTACAGTACTGCAGACTACACTTTTACTTTCTGAAAATTTCTGAATTTGACACATACAATCTCTTGCTATTGGCTGTACATTAGTTGCGTCATCGTCTATTTATATTTGTCCGCGATGCAGCCCGTTGTGTGCTGCTGCTTCCCCTTCGTATTTCTTTTAATCATCTCTTGTGCAACTCACAAATCTCTTCCTCTTTCTGCTGTCTGCTCTCGTTTTTCTCTTGATCACTCATCTTGCAGCCGCGAGAAGACTACGACTACATTATGTACAACGATACGCAGCGACAGCATCTGTTGTAACCTCGCCCTTCATGCTCAACTCGTTTCTATCTACTTTCCAATATGATAGAAATAAATAGATGCTCGTGTTAGCCTAACATGTTAGCTCACAATCACAAAAAGTCCCATTTGCGAACTAACTGGTCCGGAGTCGGCTTATCGATAGGGATAGGGTGCGTCATAAACTTCCCGCAGATGTAAAAGCTTGCCTCGATTCCGAAAGCGTGGAACAGAGAGGAGACGAAAGTGACTTGCGCATCGTTGCCATCGTCTCAAGACGTCGAGTACGCTGCACGATACCCGTTCCATGGAGCAACGCTGCAGGCAGCGACTTGCAGAGCGAAAACCTCGTATCTGTATGTGTCACGACAATTCCGTGGAGCCCTCGACGGAGAAAATAGCGACTGGAGCGAACTATTCTCTGTGGCGGCTTCAGTGCAGGGGCGCCACTTGCCTGGGATTCAGATGGCCGCTGTAATAAGGATCGCAGGCATGATGTTATAAATATATATATTATAATGTCGCTCCCTCGCCGTCGCCGTCAACCCCTGCTTCACCACTGGCAGTCCTCTTCATGCGTGGACCACCTGCCTGTCGTCCAAGGTCCACAAGGAGCTTCCCGAGGTCCTCGTGGACCGACGAAGGCCCAGCAGAAGGAGTTTCCCACGTCGGCCGAGCCGAATTCTCTAAAACGTATTGCGGTCTCCCTGCCACGCGCATGGCCAACAAGAGGACATAACCCGCACAGACGCAGAAGACACGGGTCGAAGACACCAGACGCCATACCGCGGACACCACGCGCATTGCCGGAGACCCGCCCGTGGGGCCCTCCTTGTCTGCAGGGTCGTCTCGTGAGTGGGTGCAGTAGCACTACGTTTACGCGCACTAGCATCAAGTGTAAGTATTACCGCGTCGTGGGTGTAGGTGTACTACTTCTAGTATTTTGCAGCAATGTAAATGACGTCGCGCGGATCCTTCAAAATCAAACTGGACTTTAGAAATATTGTTGAGAATTCTTCAACCGGCCCACTCGGCTTCATCTGCTCTCACGTAGTCAGTGGAGAAAGAAACTCCTTAAGCGTCACTTTAGTATTAGTTTATTAAGCACTAATTTAGAGAGCTTCGCTATTTCCGGATTTCTGAATTGCGTGGTATGGATTGCATGCGTGACAATGGAGAGCACTATTTAGCACTGAGGTTTTTTTTTCAGAGCGCCCTTCGGGCGCCATCGTCCGCACTTACTGTGGTCGTGTTTCACCTTCCAACAGCTTGGGCACAAGCAACTTCGAAGCTTTCGCATCCGGGCGCAGCATACGCAGGCTACAGCCAGAACACCCCCCCAAAGTAAGACCGCCTCCCCTCCAACGCAGAGGACCATGCGCGCCGTAGCCTGTGCACGCAAGAGAACTAGCGCACTTGCCGCGTGCCCGCTTAAACCCAGCCGGATACCAATCAAAGTCGGACCGATAGCCAAACGCCACCGCCTTCCTGTTACTTATAACGCGGGCCCATAGCGAAAAAGTATAAGCGTCAAGATATTGCAAACACACTGGTCGCAAGCATGGCAGTGCCATGATCCCAGGGGGCAGCGGGGGGCTTCATAAGCTAACGCCTTGCTTATGCCTTTCGACCGTTACGCACTTACTTAGGGGCCCGACTTCTATCTAACGGCGAATGTCTAGGCTAGTTTGCTGGCATCTCGAACGCGGCCAGGCGTCAGGCGCTCTGCGTCCTCCCTGCAGCCAGCTCGAACCGAAAGGGAGTCCACGTGCGGCCTCACCCCTACGAGAAGCGACCCCCCATCCGCGGGCGGGAAGAGCGCAACAAGATAAGCAAGGCAACGGCCATCCTGTGGCCTTGTCAGGAGTTGCGCTGCGTTCAAGCAGAGAAGTGCGCGCCTCCCCTCTAAAAAGGTCACGCCTTCGCCCCTCCTGGCCATGCCATCCATGCAATGCATTGCAATCCATGCAAGCCATCATCCATCTTAGGAAGTGCTCTCATCCATCGAGTGTTTCATTATATTGTTTGTATTTCGATTTTATCTTCGAGTTCCATTTTGATCATGAGGTGTATCAATTTGTTGTCGACTGCCGTTCGAACGCGTCTGCGTGTGGGAGTGGGTCAGGGTCTCGCTTTCTAACTCTAATTAGTTCAATTATCTACATACAGGAACTATTCATTGGAGTCTGTGCTTTTTTGTTTTCGTTATCGCTCCATCTCGGTGCCCGTTTGTTGGTGTGCGTTCGTCATGCTTTGCTCTACCAGAGCAAGGGCGCCAATAAAGTAAGTAAGTAAGTAAGTAAGTAAGTAAGTAAGTAAGTACTTAAGTACTTAAGTAAGTCAGTAAGTAAGTAAGTAAGTAAGTAAGTAAGTAAGTAAGTAAGTAAGAAAGAAAGAAAGAAAGAAAGTTAAGAAAGTAAGAGGGTAAGAAGGTAAGAAAGTAAGAAGGTAAGAAAGTAAGAAAGTAAGTAAGTAAGTCGGTGGTTGGTAATAAGTAAGGCATGATAGCCGGGCACTACTGGAACTCGAACTGGCGTGGAGAATATCATTACTGAGAACTACAAGAACAATAGAAAAAGTGTGCCGCTTTGTAGTATCCATATTTTCCCGCGCGGCGGGCACCAGTCGTGAGTCTTTACATTATCAGGAAAAATTTAAATCTAAATCCGAATTCGCGAACCATATTTCGTGATGGCTTTCTGCATCGCCAAAGAGACGATCAATCAGACTTAATTGAGATGTTGATATGTTGCCGCTGTTCATCCTTATGGATACATTGTCACCGTGATATGTCAATCCAGTTGTCCCCTTTATGTCACTTTCACTTTCATCCTTAGTTGCTGCATGTCTTTTCTTGAAGGCTCTACTAGTTGCAGGTTGGGGGCCGGGTCCTTTTCCTGCAGCAGCAAGTTTAGAAGTGTTCCACAATCTATGGACCACCCCACCTGTTTTGCAGGTATACAGTACAGCTGTCGACCCAATCCACCGAGATCCCAACATCCAATGTTTTCTGAGCAAAGCTACGACCCGGTCGACCGCAGAGAAATCGGGACACAGCTGGATCAATGCGTCTAGAGAGTCGATGACTAAAATGCGTCCTCCGCGAGCGCAATATGCGCAGGCGTGCTCCTTTTTATGCTTCGAATGTTCGTTTAGTACTTGTTCTAGCATTCGACGTTTACGACTAGACCTAGAGGATGAATCGTCCTCCAACCACATCGTTGACCTCTCGAAGTCGTCGAGCGTACGTATGCGGTGTACAAAACAATTCTCTAACTGTTGCTCGCAAGACCTATTCACATCTGCATCCTCGTCCCAAAGAAAGCTTCTATCACATGACGACGCAGGCGAAGCCAAGACTTTATCGAGGTCGTCATCAAGCGCATCATCTAGATCAAACTTCAAATCTGTATCCAGCACATGAATTTCCGGCAAAGACCTTGTCGATTTTGAATTCGCAAAGCCAGCATGCACGCTTTCATTCCTCAGTCGCTGCAATATCACGTCGGCTAACCATTTGCGTAATGCATTAGGAGTTTCCAGATGACCATTCGGACAGTATCTCTCTCACATATCTATGACTTACTTTCCTCCACCAAAAAGTCAAAGATATGCTTCTAGATAGCGCTAGGTCGTTTTGCGATGCCTAAGTACATTGCTCTTCCCACAACGTGCAGGACCCCAAAACCCCACGACCTCACCGAAGCGTAACAAGGTGGATATTTGCTCGTCTTCTAGTCCTTCTTTTCCCTTGTGCAAAAAGCTTGGGCTTGGTAGTAGTGTTCTGGCTTTCTGCTGAACTTCCGCAAGGGACTCTGTTGGCATCCTGCCACCGATTCGAAACCTAGACATCGTCATCTTCAACTTATTTGTGCAAAGCCCGCGCCTTGGTTCAAATCAAATCATATCAAGAGCCTTTGGGCGTGGCGCACGCGGGAAGAACTGGCTCCTTCGTGCACAAACTGACTACGTACTGGACAAATTCGTCCTTCATGTATTTGTACTGCTACAGATTTGATATTGATGGTGAACAAGCACCGCGGACAGTGGCCTACAGGGCATAGGGGGCGCAGTGTGGAGGAGTCTGAACATTTTTTTATCGAATGATGGGCGGTTGTCGTGGTCTTCGAATTGTAGTTGTACCTATGATCGGGAAAAAAGTTATCTACTTAATTCTAACCGAAGAACAAGAGCCAAAAAAGTAAGATTCCCTCTGCGTAGTGGGAACCATCAGCAACAGATGGAGAAACAGAGGACTCTACAACGAACATGGTCGGACGCCGACGAGGATTAAGAGGCAGTTCACCATTGCCCCCATTCTCGTCATCGACGCTGCACCTGCAGGCGGATCTCTGAGCGCCTAAATTTTCACATCATCATGGATGCAACAAGAAAGTACATGAAAACAGTGTCTGTAGTGATGGTTTCTTTCTCCTGGTCAGGTCATATGTTTGTGTTTCCGAGATTCTAATGCCAAAGTTTGCCCCTCTTTTTATCGTATCGTTGCATGATCAACGATCAATGAGTACCCATGTGTATTAGCTTGTCTTGATGTCGTGCTCCAGTTTACTACAACGAACTAGTAACATAAAAGATGACTTCTACAAATTTCTCAAATGATATACTTACATTCATTCGTCGACTTTCATGTCCAGCAATGTCTTACTTTGGTACATCGTAATGGTAATTGTTCAGCTACTTACTTCAGGTTTTTTACGTTCTGAGTTTTTCCATATCGATGATCGTTTCCAATGAATAATATCATGATTCTAAGAAGCGAGAAAGCCAAAGAAATGTGGATCTACAGAGCTATCACTTTTTCCAACGGTCCTAGTATACAAGAAATCCAAAGTAGTAGAATAATACAGTTCATTCATTGAATGTTAAGCTTAAGGTTTTGTTTTGCAATTTTCGATATCACTGGTCAAGATCCACGAGCTAGTCTTAGTATTGGTAACTACAAGTTCTCCCATCTGCATCTTTGTGTAAACTGACATAAAAATCGCCTTCCCAATTATACTTGCATTCTTTGAATATGAATAATGAATGCCTGTAGAAGAACTAGCTCAATCGCCTGCTCCTGCTACCAAATCCAAATGTTTATGCTTATTTTTCACTCACAGGCAATAAAGGCTAGTAGTACAGCTACTCCTACTAGTACTTCTTAATGTATCGAATTCGACTCAAAACTCGTTGAGCATTTCTGGGGTCGGCCACCAGGCATTGAAGCGGTCTGTCGCAACGATCGGTTCACCTTTGTAGACGTGGAACAGCATATCGTCTTGGTGATTCAAAAACGTCTTGTTGAAGTCGAGTTCCGGTTCTACGATGTGGTCTACTCCCTTTCCTTTCACCGGTTTGCCCTCGGAGAACAGCACGTTCTTAGGGCGTCCGAAGCGATTCAGCTTGAATTGACCCGAGCGGCGCGCAAGCTTTTCAACCACCTGCCTTGGGGAGAGGTTGCTTCCGATCAAAGCTTGCTGAGGGACATCCGCTGGACTCAGCGGTGAGGGTGCGTCTTGGTCTCCAGCAGCGCCATCGGCGCCCTCTTGCGGTTGCACCACGGTTCGTCCCATACCAGGACCGCTGCTCAAGGATATCACGGCGTTTGGGTGCGTGCTCAACGTCACATTCGGCGGAGGCCACACCCCTGTTGACTCGGATCCTCCCATGTTGACACTGCTGTCACTGCTCTTCATTGACCCGCGTCGTCCAAGCGAACTTCCGCTAGCGCCGACGCGAGCTCCTGTTGGCGACTGAGACGATGGCTTCGGCTTTCGCTGTTGCCGCATCTGTACTGCGCCAGCCTTCTGATCATTCAACATCTTGTCGAAGCTACTTTCGAACCCATCATCGTCGAGCACTAGCGCACTAGTGTAATTTAGGCTCTCCCTGAAATCGCTGTCCCACTGGTCAGACTGCTTAGCGAGCAAGATATCCCACGCTGCTCTTGCCTGCTTTCGATGCCGTCCAATCTCATGCAGCTCTTGCAACTGTTTATGCTCCTCCTGCGCCTTTTCCTCCTCCACCGCGTTGTCGCTTTGCACACGCAAATAATTGTCCACAGATCTGTAGTAGTTGTAGAGCAAGCAGCATTACCAGTAGGAGCAGTAAGCAACTAGACACAAAAATAGTCTTAAGAGAAACCACAAACGTACATGATACGCGTTTTAATGTTGATCCAGACGCACATCTAACATGATATGATTGTTATTGAAAAAGTAAAAAACAATAAGATTATATATAAGACTACTAGTTGTTACTCTATCTTTCAGTTCTTGAAATGTTGCACAAATGCTTAAATATGTTGCTACAAAGACGCCATTGCCGTTGTCAGAAGTCATCTTCTACAACTTCAACTTAATAGCAAAAGCTAAAAAATCAGTACATTCTATTTCTAAAAACTAAAAGCAAGGGCAAAACAATTAAAGACTACATTCTTGCCCGGGTGACCATATCCACAAGGTCAGCGTGTGTGGCGGTGTTGTCCGGTCGTTTTGGATGTATCGGTGGCTCCGGTAACTCCGGAAGCTTAGTCATTCCCTGTTCCTTCGCTTCGTCGTAAACCTCCTTCTTTAGCTGCCACTTTGCAAGCTCACGCGTGTAAATTTTCACCTCCTCTTTGTATTCATCCAATCGCAACATGTGGTGGTACCTGGTCACAAAAGTAGAAGAATACGCAGTAGACTAGCTCTTGTAGAGGCTAATCGAGACGGAGGGAGAAGCAGACGCAGAGAAAAGAGGTCGATTGGATTTTAAAGTCAACGCAGATGTCTTTCATCTTCATGCACACACGTTGAACAGCAACTGAGTCAAAAAATACGGCGACGTCCTTGAATCATTATTATAAAATATAATTGGAAGTTGAAAAAGAAAATCTAGATCTACAACGAGTACGAAAATCTTTCAGTACACCTTGACCTTTGACGACTGTAGCTTTAGTTTTAGCTAACAGTCTCAATCTCAATCATACTACCTTCTGTAGCGAAGTTCTGGGATGATGAAGTGTAGAAACTCGCGCTCTGACATGAGATTTGCCGTGACTCTATCGTGCCACTGCTTTCTAATATCTTCGGCGCTGCGGAACTCCCTACGTGATTTCGTTTTTTGCTTTGGCAGGAATCCGCCATGAGAGCGCGACGACCGTGGGCTGTTCATTGACGTCGCTAGTGCAAGAGCTTCCTTCTTACCCGTAAGTGCCTGTTGTGAGTTAGTATGAGCACTTGTTTAATATATCTTCTGCCGAATGATGTTCTTGATGATCAGCCACGACTAGAAAAAATTATCATGTCTATCAGAATCAGTATCAGGAAAGAGAGGATGAAGTCTTTTTTGCAAGAGCCAGATGAGCAGGATTAGCAGCAGTGTAGCAGATGCAGAAGATGCTTTATTGAAAAACGCCGAAATGTCCTGTACCGCTTCAGTTCTGCGCATAGCCTCTTCAAGTTTTTCGTCAAGGATGCTCGCCCGTTCTTGCAGCTCATCTGCGCGCCGAAGTTCAGCGCCCGTGATTGCTCGTTCTACTCGCACCCATTGCTTGTGCAACACACGAATGGTACAGCCACGGTTGAACTTGAAAAACCGAAAGGAGCGTTGCACTGCGCGGGCTTGGTACGAGAAATTCATGGCGCGGAAGAAGAAGCGATACTGTGGACTGCCGAACTTCTCCAAAAAATGCAAGCAGATACGCGCTCCCCCGCGGCGGCGGCCAAGCTGCACTTTCAGCTTGCATTTTGCGAGGAAGAAGAGCCAGAACAGCTGGCGGTTTTTGTTTTCCGCGAAGTAACGCTGCATCGCAATTTTTGTATCAAGCGGATGAGCGCCAAGCTCCTTTTGTGCCCGAAGGACCTGTATGGAAGGCCGGTCGACCTCGCCGCGATTCGCGCTGGGCCGGATCTCAATTTTGTCTGCCGCCTTCACGATATCCATCAAAGATTTGTCAGAAGTGTCCTTGTTCTGGGCCTCTCGGACCGAATCCAAGAACTTCTTCTCCTCTTCACTGGGAATCGCAATGTCCTCGAAGAACTTCGCCGAGAGCGCCAGTTGGATCCACACTGGCCAAACTCGTTGGAGGGCTTTTTTGCGCTGTCGTGCGTTGTCTTCGACCGGATTCATGGAAATATTCGCTTCTTTAGCCCACGCGCGCGCCATCTTGGTTTCATACTTCGCCAGCAAGGACGCATGTTCGCGCTCCAGCATCTCCTTCCTGCGCTCCAGCGCGTCGCGTCGGCGCTGCGCAAGACTCTGCATGTGTGTCTCAATCTGCAGTAAACGCTTCTCGGGGTGGTAGCGTGCACGCAAATTCATGCGGTTGCGTGCGATGATATAGGTTGGCGGCTTGGTCCAGACGGCCAACGAAACATCCACAAGTGGTGGCGGCCCGTTGTTGTTGCTCGCTTTGTCCTTGTTTGTATTTTTGTCATCCCGAGTAGCAGCCCCAAACGGGTCCTCCTCCTCATCGTCGCTGTCGCGACGGTAGACAACAGACAAAACACGCGGTAAGACTTCTTCGAGCATCTCCTTGCACTGTCCGAGTAGATTTTTCGTCTCAGCGGAAGCGCGAGCCATATCCTGCGCCGAGTTAGCTCCGGCCGCGCCACCGGAGGCTGAGCCTGCCTTATCCATTTGCCTCTGCGTCTCCATAATCTCATCTGCGACGTCGCTCTGCAACAAAATCTTGGCGATTCGTACGTTCAGAATGTGCGTGTCTGGTTCCAGCGCACCTTGGAATTGCGTCTCATTCCGCACGTACTGGTCAGAGACAGTGAGAGCGCTTGGCCAAAATACCGAGGGTGCGCTCGCTTCTGCGCTCATTATTGAGGACATCATGGTCGAGCCTGCGCCCGGGGGAAGGCCTGTTGACAGCGAAGCAATGGACGTGGAGCTCTGTAGAAGTGCTGGACTCAACAGCGCTCCGTAGTTGAAATCGGTCGTGTGGAACAGCGTTTTTTCTTGCTCGCGCTGTGCTAACAACAGTGCCTGTGCTTGTTGTGCTGCTATTTCCGAGTCGGACGGTCTCGCGCTGTTCTTTGGCTTCATGTAGTTCGGAATCTTCCTTGGTTGTTTCACCACGATCACGTTTTCCGGTTCTTCGTTTTTACCACCTCTCTTCGAGGACCCGCCGCCGGAGGGAGAGCCAGCGTTATTGCCTCCAGGCGCAGGGCCCGCGAAGGCGCGTTGCAATTGTTGGTGCTTCACGAAGTTTCTCGCGTCGTAAGCGACCACAAAGGTGTCCGCAACGCGCTTTTGCTTTTGCTGCAACAACGTTGCGAGCTCAGTACGCACTTCGGTGTGATAGCGCGCTTCCTGCTCTTTGGTCATCGTCGGCGGCGCCGGTTGGTGCTTGTGAACAAAGGCGAAAGGCCCTTGCTGCGCCGAAGGGTGGGGCGTCGGGGGCTGCTGCGGTAGCAGACCATTCGTAGAGGAAGTGTTGAACATGGTTGACGTGAAAGTCAAGGAAGCATTCAACATTGGGTGGGAGGAGGGTGAATCCGGACTGTCACCCGAGGACTCAGGTCTCCCATCTTCGTCGACGCGTGGCAAATGACTGCCCGGCGAAGGCATATTAACGCCAATCGTGCTACATGTACATCGTGAAAAATTCCTTGCCATCCGCGCATCCTCTTGCTTGTCGGAGTCTGCACCATGTTGATCTGCTTGTGATCCGCTTTCCTGCTTCGAGGCTTCCGAAGCCTTTCGGACTTTGGCTTCGTAGTCGTTTTCCTCCTGGAATGCGCTGAAGACGAAATCTCCAAAGTCTTCATACTCGTAGTTTGCATGATAAAGGAGCTTCTTTTCCTCGTCGAAGTGGAAATAGTAGGGGTCCGATCCGGAGTGCATCGCGTGGGCGTTTCCGCGTGTTGACTTGGATTGCCTTGTAGCACGACTCTGAAGCTCTCCGGCATTGCCGCTTCGAGCTAGAAGTCGGTCGCGAAGGTACGAGAGTAGGACCTCGGAAACCTCAGTTCCCGCCGGAAAATTCATACCCGCATCGCGCACGCCTGCCTTAGCCAGGAGCGGCTGGAGCAAGCTGAGCTGTCGTCGCTGATGGTGTTGGTGACCGTCTGCTCCGTTCCTAGAACTAGCAGTGGCACCTCCAGCCATGTTCATATTGCTCTTTGATGCGGTTGGCGACGAAGCCAGAGACTTTGACGTTGGAGAACTGACGTCGCCATCGAGCGACAAGTCAACTGCGCTGCGAATCATGTGATGGCCAGTCGGCAGTGCTGCGTGCTTTGGCGCGCTCACATGTTGCGCCGCGAGTTCTTGCGTTTCGCTGTAGGCTAGCAGAGCTTGCAAGCCGAGGCCTGCGGTCGTGCTCATGTTCATCGTCTGATCGAATACGGAGGATCCTGTGGTATTTTCCAGAATGTCCACCTGCTCGACTCCGCCAAACGAGGTTCTACGTTGTTCAAAATCATCCTCGTCTCCATCTGACAGTGACGCTCCGTAATTTGCTACGCCGAAGAACGATTTGCCGCAGTTGCGGCTCTTTTTCAGAAGTCGTTTGCTGGCCACGACCGATGGCTGCGGATGACGTCCCCCGGTCACGCAGCTACGGATAGCCGCCAAATCAAAGTTTCTACCCGGTTGCGCGTCACTGTAGCTCATGCGCCCCTCGGCCTGCGCGCCGGGCTGAAGGTTACGGCGTGCGACCTTCCGCGACATTCTCGGACTGTGAATCAGTGTGCGCGACAAGTTGATCAGCACGCGTTGCTGTTCCTGCTGCCGGTGAATGTAGTCAACCAAAAAGTCGTCTACGAGTTTCTGACGATCCGCCTTAGGAAGCTTTTGCAACATCTCGAGGCGTGCGTTTCCCTGCGCTAGAGACGTCTTAGGCGCCGCCTGGGAAAAGAAGGTGCCCGAAGTTCTACCGCCTCCCGAAGTAGAACTATTTATTGCGCCACCAGGAAGACCTCCGCCAGGACCTGACAGTCCGCTGGGGCCGGCTCCCGATGAACCCGCGCGAGCGAACGACGAGGAAGCTGAAGTATTGAAGGAGGACTGCACAGTAGCTGTCACTGTGGGCGCCCCGCTCACGCTACTTGTGTGTTTCGGGCTTGCGGCCTCAGCGTGGAGCTGGAGGATTTGCATCTTTGCGGTCTTCATCTCCGCTAGGAAATGCGTGCAAATGGTAACGTCGCGCAAGGGGAGCAACTCGACTGCGGCCTGGATTTCGTCTTCGCTCGTGCCCAGACTTGTCGTGGTGGAAAGCCCGTCGTTCAGCGTCGCGTTGCCAACGATGTTCGTCGCTGCGCGCACTGGTTCGTCTGGTGCAAGGGGTGCTGGCGCCGGCTGCAACGTCTTCTCTAGCTCTTTTGGCATTGGCGAGCTCAAGGGAATCTGTAGTGTGTCTCGCAAGGACTCTGGGAGAGCCCTTGGGTGCTCTTTGCGGTATTCGTTAAGTGCTTTCTCGTGCTTGCGAAACAAGTCCTGAATCAAGGCGATGTCGTTGAGCGGAACTCGTCCACTTCCAAGGAGGGTGTTCACTGACGCATCGTTTAGACTGAAGCCGTCGCGTGCCAGAAACCATTCCAGTACGCTCCGAAGCTCCGCGCGATCCATGAAAAAAGAGCAGTTGTTGCTTTTATTCGCGTTGCCATCGCGTGCCAGGTAACTGCCCAGAAGCAGCAGCCGCTCGGCCAGCGCGACCCACAACTCCAGCTCTTTCTCCGGCACCGCCTTGCGTCGTTGTGTACGAGCATTCACTTGCGCAGGCCGATTCCACGCTCGTGTCTGGATAGGCGCTGTCAAATGTGACCGCGACGTTCCCCGAAGATAGTCCTTCCACCCAGTTTGTGTTAACGTTCGACTAAGAGATCCTGGTGAAGGTGCGAAGTAAGACCCTCCTGGGGATTCCGCGTCGGCCTCTACCACACGCACACCGCCAGGCGATGTTGCTTCTGTATTTTCCACTACGGAGGAAGAGCCCTTGTTGCGCACAGGAGATGTAGAAGAGGCAGGATCGGCACCAGCGGAGATAGTTCGCTTTTTCATGTTCTTCGGCGATGCGGAGGGCGAAGATCCTAGAGGCGTGAGCCGCGGCGGCTTTCGCTCGCGTCCTCGAGTCACGCCGCCAGTTCCCGCTGACAAGAAAGTGCTGGACAGCGTGCTTCCGAGTGATTTCTCACCGCCGCTGAAAAGTGGCGAAGCCGGACTCCCGACGTCGTAGTGGCTTCGCGGTGGATAGCTGGTCCCCGGACCCTTCACTGGCGGATACCGAGCTGGGTTTGCTTCGTGATCCACCAAGAATGGCTGTAAGTCAGCATAACCACCAGACAAGGAACCCGCGGGTACATTTGTGCGAGGGGGGTCAGCCGGACCCGTTTGATAACGCCAGTCATTGTACGAACCGCTTGGGAGGTAACTCTTGATCTTCTTGCCACTCGCATGCCCGTACGTCATCCCCGGGGGCAGTTGGTCTCGACTTGGTGCTTGGCCGGGCTTGTTACTAGCGTTTCCAAACGCTGAGAACGCCAACATTGATCCACGCTTTTTCTGAACTAAAAGTGCACTCATCGACGCCGCAGCTGGATCTCCTTTCGTCTTTCCCAACTTGCTACCAAGACCACCACCTAAAAGAAGACCTGAAGAGAAGGGAATGGGGAAACTCGATATTACTCATTAGATTGATATTTTGATTCAGATTCTCGACATCAAGAATGGCCATTGTGGTTACAAGCTCTAGTTCTACTAGTTCATTGGTTACGCAATTTGACTCTGAGAGCCACAGTTTCCGGTATCGTACACATTCACATCTAATTTTGCATATAAGTCGCTAGTAACATCAACTTCATCAGCGATGGAAATAGTAAGCAGGTATTTGTATGGTATAGGTATTAGTATTTGGTACTAATCTGATTTTGATCATGAGGAGAAGGAAGCTAAATCACGATACTTATGCTGCAAAACTATACCAGCAGCTAAATTCGCTGCAGGGTGACCAGTTTCGTCGTCGGTTTCTGTTTTTGGTTTCGCTTGCTCGTGGGCATAGTAGACATCGCCAACAGCTGTCGACTTTGCCATATTGATGTAACCATGCTGATGAAAATCCAGAAATGTTTGACTAAGGAACTTGGCATAGAAATCAGGATTCGTTTCACTGCTCGGGTCAACGAAGTCCTTAAAGGATTGGGCAAGATCTGTCCCTGCTGAGACAAGGCCCGGCGCAGCACGCCGAGGCGAAGCTGCTGCACCGCCAGCGGCGGACCCGAGTAATTGTTTCCCCGCACCACCGAGCAAGCCGCCTTTTGTCGTAGCGGAGCCGGAACGGCTCGCTTTAGGTGCTACTTTTTTCGAGCTACTCGCATTGGAGTTGCCTTTCGTGCTTGCATCTCCACTCGTTGGAGAGGTAGATGCGCCTGCATTCGCACTATTCGAAAACGTTGCTGCACCATCACCAGACGTGCTTGATTTGGCTGCTTTATTGCTAGCTGATCCGGTTGGTGTGCTAGATGAACCTGCACCACCGGCGGCAACGCTTTGAACCCCCCTTGACTTCCCGTCACTTGCAGCTGAGCCTCCTTGCTTCGCTGTGGCCTTCTTCGCATTCGTGGGGCTGGCCGCCGGCACAGGATCGATTTGAACACTTTTTTTGGGTGGCGGAGGCGAAACTGCAGCCTTTGGCGATTTCGCCGTACCGGCGGCGTCACGACCCTTGGGAGAAGTACTAGCACCCGCTGCAGCGCTTTTACCACCGTCTCTGCTTTGGCGATTTTTGAACGCCTGCTCTTCTCTTTCCTTGAGAATATCCTCAATCTTCTGCCCATTGCTCGTGTGTCTTCCAGATGACGGAACATGCGGCAGCGCTTTCACCGCACTTGATAGGAACTTGACACCCGCTTGATCTATCCCACTCATGCTCGAAAAGTCGTCTCCCTCATATTGATCGCGTGCTTCCTTGTTCTGTGCTTCGCCGGTCTCTATAGATTGCCGTGGTTGGCCTGCAATCGTCCGAACATGTCGTAGTTGTGGACGATCGGCGAGCGAAGCGTCTTCCTCTAAAAAGCGGTTTGGACTATCGTCACGCGCTTCCGGAGAATGATTCCGGGATCGGGAGAACGTGCGCAATCGGCTACCAAATTTATCCTGCAACTGCTGGGTCACTTCTATGTTCTGGCGAACAGTCGCGCCGCGGTCAACAAGAAACTTCCCGTTGTCTCTGCCCATCTTCCACCTCGTCGTCCCGATGTTCTGGAAATACGCTTACGCGCGCACTGTGTGGGGATTTTCCTTGGCTTGATACAGTCTTTCTCTTCTTTTTTGATTGATTTGAGCAACAACGATGTTGTCTCAATTCGAATTCTGGAGGTTCGAAAAAAATTTACTGGATATGAAGAAGTTGAAGAGCATGTGCATGAATGTGCTGAGTCGACGTGCGTGAAAGTGAATGTTGTGATTCCCCTCCTTTTGATAGTTTATGTAAAAGAGTAGATAGATTTGCGCATCGTTGGGGGCACACTCTTGTGACATGAACATAGGATAAAAAATAGGGTGGGCTAAAATCATGGAAAAGGGTTTCCTGCAGAAAATATTTCATCACCAGAAATGAAACTTAACTTTAACAAAAAGATCATACTACCTTCACCTCGCGCATGATGGGTGCATTCACAAAAGTTGCAGGAACAACGACAGTTCTCAGCAGCAACTCTATCACGTCTTGAAGTCTCTTCAGCTTCACGCCGATAGGACAAAT
Source organism: Amoebophrya sp. A25 (assembly GCA_905178165.1). Taxonomy (NCBI): domain Eukaryota; class Dinophyceae; order Syndiniales; family Amoebophryaceae; genus Amoebophrya; species Amoebophrya sp. A25. The sequence continues at coordinate 1,510,278 of CAJINU010000003.1, read as the reverse complement.
AACTTCTTCGTTACATCAGACCATCGCCATCCTACACGCTCTGACATAATCACTTCTTCGGCACACTTGTCTCTTCATCTTGGTGCTCTCGAATTCAACGCCACAGATCCAGATCCCTCTCATCCCGATTAATTTGGAAACTCCGTCACTCACAACTCTCACACCAGAAGATCACTTTAAAACAGAAGTTGTGGTATCTATTAAATACCATGTTTCTATCAGCTCAAACTTCTCAACAAAGGAACTGGAGCAGCTCGCCTCACAATATATTACCACGTGGCTCAGTAGATACAGAGCTTCTCAATGAGTCTCAGTCTCATCACGCTCGACGACGGTTCCCGCAGATAATATATTTTATATATCTATAAATATATATCTAGACCATACTTGTTATATAAATATTTATTCAGCATCAGAATCAGCAATCATTGCAATACACGAGGAGCAGGAAAAACGACCCATAAGTGCCAGCCACAGATTTGCATTTTCAACTGACGATTGTCAGATTAACTCTGCGAATCAGACCGTGTGATTCGCCTTCACGTCACGAGGAACAAAGAATCTGAATCAGAAACGGCCAAACCTTCTTCGAGGTGAAAAAATGAAAACGAGTACTTAGTTAGATGTCACATCTGTCATCACACACACACACACTCACACTCTGTCGCTGATCAAACTCCAAACTAAGGGGGAGTAAGAGTAACATTACTGCAAAGTAGTTCCTCAAAATACCTACCTTTTCGCATTGAGCCTTCGCTTTTTTGATTTGGGGCCCGCAGGCTGATGGAGAAAAGCAAGAACGGCTTGCAGATTTTTGTCTTTCGAGACTGCGACTTCTAGTGGCTTGTCTGCACTCTGCTCAGCCGTTCTACTTACTGGCAGTGGTGGCTTACCCTCAACAGCTACAGCAACGTCGATAGACCCTTTTGCTGTACTAGATGAAGTTGTGTTGTTTGGTCTCGGTGTGTCGCTCTGCGTCTGCGGTTCAGCTGCCGGAATTTCAATATTTGCTTTGGTGCTCGATTCGCTTCTTTTTCGCTTCTTAGAAGAAGAATCAAGGGCGCCTGGCTGCTTGCTCTTGTCCTGGTCACGACTATCGTTTTTCGGCTGAAAGGAAAGAATGTCGGCAAATGTTTTTCGTCGTTTGTCTGCCTTTTCATGCTTTTCGCGCCACTCTGAATGTCGGGTTTTCCATGCATGCAGTTCGCAAGCTCGCCATACGGCTATGTTCTCTTCTCTTAGTTCCTTTTCTTGTCGAACCAACAGGTTCGCCATCTCTTCACGCACAGACACCAGACTCGCTGCCTTCCAAGCAGCAGTCGCAACCCATCCCGTGCGACGCTGTAGCGCAAGCGCGACGAGAGGTATCCGTTTTCTCTGTTCAGCAAGGGAATCCCTGTTATTCGCTGTCGATGGAGCCGTGTCACCCGTGGCTGCTTTCTTTTGCTCGCTCGATGCCTTGTTCGAGGACCTGAAGGTGAAGATAATGCAGGTTTTCTTAGGGCGAATTCAATCGAGTCAAAAAACAGATCATGATCCGGTAATTCAAGAGAGGAAGTGTAGGCATATAGGCAAGCCGAGTAAAAAGGACATAGTATTCATGAACATCGCCGAATACTGGGGGTCAGACAGGAGTTGAACCAACAAACACGAACAGAACCAACCATAGGAATTCCCATTGAGGATGACAATCTACCTATTCCCGTGGTCAGCGCACAGTGATTTGAGGAGCTTATCTTTCGCTTCCGCTGGTAAAAGTGGCTTTGCAAATACGCTTTCGAGGACCCGAGGAGCTGCAAACGCAAAATGCCATAACCACGATGATTTGCAGGTCGGAGGAGCATCCTTTTTGGTGTTTTCTGTTTTTTCACTATCGTCTTCTACGGATTCCGCAGTCTTCTCTACTATACTGCCTGGCGGCAGCACATTACCAAGCATAGCTGTCAATTCACGCATCACAGCGTCTCCTGTGAGAAAGGGGACACATTTCTCAGGGAAATCTAGAAATGCGGATATCACAGCAGCACCCGCTAACGGGGGCGCTGCGTGCGGCTTTGCTACAAGTTCATCGCAGTTCTGACCAAGGTGGAGCGCGCGCATCCATACGGGTGCTTCCCTAGGGGCCTGCGCCTTTGCGGTTTTCGATTTCATTTTTTTCTTGCTTGGCTTTTCGCTTTCTGCATTTGCCTCGGTGGTCGATTCCGACGCCGCTGAGTTTGTTGAGTTTGAGGACGCTATTGCATTGAAGAATTTCGTCGCGGCCGTCTTGTAGTGCGCTCCCACCCGTACACAGGCCTGAAGCACTTTGGCTATGACCATTTGATGGCGCGCGGTTGAGCACAACCACTTGCCAACATCGATATTCTGCAACAACACTTCCAACAGGTGTGCATCTTTACTTCCTGCACAACCCAGCACGTCTAGCACTTTTTGCAATACCATGACCCCAAGGCTACTTGACGAGGACGCCATGCTTTCCAAGAGCGTCATACTTTCGGTTTCTGCTCCTGAGATTTTCTCGGACTTGGCTACGAGAGTCTTCGTGATGAAGTCCTGGACCACCCTGACGCCTGCCGCATGCGCCAAGCAGCAGGCCTCCATCACGCGCGATCCTACAGAACATTCTAAAGCTTGTGCATCTCCGAAGACAGTTCGACAGATTTCCTGTAATTCTTGTTTGAATCGAATCAGCTCTTTCTTCGCCATTTTTGTGTCCTTTTTTCCGGACATTTGAAGATCGTCCTTCTTGCTACTGGCAGTTCCCCCCTCCTCATGCTGGTTTGCGAGCTGTGGAATCGCGTCGGATGCGATGGCTATGGCGATTGCCAGCACGGGACCAAACCGAGCGTCACGGGCAAGGCTTGGCTTTGCAATAACTGCTCTATGCAAGGAGGAAAAGAGCAGTCGAAACACCTCGCGGCAACGAGTGTGCACACTCAGCAGGCTGACGGTGCAATTCGTTTCCTCTGCAGCTTTTTCAGAATCTCCACTCGCTTTGTCCCCTTGCTGCTGGTCGCCATCCCCACCTTCCCCGTTTGACGAAGATTTAGTCGTAGCAGACGACACAAATTGAATTTCATCAGCAGCACTACGGATTTCCGATATCGGCACCCGCTTTTCTGGTAAGACAGCTGCAGAGGCAGCATGGGAAACTGCACCAGCACCCATCTTTCCTTTCTTTGCCTTGTTGTTGGCTTTCATTTTCTTCTCTACGAGAAAACCGCCAACGGCCAAAAGCAGCGCTCGCCCGACATGCGATCCAGAGCGGTCTTGACAAATCTGAATCCAAGCACTCTCGAGGACTGCAGTGGCATTACTCCCAGATGCTGACGGGTTTTGCTCTTCTGCGGTAGTTTTGGGCACAGCTACGAGCGCCGTCCCTAGATCTCGCAGTAAGATTAGGGTACCATCAGAGCCGTTGTAAAGAAAGTTTTTCTCTGCCGCAACGCCGAAGAGCGTTTGTAGAACATGAGAACTATACTGGTTTTCCGCTAGCAAGCGAAACACTCGCGTCTTGTTTTCCAGGACTTCTTGCTCCGTCGTCTCCTCACCCGCCTCCTTTGCTTTTGTGGTCGCGTCCTTCACGCCCAGTAACGATCCAAACAGCGGCCTGAATGTCTCTAGCTCGTTGATATGACGCAGCAGGTATTCGACGATGCGGGAGCACCGTTGCTGCGTGACGCAATCTAACTCGTGATTTCGTATTTCACGCACTACCGTCTGAAGAAACGCCTCTTTCCCTTCACCGTCGAGAAGGCGAAGCTGTTGCTCTGCCATCCGCAGGTAGTCAAACAACTCCCCGGAAGCATTTCCATCGCCGCCGCCTCTTTTCGCACTTGATCTCATCTTTTGTTTCACGAGGAAATAAAAAGCCTAAAAACAAAAAGAAAAAGATAGAGATCTTCTAGTACTGGTTGCACTTAAAAGCTTCGCATCCATCAAAGAACACAAGGAAAATCGAATTGAATGACGGAGGAAAGAGCGGTGCTTAGCTTAGTTTCTTTAGCAAAAGAGGGGTCCTTAGTTTTCTGATCCATGTTAGAAGCAGATCGTTGTACCATGATCCTCTCACCCATACTCGCACACTATCAGTTGGAGGAATTATTAACACAACCAAATCATTGGAAGCAGATCCATCTCCTCCTCTGATCAGAACGATGATTCAATACGGATCTCGATCTGCGTCCTATGACAATGGTACCTCACTGATTTTGTCGATAGACAAAGGCCTTCTGCAGCATTGAACTATGAGTGCTCGAGTTCTTAACGGAAGAACAAGTAGAACGAGACCGGGAAAATCAAGATCTTTGTTGGGGCTTCAGCTTTCTGACAGCGAAGAAAAAAATAGATCGTGGGATCAATTTGGAAAATCTAGTACTGACCTCAGGCTCAATTAAATTCAAAGTCTGATTCATTATCGTGAAGATCCAGTCGTTGGTGCTTTGGAGACTCAGACAAGGCACTGTCGAAAGCAAACACTTTGCAAAGGATTACTTTCTAGATGAGTCACCAATACACCTGCGTGTCTTTTTTTTGCGTTTGTCAGCTTCACCTTCAGCTAGCATGTCCTCCGACTAATATGAAAGCGTCCCGTGGTCAATAAAAAAACACCGGGGATAGCAACTATATTCCCAAACAGAGGCACCAAGCGAACCACCATGCCATGTCATTGTTAACATTCATGCTCAAATTCAAATATGTTTCACGAATTCATGAATTCTAATCACTGGAGTCTTTTTTCCATCGGCGATATCATCCGTCTCCTATTCTCTATGCGTGAGGTGTTTCTTTCTTCATCTGCACTTCGTGCTTCCCGAGAAAAGCTGACGCTGGTCCTCTTCTTGTCTCTGCCGCAATTGTAGTCCTAGTCGCCTACTCCACACTCGTGTCGAGTTCATCTTGCGCTTGTTGTTTGCGCGCGAATGAAAGGAAAACCTGTTCCAACGTCGGTTGGCCGAGCGCGTAATCCTCGAGAACCTGGTGTCGATTTTCGGTGCACCATCGAAAGACACGCCCAAGCCGGCTTTTAGTCTCCAATCCCACAGTGATCTTGAGCCGTGTATCGGAAAAGACGTGGCGCTCAAGTACGCGTGGCAACGTCGCACTCGTTGTTAAAGTTGCTTTCTTGTTCGCTTGTTCTGCTCCAGCCGCGGACAGAAATTGCTGCAGAGACGTTAGTATGAGAGGCTCGACAGTTTGTAGGTCGACCTTTTGATCTCTTGCTTCTTCCTGCCCTCCGCCAAATCCAAAGTCTCGCGCTGGCCTCCCTAGCGCGCTGCTTAGGTCCAAGAGAAGTTCCAAATGGTATCCGGAACCATACTTGTTCTTGATGTGCAGCGTTGAACCTAGACACCGAAAACGACCGTTGACCATGATTGCTACCCGTGTTGTCAGCGCGTCGGCTTCTTCCATCGCGTGGGTCGTAAGAATGATAGTCTGTCCTCGTGGACGCGCGTGAATGCGGTTCCACAGCATCCGCTTTGCCATGGCATCTACACCCGTTGAAGGCTCGTCCAAGTACAAAACTGTCGGATTCGTGATCAATGTCAACACTAGCGACAACTTGCGCTTCATGCCTCCACTGTAGGTGGTCACACATTTGTCGGCGTCCACGGAATTCAGTCCTACATGCGTCAAGGCAAAAGCAATAGCAGCCTCTTCGTCTACTCGTTGTGTGGCGCCTGATGAAGGGCCTTGTCCGCCGGGAGGACAAACTTCGGTCCCCTGGCGAAGTGATCCACAAAGACGAGCATAGAAGCGCACATGCTGGCGGCCTGACAAATGCTCCCACAAGGCGTCAAATTGAGGGACCATTCCCATGGTTCTGTAGATCTGACTCAAGTCACTGCGAATGTCGAAGTAGGCGTCGGAACTCGCGGGTTCGACCTCGTCGTCCTCGTCGCTTGCCTGCGGGTTCCCTACTTCGAGGTCTCGCACAGAAGATGCTGGCGCTGCTGCTTCCACCTGTGCTGAAGAGGGTAGCAAAGGCGCAACATTGCCTCCTCTGACATCGTTGAGCGCATTTGTGCCAGGGGCAACTGTTGGATTAGTTTCATCAGAAGGCCCTGCCAAGCAGTCTTTTGCGACGAAGGCCGTGCCCTCCGTGGGCGATCGCAGCTCGCCCGTCAGTAGTGACAAGCACGTCGTCTTTCCGGCACCATTCGGTCCGAGCAAGCCGAAGCACTCACCACGGCGGATGTTCAAAGACACACCGTCGACCGCATACAGCCAGCGCGTCGGGTCGTGGGCATCCCCACCGGATCCGCCAATACTCCTCGACAAGAACTGTCGCATACCCCCATTGGAACCACGTCGACGTGGAAAGCGGTGTCGTAAACGGTGGATGCGGACACCAGTATCGTCCTCAACGCTAAACTTCGCTTCTTCAGCTGCCACATCGGAATCCTTTGAATTGTCACTGGGAGATCCTGTGGGAGAAATATTAGGCTGTCGTGGACAAATCGCGCTGGTGTTAGGTGCTTCCGTTCTGGACTCTGATTGTGGTTGTGCTGCACCAGCTTCGGCTCCACTTCTCAGCTGTTGGCTGACATTACTGTTGCCACCCTCGCTCGGTCTCACCGCGTTCATCGGTGCGCCAGCGGCTGGCTCGTAATGGCCTCTACCCTTGCTCTGGGCACGATTTCGACCGCAGCACGCTCCCGATCTTCCTCGGCTGTAGTCGCGATACTCAATGCAATAGAGTACGAACGTCCAAAAGAATACCTGAAATACTGCGCCGTAAACTCCGACTATCACCATGTTCTGCGGATCCAACCAATCAGACACGGATGGTGGCTTGAATGACGATGAAATTTGCTGGTGTAAGGCATGCCATATGTTACGCGCCATTGGCAGTTTCTTTCGCAGGCTGAGTCGGCGATCCGAAACTGCACTTGAGGCAACGAAGAAGTCTTTTTCATGTCGCTCCATTGCAGCTCTAGCAGCTGGTGACGTCCCGGTTTGTGTCGCATCCAGAAAACTGCGCTCCGTTACTTCTACCGGCTCCTTACCTTGGTGGCCTTCAGTCGCTCTGCGCCTTGGCAACCCAGCCTCATCCCAGAGTGCGCCACTTGCGAAAGCTTGAGCTCCGCCAGTAGTCAGGAGCATGGGGATACTGTCTTCTCCTTGTTCGACAAAGGAAAGGGGAATGCTTTCGCGATCCTCTCCTGCTCCCCGGCCCCCATCATTCAGCAGATGTTCCAGCAAACTCTCCACGTCTTTTTGTCCTAGTCGTGGTCCTTCTTGTTGATTTTGACCTGTAGAATACCCCAAGCCTAGTCGCTTCAGGTGCTCACTGTCACTATATCCGGTTTCTTGCGCTCCCGCCACGAGCATGGGGTTATCCGTCAGTCCCTGGCCCAAAACTTCAGGATTGGCAAGCAAATCCTGAAGCTGCGGGTCTCTACTTGTATTTTTCGAGGAAGACCTTTGCCTTTCCGATTCTGAAACTGGTGCTGGTGCTCCTCCTGCGTAATTACTGAGAAACTCTCCCAGAACCTTGTTCACGTCAGCGGCGTCTTGCTCAGCGTCCGACTCTGGAGTGCCATCATTTCCACCGTCTTGCGACTGCTGTTGCAGCATTTGCGCGATGTAATTGCGAAGCATCTCACTCTCAGCTGAAGTCTCGCTCACGCCTTTGCTGGCTTTCGATGCTGCAGCAGACATGTCACTGAGTAGATTGTGAGAATCGACGAGTGAAGATGAGGCTTTAGTACCCAATAGATCTTCAGCTTGCATGTGTTTGTTTTCTGGAGGAAAAATGTTGTCCATCACGTGCTTTGGGGGCACCAGCTGTTGAATCGTTGCAAACCATGCCATATGGAGCAGCGTGCCGCTTAAGCCGTAGACAGGGAGCAGCATCGAACAGCCGACGTGCAAAGCGTGCGCAATTTGGGTCTTGTCCTCGTGTCCCGGTATTATGCCTTGCAACAGGAACACCGCAATCAAAATCAGAGGTACCAAGTTCGAAAGCGTGAGAAAGACAGGAACGACTTTGAGCGCAGTCTCCTGTTTCTGGAAAAACGAGGAAAGGACGTAGCTCCAGAGGAGCATAGCTCCAGTACCTGCAAGCACTAGAAGATACAAGATGAACATGGTCACCGGAATGGAGAAGAACCCAAAAATATCAACATCAGGAATGTCTACATGCGGGGTCGGTGGTCCCTGCATATAGTTATCGCCTAAGCCTTGGCCGTATTTTTGTTCTTCTAGAGGCCACTCCGCCATCTCCACTCGCGACTGAGCTGAATCGTCGCTTGGCGCTCTACTGATACTGTGGTAAACGTTGGAAATGAAAGGACTGCTGCTCTTTCTCGACGCCAGGGATTCTGAACCCCAAACCGGTAATAGAGAAGTGTTCATCGGTTCGTCAGCTGTCGCTTGACCGCTGACGAAAGGCTCTAGTTTGGACAGTTGGACGAAAAGTGGCACGCATAGAAGGCCGATCAGTAGGACCAGATAGTGCGACAGGAAGGTGCCCGCCCAAAAAGTCAAAGGGTTCAGACCGTGCGCAAAAACCAGATGTTTTACGCGACGCTCTCGGTCCTGGACGATCTGGCCGACAAAAGCAACCAGCAGCTGCGCCGACAGCGGGCCGCAAGCGAAGATCAGGACCATGACGCGCGCCAGCGGGTTGCGCGCGCCTTCTGCGACGCCAAGTCGGAAGTAGAGAAAAGCGATTTGAATCAACAGCGGGTAGATGAATTGACCGAAGGTTCCCCGTCTGTTGTTCCAGAATAGCTGCAAACGCATGCGCCAGACAGCAGTAACCTGTCGCGAAACCTGAAAACTGCGCTTCGGAGAATTCCTCTGCTGACCGTCAGCCTGCACAGCAACATGCTGGGCGTCAGCTACTGCCTGCTGTTCGACCGGCGACTGTAGCTCCTGTCGCGTTGTTGAAGAAGCGACAGGGACCCCTGTCGTAGCCACGTTGGAACCGTGTGCAATCAGTGTGTTCGAGGATGACATGTCTTGCTCGTCGCCAAGCCGCATGAAGACTTCCTCTAAACTGGTCATTTCGATTGCGTAATCTTTTAGTCCGAAGTCATCGGCATGCGACTCTAGATGATCCAACAGCGGGCCTAGTCGATCCACATTTGCCCACGGTATCAGTACCGAGTCGCGCAGTCCGTCCGCTAGCATTGCTCGAGCAGCACGCGACACCAGTCGTGCTGCAGCTGGTGGCGTGCTCGTGACTGGGGCGCCTCCATTGTTGTTCGCAATTTTTGCGGAGGACCCTGTTGGATCGATGAATTCCTGGATTGCAGTCCGCAGCTCCTGCAGTCGCTGGTCAGGTGATGAAGTCCTGTTCTTATTGTTTGCAGCTTCCACGTCTAACTTTGTTTCGTCCATCGAGTTCCCTCTACTTCTCGGCGCAGTGGAGGCACTACCCCGTGGCCACAACTCTAAGTTAAGCCAGTAACCGCATCCGAATCGCTTTTTGAGTTCTCGCGACGTCCCAAGTGCCTTAACTGTGCCACTTGCTATCACGATCTTGCGATCCGCGAGATAGTCAGCTTCTTCTAGGTAGTGGGTGCTATAGATGATTGATCGCTTCTCTACATAAGCAAGTTGCTTGAGGAGAATCCAGAGATTTCGTCGAGATTCAGGATCCATGCCGGATGTTGGCTCGTCTAAAATGCAGACTTTTGTTGCTCCGAGGAGAGCAGTCGCGACCCAGAGGCGTCGCTTCTGTCCTCCTGAAAGCTCGCGGCAACGTGACTGCAGTTTCTCGTTGATGCCTAACGCTGCAGCATATCGTTCGATCTGAGTAATAGAGACGATTCACATTCACGGAGGTAAAACTATTCAGATCTATTTCATTAAGTAAGAGGGCTCGTGTTCTTGTTAAGCATGCGGGTTACAGCCAAGGGGATTTGGGTTTGGCTCGACGATAACTATTAACTATAACTAACACCGTCTGGTGACTCAATTTCGAGAATATTAACATTTAGTTAGTAGATTACCGCTGCGTCTGCATCCGGCTCCCCACGTGCTATTGCAAAGAAACGGAGATGCTGCATCGCAGAGTACTCTGGCCAAACAGGATTATCCTGTGGGCAAATGGAACAATTTCTTCTCGCGTCTGCGAGGTCGCTGCTAATGCTCGCACCACAAACCTCCGCATCCCCGCGTGTTGGCGCCGTGAGGCCCACAAGCAAGTTCACCATAGTGGTTTTTCCTGCGCCGTTGTGTCCCAACAGTGCGAAGATCTCTCCCTCATGCACCGAGAAAGATATGTCATTTACTGCAACCTTCGATGCTCCAAATTCCTTTCGTAGGCCCGTCAATCGTAAAACTGCTGGCGTGGTCGGAACCGACGAGCTCATTCCGGACATTGGCGTATCGTCCTGCTGTCTGTTTCGCGAGGATGGCGTGAGTTCTTCATTTACTAGGGGACTGACATTATTTCTTTGCTGTTCCGTAGCGCGAACTGCTCTTGCGCTTGACAAGTCGTCAGTCGATGCGGCAGAACCCCTTCCGAAACAGAAACACCTTCGACAGCGACCAAAGAGCGCTGCGACTGGATTCTCTTTCCGAGCTCCAAATTCACCCTGCCATCTCCGGTCGATTTCTATTGCCAGGCGAAAATAAACGATGATTGTTAGAAAGATCGCAAGAAAAAGCCAGCAGTAGGCCAAGGTTCCAGGAGGTTCGCCCTCTTGTGTAAACCAGAAACTGTTTGATGTGATCTGCATTGGCACGCCTCGAGGTTCGCTGGTAGCGAGACTTAGAAGCTCCGTCGCCGTCCCGTCGTGCTTGCCGCCAAACATAGGATGTCTGCGAAACGACGCATGATGTTCGTGCCCAAACTGAGCGAACGGCGTGCCATGATAGCGATGATGCTGCTGTGGAGATGTCATTCGTATGAGACCAGTCGAACGAGGAACTTCATTTAGCATTTGCGTTCTTGTTATGTCATCGTCTGGAGCTCCGTCTACTTGGCCTGCCGGGTATTGAAAAAGACTTCCCAATTTCCGTTTCGCCATAAAAGTCAGTGCTAGGGCTCTTCCTCGTGGAGTGTGTAAGATAAGATTTTCATTTTCTGCTTCATTCATGTTTGTCTTCAGCATCGGTGGTGTGCAGAGACGCGTCAGCAGATGCGAGAAGGCGAAGTTGGGAAGGCAGATACAGGTGAAGAAGTTGAACACGAAAGGGAGGAAAAAGCCACCACCCAAAAATTTGGCGATATCACGTTGATTAACGGTGATCGCCGTATACAATCCCTGGCAGAACAGCAGCGTGACCGAGGCAGCAATCGAAGCGCTCCTCGCACGATTGAAAAAGACCGAAACTACAGCTGCCAGCGTCATTAGCGTCAGGTATTGTCCGAGAAACGCGACTGTCACAAGGACGTAGTTCGAAGCTGTAAACATGCTCGTGTACTGTCCGAGCACAACCAGCATGACCAAAACGCACAAAGCTGCGTAAGTGGAGTAGCAGCTGAGCCACCCGAACCAGTAAGCGAAATCACTCACGCCGTAGATGTGCATGATTTCTTTCATCTTCGTCTCCTTCTCGGTCACCACATCGACGACCAGGCACTGAACTATCGAGAACATCGCGAAGACGAGGTAAAACGGCAAAATGATAGCTAGAACCTCCATCACTGCCGCACTTGTCATTCGGTAGATCAGCACGATCGGAAACATCGAACTGGTATACATATACAAAAAATATTTGAATATGATTTTGTAGATGAGCATGAAGTATCATAAACAACCCGCTCGCGCTTAACGCTAAGTAACACAGCGACTAGTTACGAGAAGGAGAAAAGTAAAAAATAAAGTAATATTCATGTTCATCATCACCATCATCATCAGGGGGATGCGCATACTGAAAACCTAGTAGACTGTATGGCTTCAGCCTTGAGAAAGAGAAACTACAAAAAGAGGTAGGAGTACAAGCAAACGGAAAGCAGCAATGTCCGCAAGCGCTTTCGGTACCACCCAAGCGTAAGGTTCTTCCGATAGACCGCCCATAGTATGGATCCCGCACCAGGTGCCTGCATAGTTGTGGTGGCCGGTGCAGCGACTTGGCTGGCACCCCTTGGAGAAGCGTTCTGACTAAGCTCAGTTTCCCTTAGCCGATGTTTGGTTCATCATCTCGTCGATTTTTTGCAACAACAGACACCCCTTACCTTACTTCAGTAGAAACGTCCTCAATGCAAGAAAACTAAGATAGAAGTAAACGGGGGAAGTTCGTAGAAGGAGTTGAAAACACAAAAAATCGGGGACGACATCTGGAGAAACTTCGCGTGTGTGTGCACCGAATCGAGTTTCAAAAAATAAAATTCGCACTGACGCAAAAACAACGAATCATCGAAAAAATACACAGATAGTTGATTTGAAGAAGTGCTGAAATCTTTATAAACTTGTACTCTTGTTACCCATGCTCGTCGAAGCTAAAAAATTTCGTTTGCTTATATTTCCTCTCGTTTGCAACTGGAACACTCCTTCTCCTACAATACTACCGACGTTCTGAGGAACCAGCTAGAAGAGCTGCATCGTTGTACCTAATGCAACACCTTTCTCCTGTGTTGGCGTCGCTTTCTCGTATAATTGTGTTGGGAAGACGAGTAAATTAGATCGGGATATGACCTGATCTGCGGTGCTGCGTGTTTGTATTGCTGAATCTGTGAAAGTGGAACAGATTGGAAGGACGTAGTACTAGATGTTTGTAGGTGTCAAAGGGTTTCTTTGGGAGTTGAGATGTGAAAAGGTGTCAGAGGAACGCATGACGAAATCGGTTTGGCTATTGCTTAGTGAATTCGGTTTCGCTTTCGGTTAGAAGAAAGATGGCTTAGCTAGGAGGCAAGAAGGCGAGCACTGGCAAGTTCAAATTCAAAACAAAATCACGAAAGGCAACACTTTTTTCTTCTTCCAAAAGCAATTAATGCATCAGCTCAGCTGCAACAAGCATCGCCTCGGCCTCCTCCTGTATACAATTTTTATAAGTTAAATGTTAAATAACCAAATCGTTGATAATCAAATTTCAAGTACATCAACATCTTAGCCTAGTAGTGGGTCGATATAATAGCTGCTATTGTTTGATCGATCCTATAATTGAGAATGATCCAAAATAGAGAACAAGATACAGAAAGCGATTCTCTATTGTCGTGACGTTTATCGATTGGTATCGCAACCACGCTGTAATTTGTTTACCGAAATCGAAAATGCAACGCAATCTGTCCACGCGAGGATGACCAGTCCAACACGAGCTTTAACTTCATGCTCTAGATCGAGTCAGTGTATGTAATACATAGTTACTCATGATAGATGGATACAATATTAAGAATAGTAGAGCAGTTTATAGGGGTGCCAGCTCCGGGATGGGATGGATCGGATGGATCGGATGGACTTCCCACAATTTCAAGTAGGATCGGAAGAATCAGGGGGGTCCATCCGATCCATCCAAGTCCATCCTACTTCCGTTCTATAAACTACTCTAGAATAAGTATGCAAAGTCGAGAATCAAGAACCTAAGATGTTGCGTACTACCTGAAAATAGTCATGGATGAAAATCAAATTTAATGCAGCATTAAGATTAACGATAATGCTGGCCGCAAAATAAGATGAGCAAATGAATGACCGCGGCGACAACTGTATTTCATTTTCTGTGCAAAAAGATACAAAAACAAGGACACATACAACAAGATCAAGGTCAAAAAGAAAAAGCAGGACCCTGGCCTTGCCGTCTTCTAGGAGCACTACCGATTTGTTTCAGTCTAGCATTCTGATTGCCCTGCTTCCCTTCCTGTACAGCAGTATCTATTCCGACTGTAGCAGCTTTAGACTTACAAGGTAATTTGCAAAGTCGTGCGGCGCTTTCCTTAGGAGCTCCTTCTTCTTCGTCTCGACCGCCTGCATTGCATTTTTCAGCTGCATCGTTTTTTGGACCTCCTCTCTTTTGAGCTCTTGGTTCATTTTCTCATACTCTACTAGTAAGTCCTCACTGACTTTCTTCGCGGCCGCGGCCTGCTTCGGCAGTTTCGAGTGCTTTCTGTGCAGTGCTTGCACGTGGTCTTCCGCATCTGTTAGCATGATCTTCAGTGCTTTTACTAGGTTTGCAGAGCCAAATTTTTGCTCTTTCACAAAATGTTCAAGCAAGGGACTATGCCGCAGCGTGCGCATCACGCGTGGCGGTCGGCTCTTTATCGGTGCACTTGACTGCTGCTCATCGTGGCCCGCATCTGCACCGACGTTGGTTAGTTCCAGCCTAATTGGCAATGTGTGACGAGTCATTCTGTGACGCGACGAACGCAAGCCGAGTTGTCATCATGATCATGTTGATTGTGATGAAAAATATAATCAAGTAAAATATCTATGCATATTAATGATTCTGCTTGTACTAGCAGAAGTGTTACCCTTAGATGGAAGATAAGTCAATGTTTACCTCTAAAAGAACAAGTGACGAAGTACAATCCTCCCGCAGCAGCCGCAGCCTCTCCAGGGACTTCTGCTGTCTTGAGCACGTCACCACCACCGAGATTCAGCTTCCAATGCGAAATCGATAGGAACTGCGGACTGAAACCAGTGAACCAGTAACTTATTCTACAGACCAGGTCCTTTCTGAAATTTGCGCCGAATGACACTCGACTTTTCGGAAAAGCCAGGAACATGCAATACAACACCTGCAAGATGAAGATTCATTTCGTTCTTTTAATAGAAGGACCAAGCAGAAGCAATGCAATCATGTACTACATGTTCATGTACTTGTTTATATTATTTAGCTGAAATAATCTTAATTTTCATATACCGCTTGAGCCACAGCATCTGCGAAGTGCTGGAAGAAGAAATCTCGCTTTCCTGGTGTGATATTAGCAAAAAGCGCGACGTAATTCATCGAGAGGCGATCGAATAATATCTCTTCCTCTTCAAGAAACTCTCCACTCTTAAAATAATAGCAAATGGCGTACCTGTTTCATGTGCAATTACTGAGTGAAGTCCTCTTGGGGTCAAGATCAGAAGTGTTCACTTCAGGGTAAAAGATCAATACTGCCAGAGGAAATCCGGTTTTAAAAACTCTTCATCACAGAGGCATAGAGAATCTGCACTACCCGGATAGTACAGTTTTCAACAAGGTTTGACAATTGTATCTGCAAAAAGTACCAAAACATATCTGCTATTATCGCGCTAGCAGCGGGTGAAGCGAAACTGCGCGCCCATTGCGCTCTGATTATCTGCTGCTCCATACTTTGACCAATGTCTAAGTTGATCGCGCAATTTTTCTTTATCTTCTCTAGCGGTAAGTTTACTGGTAGCGGGAAAACGGGTTGCGTCGTCGCGCCTGATGTAGGTATGAAGAAAAGCAAAGACGTAGCAATACTGGGATGAATCTGTCAAGGTCGATACACAAGCAGATGAAAAAAGCAAGCGCTCTCTCGCGCTTATTTACTCAGTTCTGTGGTGGCTATCTGAGTGGGAGTGCTTGCACAATAATGCCAGCACTTGAGAGCTGAAAAAATATTCACCTTGTGGTGTCTGTTCCAGCGACACTTCGAGGCATTGTTCCGAAAATGGAAGTCGCGCGTCGTCAACGCGATAGGCCGCTTTGGTTTCATCGAGCGCGGCAAGAGCGGATTGAAAGGCGCTTGATGACGATGTTGTTCGGTATTGCACTTCGTCGAGCTCCAGCCCCGTGATGAAGCTCCCATTCTTGCCCTGCCCTATCGTAGATGCCGCCATCTTGCAGCAGTAGAAAGCGAGTAATCGCAGCCAGTAGCAGCACTACAGCTTTCTTTTGGATCGGTATTGGACCGTGTATGGGTGTGAGGACGGGTGGTCGTGGAGCCTCTTCTTGTTTTAGCAGGCAGCCTGTCAGTTCTTGAAGTGCGTTTCAAACAACAACTGCAACAAGGGCCAGCTGGATAAGAGACCAGCTTTTTTGAATATCAAGCTTGCCTAGTGGTCATGAGCAGCTGGCGTCATCCTTAGCTGCTCTAATACAACTTATGCCAAGGTTGTAGGTTCTTTGTGAGAAAGGAAATCAAAAAAAATGATGATGATCAACATCTACTTAGTCCTAGAGAATGAAATGGTCAGCATATTATCAAAAACAACTAAGTAAAGGTTAGATATCGTTCTTGAAACAAGCGCAGCCTGTACGAGAGCCCGAGTGTAAGCATGGTGTAGCCGAAGATGAGCCAGTGGACCGCGATCGCGAGTCGTCCATCTTCGTCGTAGATCCTTGTGGGGATCATACATGTTTCCTCCAGACACGTTTGGTTTCCACCTTCTCCTTACAAGCCCGAGGACTGCGATTCGAACGCGATTGATCACGACGATCCTATTTCCTTACTTGCCGAACACCAGAGGGCCCAAGACCGACTTGATGTGACATCAAGTACTAGCGCTAGGTGAACTGGGAACGTCGAACGATAATAAACAATAGCTCTCGAACACCGCTACGTCAACTATTATACTAAAGTATAGCGGCGCCATGTGATGAGCGGCAGCTCTCCGCGTAGGCTGCCGACCTGACGCGAAGTTGAAGGCTGCACTACCACTACGAGCGGGAGCTCTTATGCGCAAATTTTGACAAGTAGGATATGGATGACGAGACAAGAGCTCATATACAACAATATCACACGGCTGTCAGACTGCGGTCGATAAGATCGACCAGCTCTTGCGCAGAAGGAGTAGTATGGGAGGTCCGTTTCCCGGGGTCAGGTGTAAAGCTACTGCTGCTACTAGCAACAATTATATCGGCGAGATTTCGAGATCGAGCACTCGCAGGAGAAGCATGCCCAGGGATGGCCACAAGAGGCACACTTGCTCGCTCGAGGACGTCATTCCCACTTGCCTTTTCTGGGCTAAACTCGAAAATGCTAGCACTCGCGGGTTGTGGCTTGTTCGAGTGAAATGCATTTTCTCCGCCTGCGACCATCTGTTGGCCTGTAGTGGCTCCTGGCGATGATGATCTAGATGGGTGGCCGAAACTAGCATCGCGTCTGTTGTCCGCGGCAAAAACGGAACGTAGCGCTAGATCTTCGACACTGTCTCCCGGTGCTGGTGCGCCGACTCCTGTTCCTCCACCTCCGCTCGTCTGGCCAAGAAGATGGTTACTAGAACTAGATGTGCCAAAATCAAATGGTTCTGTCCCATAGAGACCGGATGAGGACTCCATTTGAGTTGATGTTAGCTTACTGGAAGCAGCGGTGGTCTTTTGGTCCAAGAGAGTTTTCGTTTGATTTTGAAAATTGTCGAGGTAGTGGAGAAAATCGTCCGCCCCCGTTGCTTCAGAGGCACCCTTAGAAGCCGGAAGTCGTTTGTCTAGCTCTGCGAGAAAAGCGTCGGCTGTAATATGATAGATTATCAGTGATGAATATGAAGAAGAATATATGAAGCACTCAAGAGAGCCGACGCACAGCCTATTAACTATTTACAACTTTTAGTATACCTTCCACTTCATTGCCATTGGCGTTAATATCACTCTGGTGACCGCGACCTCCCCGAAAACAATAATTATTCAGGCAAAAGCATACTGTCATTGATTTGCGCGATCGTCCCACCGGGCACGGTGCTGCTCTTACTCTGGCTTGCCACTGCTGCAGATGCATCTGAAATAGCCCTTTCAACATTCATCGAAAACAGTCGCTCATCCTCTGAGCGCACTGGCTGCATCATCACTTTGAGAACCGCTGAGTCGTCACGAAGGGGCTCATTAGCTGGCGCATTCAAAAAGACCTTTTCTCGCAAAGACAATGCATTTCGCAATCGCTGCTCACGGATCTGCCCGCGTCGAAGCTGATGATCGTGGGGCAAGTTGGGCGGGGGAAATGGTAATTCTCATGGACGAGTAGATCGAGATTATGTATGATGCTCTGACTGGTCGCACATGTCGTTGTTCTAGAAGATCATTATTTCCAAATCCAATTATAGTACGAAAGTACCTCGGTCCGCAGGCGTCTGTTGTCTGACGTAAGGATGCGGACTTGCTTTTCCAATTGGTGTATCCGCGCGTTCTCGTGATGGTGGTAGTGATGGAGGAAGACGCTTGTTGATGTGTTGGGACTACCACGCACACGGCCTTGGCTATTGATGGTCGCTTCGTTGTTCATTTCGGGAGCTAGAGTTTGTAGATGCACGTCGTGCTTTAGCTTTGTCGACGACTCTTTTTTTAAACTAGATCTAGATGAAGCCATCTTCATCAATATTCAGGTTTCCCTGGACACACGCACGACCCGACGTATTGACAGCTGAGTGGAAAATTCAAAAAGATGTAAATGATTGAATTAAAACTATTACCTTCGTGCAAATCACTTACACTTATGGGCTTTTGCCCTGCTGGGCTTGTGGAGTGTTGTCGAATCGCAGCCGTGAAGTTTGCATCGGCACGCGCAAAGGAGCGGTTTGTCGCTGGTGAGAGCACCGAGTCTTCGCGCGGTACTGTCGATATGCTAACGCGTCTTGGTTTTTTTCCACTCGATGCACGAGAGATAGACGACGATATCTGCGGAGGCGGCATGCGCATGATCTGCGAAGTCGGCAGTCCCCGAAGGTAATTTGGTCGCTCCCAATTCCCGTGCTGCGATCCGCCAAGAGGCGTGCGTGACCGACTGCGGCGACCTGTTGAGTCTGCTGATCTGTCTCTTTCCCTTGTACGAGGAGGTGACGCGGCTGTTCTGCCTGCACGATCGCCAGGATAAAACAACAAATTAGACGAGGATGACGTCGCGCTTCGGCCAGGACCCCCAACCGGAGGGGCTCGTGGTTCGTGATCGTTTATTGGATCATCCTCATCGATTTCGAGATTTACGTCATCTTCTGCTCGATGTGGTCTCCCAGAGAGGTCGTCGCGCTTTGCCTCAGCACGACTCTCAGCAATCGGTTCCCGCGATGCGGAGCGACTACGATGAGATGACATGCGAGCCTGTTGTAGTTTCCCGACAGGAGGAGAAGCGGCTGCTGCTTTGTGTATGACCATGCCTCCTGCGTCGCTTGCTGCACAATTTTGATATTCTTTACACTTGCGCTGCTCGTTCTGCACCCGCTCTTGCTCAGCTAGGGTTTCAACAAGAGCGACCATTTCGTCTTCCTCTGCTGATGAGGATAATGGTGCATCTGCGTCGTGGCTGTTCTTGGCGTCCGAAGCCGACCTTTCTGGGAGGTTCAGCAAGCTCGTCGTCTCCGCTGCAGGCACAGCTGCACCTATAGCAGCAGGTAACGGTCCTCCGACAACATCGGCGTTCACGCTTGTCCGCAAAACGATATCCCGAGCCCGATCGAGATAATCCAGAGAACCGCCGGTCTGTGGAGGTGGTGAGTGCTCCGTACGAATTCCGCTGGCGTCGAAACTGTGTACTTGGCGACGAAACTCTTCCACGCCTGCAGCCAGCACCTGACTCTGAGACAGGCTTAAATTGTCTCTGTGAATGTCCGTGCTCAGTCTAGATGTTGTCGTTGATGGTCTAGCGACGTTGTTCATGGCATCCTGTTCGCAGCTGAGCCGACTTTCGTAAAAATTTTTTTTGCGGCTACCTGCCGACACGACGGACGGCGTAAGGTCGGGATGACCGACATCAACAGTCGTTTCGTCCACCATGCCAGCAGCACTTCGGATTGTGTTTGAGAAAACTAGGTGGTTGTGGTTGATGTGCCCTCGGGCAGAAATGCCACCATCAGCATGCTGACGTTGACTTCGCGGGGTCGTGCCTGTGTCTCCACCGGCGGCGCGAATTCGACGTCGGGTACTGTAAGCGCTGGCGCTCCTGACTCTTGAAGATGAAGACGTTGCCCCGCCCGCTTGCTCGGCTGCTCCGACGAAGCACGTTTCCCGCAACAAAACCCCAGGAATGCGGTGGCGCAGCATGCACGCAGTATGCGACGGCAAGCCGGGAAGCGGGCCGCCCTCTGCTCGTGGTACTTTGTTCACTGGAGCGTGCGTCCAGTCGTCCGCTGCGAGACAGTAAAAAAGCAAGCCAAGATACATATTCCGCAACCGCTCGAGTGCTGGCGTGCCACAGAACGAGTGGCAGTGCAACAACCTGTCTCGCCACGCGCGCACGCGTAATGCTACATGCTTCGCTAGGCTGCGCCTCTGCAGTACCGCCTCGATCTCACGCGTCAGTACCAGAAACTCTTCATGAAGCGACCGACAGGCTCCAAGGAGCAACGGGGCGCCGACAGGTGTGTGTGGTGCCCCGTGAGATGACAAAACCGCGGCCATTTGACTTTCGATGATTATAAGTTTGACGAAGGAGCGCTGTTGATGCCGTTCGCAATTTTGCTGACGATCAACGTATAACTATATCTATAAATCTAAAACTTGTCAACAATTCACGTTCAAGTTCGACGCGGAGAAATTGTGGATGTAGTTGACTGCGTAATAGTACTACTCGTTAGCAGACTACAAGTATAAGTGCAAGTGGATAGATGCACTAGACGGCGAAAGACAGTGCCGGTTCGTATCAAGCCAACAGACGCTCACTACACGAAGGACAGAGGGTAATTACTATGTGACCCACTTTTTTCGTTTCTCTACTAAGGCATTGGGGAGATTTCGACACAGTAAAGCAACTAGTGCGCCACTTTTGTTCTTTTCTGTTTCTCTCAAAAACGTTTCCGAAATAAAGACGATTATTTTAATATTTTAGCGTACTTCTTTCTCCTGCCATAAAAATAGATCTGCACCATCACCCCAAATCTGGTGTCAGGCAAGAAGCAAATCCAAGAAAAAGTACGGGGAGAGAGACACACAGAGAACATCAACTTTTAGACTCTATTGGAGATCTCCCGAATCTTCCCATAAACTATACAGGAGAACGACACTGACGCTGTGGAGAGGGACTTATGGGAAAACTCAAAAATAATGGCAAACGCAGAAACTCATTCACATTCTCATGTCGTAATATAAATCTAGGTAATAGAGGTCGCGATCACGATGCGGGCCCAGGCACAGACACGACCTACCCGTAAAAATATAGTTTATCAACACCCATTCACCCCTCGACGTGTCGGTAATGTTTTTCGACAAAATTGATTCGTATTTACTTTCCTTTTGCTCATAGTATTCGTAATACTCTAAATGATGTGCGCGGATCATCTTGTTCTTGAATTCGAATTCTGGTTACAAATAATAGCTTCATCACCGTCTAAAACATTCATTTAATATGGAAGATGGGGTTGGTACTTGAGCGGGTTATGGGAGGGGAGTGTTAGTACATTGATAGCATACAACATTAGCAGGCGGGAGATATAGGGACGATAAGGTCATACAAATATATTCTTGACAATCATAACCTTCGAAGATCTGGCTCTTGCTGCTTTTGCTCATCGTCATCAGGCGACATGCGTCCAAATGCTAGAATAATAATCGATCACACGACATATGGTCCCACTACGACTACGACATTTTCCATTATGAAAGAGACTGGGACGACCATATGATAGTGGACATCGTGCTCCACAGATATTCGATATTATTACCCCCTCCGGTTAGCAGGTGTCAATTGTGATAAATGAGAATCGCACTTCTAAAAATTATTGGCTTGTGTTGGTAGTTGCCTGGTCCTGCATGAAAGTTGTATATATTATATTTATATAATGATATTAATGACCCTACTAGTACAACACGAATATAGGATAATTATCGAAACATATTTCCGTAATCGTGGAAAACACGCGAAAAAATCAAAATCTCGATGTGCCCAAGACCAACGCAAATGAGTGACGCACTGCATCTGCATCTGGCCCAAGCTAGTGCATGGACTCACAGCGAGGTCGCTGGGGCAAACTACACCACTCCACCTTGACATCTTCGCGACTAGTCTTCCATTGGAACTTGAAGCGAATTCATCACATGTACATGACAATGACTAAGAAAAAATAAGAAAGAAAACTGCGTCTTTGGTGTAATAACAAGAAACTAAACAGGTGAAAAAAGAAAGAATTACAGAAATCTGTTGTAAGCATTTTCGGACGTTCAACGCCTGCAAATTTTGACGCTGTTGCGACAGCTTCGTCCTTTCCCTGTGATTCAAGGAACCCCCCTACAATCTGGATTTGAGAGTAACGGAATGATGAGGATCTACAACAACTGAGTTGTCACACAAAAAAGAGCAAATTATGTTGAGAATAATGATACAAATACGGTTCGTCTCATCTCACAACTTCTCGAGATTGAGCATGACATTGAAGTTGAAGAAAATATTAAAAGTAAAAGATAAAAATAGCTCTATGTAATTGTAAGTACTTCAGCACAAGATCAAGAAGAGACAAACTCTGAGGCTGACATCAAGCGGAGAAGTAGACCCCACGTCCCACTACAGAGAGATGCGCCACTTTCTGATGTAGTCTTTCCTAGACGTTCTCGCCTCCGCCTGCTTGTCTGCTTGTGAATCTTTGTCCCCATCTTCTGCATTTTTAGGAGTTGTAGTACTACATATAAGTTCGCTCAGAGTTTCTTGAAGATGACGATCCACCTCATTGTGATTGGAATTAGACTTCCTCTCCCATGTATCGTCCTTCGAGCCATGATCGCGCGTATTCATTCTGGAGACCTGGATCAAGGAGTTGTGGCTGACCTTTTGAGGCTTTCTGAAAGAATTGTTTGTCGTCCTTCTTCGTATCCGCAGGGTCGTGATCACATCGCCACGCGCCGAAGAGAAACAGCGCGAGCATCAGCGCGATCCCGAGAACAGACGCTATGTAGATGATGAAGCCTATGTCCGCATCCATGATGCTGTCCATGTAAGGACAAATGCTCCGATAGATGTTGTCCGGACACAACGAGACGAATATACTCTGTAATGGGAAGTCGCGGAATATGTTCTTGAAAAAGTCCGCCTCCACGTACAGCGCGGATGATATGTCCGCTTGTAGTGCACGAAGCAACTGCAAAAGCTCGAAGGCACTGCGAGACTGCCGGTCTCCGCTGGGCGTGAAAATCGTATTCACGATGACACCCTCGGTTGTCGCTGCGTTCCCGGTTCCCGTCCGCGCCTCGTTGATGGAAGCCACCACGAAGTTTTCCGCGGACACGCCAAGAAGCTGCGCCAGCTCGTAGGAGAATTGGAAAACGTAGTATTTTCTCTCCGAGTTCTCGTCGGATCGATTCCAAATACTATTGGACACCGCCTCAGGACTCGACATTTTGATGGGAACCTGGATGTGGAGACAACGGCAAGTATGCTTTTTTTACATTTCATGTTGTCTTGCAGGTGCAGCACAACCATGATAAGTGCAAGTGAACATGAAGGTGTGTTGTTTCATCACGCCAAAGCATTGAACTATCCTCTCGGACGCCACAAGACATCTATGGATGCTAAACCATGAAGAATTTTCTGTGGAGGTACCATTAGAGTTCGGCTGTAGACATCCTCAACTCCGCCTTTTGTTGTTGTCGCCACGTACGTCGTTCCGTTCAGGTATGGGTTCGTCTGATGGCCAACCCTGTACAACTGCATATTTGGATCCGCGTCGGGTGAAGTGATCGGTGTATCTACCTGGGCTTGGTCATCTTGCGCAGACATGGGTATAGTACTCACCGTCTGTGCGAGGGCTTCTGCCTCCGACGATGCAACTACGGATGCTGTTGACGAGAAGTTCGTTCCCGGTTCCACAAAAATCGGTGATCTTCGTCCCGGTTTCAGCTGCGACAAACCCGCTTGAATATAGAACGTCGGGTCGGAATACCTGCGAGTCGTGGTTGCAACTTTAGCTTGAATGAAGAAGATCTTTATATTTTCAAATCGTTTAACCAGAAGACCAACAAATCAATGGTGAAGTCAAGCTCAGCAAAGGTAGTTCTTGTACCCAAAGGTTTCCTCGTCCTCACACCGACCCGCAACCGGAATCGTATTCGGCGGGCAGTGTGTGACGCACACTGTGCCATCTACTGCCACTTTTCCTGGCGGGCAGGATGGACGCACAATGACCATACCGACATCGAAAATCTCTGAAAAATGTTGGAAGCAGATGCGGTAAAACCCCGTTTCGAGACCGGTCACGTCGTGGAAGGTCAACTCATCGGCTCCCTGAGACAACTCACGGCTCGTGAAGTTCGAGAAGAAGCCCAATTCTGAAAAGGGATCGTACGCCAAGAAAGCTTGATACTGCGTCAAAGGATCAATCGTCGTGGTGCCAGTGACCGTCGTCAACCGACGCCGAACGGACATTCCCTCGAAGGTCTCGTCAAAGCTCTCATCTAAAACGATGATGAGTCGGTGAACAAAATGGAGTTTGTAGATAGTGATCATTTCATTCGCATGAGAAAAGAGGCACGAAACTCACAAGAGAGACAAAGAACACAAGATGTAGATCTACTTAGTATGCCTCCCAAAATCTAAATCATGATAGCCAGGAGCAGAACACCCACAAGAAATCATCAACAAGAAGTTGTAAGTACCATCTTCAACGCCGTCGAATTCCTCATCGTAAGATGCAGCTAAGTAGGCCTGAGACATCTCGTAGGCTGCGTCTTCTAGAGATTTCTCGTTTGCTTCCGAAAAGGCTAGTTGAGTCTGGTCCTTTCGCACTTCGCCTCCGAAATTCGAGATTTGGATACGGCGGAGAATCTCAGCATCTAAATCATCTAGCATTTGTTCCAATTCCGTCTCCAGATTGCGTTGTTCTGCGGAGAGGTGGACCTTCTTTGCTTTTGAGCGCGAGTTCCTTGCTTTAGCCGCTTTCATTTCGTGGGTGCGGCGTTGACGACTGCTCTGGAGAGAGCGCGTTCGTGAGCCGGCGTCCTTCGCGAACAGGTCACTGCCATCTTCGTCTCGATCGGTATCCATGATAGTACCGTCAGCAATGATTGACGTCCCTACAACAACAGCTTCAGATTGATGGTTGTCGTATCCGTTGGTGAACGTATCTGCCGCTGACCACCAGGACATGGAAGCTTCAGCACCCAGGCGGAAGTCGTCGGCGCCTGCATTCCAGTCAGGCCTTAGGACGTTATTGCGCTGCTCGAAGATCATCTCGTCGAGTTCCGAGGATCCTACAAGCATACGCCAATCCACAACCGCCCCGGGAATAGCGCTCTTAAACGACTTCAAAGACCTGCTTGTCTGGTGCGCTGACAAAGCTGAGCTTTGTACTGCACTTTTGGACAGTTCATCCTCTACACTCCCCGGCAACGCGACTGCGGCATCACGAATTTCGGTCCCGGCAGCCAAGACAGCATTGGTGCTCTGCCTATCTTCTGTCGCCAAGCTTGCGCCTCTTCGCTCCTCCACGAAGTTCGCGATTCCCTCGAAGGTGTCGATGTTCTCCTCCTCGTCTGCACGACACAGGAGATCAGAAGAGCCGCACTTTTGCCATTGACTGGCGTACATATGTGCCGTTCTACGGTTGTGCAACTTGGCACGCAGCTGCCGACGCATTTGGCGCATGAACGCGGCCCGACGCCGCAAGGCACGGTCGCGCCGCTGGTTCGCCATCTCGACGCGCAGTCTGCGCAGGATGCGCTCATGCTTCTCCAACTCTGTGTCACCCCACTGGCCAGCATGATCTAACGCGGCGTCCGGCAACTCCCGATTGGCTACCGGGTCATCCACCAGTAATTCTCTCAGACGCTGACGCCGACTGGATGCTGTAATTTGGTCGATAAGTAGTGGCTTTCTTTTTCATTTTCTTTCATCATTCGATGTCAAGTATTTGCTTTCTTTTTCAGTAGGAGAAGGAATTATACTAAGGACCAATTGATGAACTTGATCTTTCACTAGGTTATGATTCTTCAAAAATTAGTACGGCTTTCATGAGATCTAGATCAACAATGCTGCCTTTGCCCTAGGGCCGTCTCTAGTGTCCATTAGTATTAGTTGTAATGTAAAGAAAAAGTAGACGAAAGTCTTAGGTTGACGTTGTAATTAACACTGTAGTATAACTATATAACGGATCTAACTAAGTACTACCAACACCCCCATTGGATGATGAGCTCGAAGAAGCCTGCGAGCCAAAGGTGTTACCCGCGACAAACGTGACGAAGTTATCAGGTAGATCCGGACACTGTTCGTCAAGAGGTACGAAGCCAACGCGATCGGACTCTACCAACTGGAATCCGCGGATTTTCAGAGGTACTGCGGCACCATCCGGCGCTAGATCCGCGAAGCAACCGCAACGCTGTAATTCCTCTGTTGAGCAAGGGTCGGTAATGATGGAGTTGATGGTCCCGTCACAAGGAATGGTACAGACACTCATTCGTGGCTCAATTGTACGCGTCCCGGTCTCGTACTGGTACATGCAGAACCGCTGATCTTCGTGCGGTCCATCTCCGACCATCGGACTGTTCTTCACTGCAGCTTGCTTGATATTGTTCACTCCCGATTTGATCTGGTAGTAATCGTTGTTGATGGTCTAATTGTTCACATTCAATCCGACTCTTACTGAGAGCGGTCTATTGCTCGCGGGTACGAGAAACGTAGAATAACAACAGTTACATGATGTAAGAAGGGCGCTCAAGTCATGGTACTACGGCGGGTGTGGTAACTGAATTTGAGCTTTTTCAACAATTCATGAGGTCATATTACTGATATAGATGATGCTATCGAATCTTACCAAGAGTGTCGGGTCATTCTGGTTCAAGGTTGCCGGCAACTGAAAGCCTTGAGACTCCTGGATTGTCAGTGAGAGTGTGCTATTCGCTTTCAAGATCGAGCCACGTGCAATCTTGATTGTCAAGTCCTGCGTTGTCGGGTTCCATTGGGCCTTTGAGCCCTCGATCAAGGCTGCGTCGTTACCTGTTGTAGAAGATCGCAGCTACTGTAAGTGAGTGAAAGTGTTGTCATCTCCGACGAGTAGAGGAGGGTGCTGTCACTTTTTTCAATTATACGTCTAGTTCTTACAACTTCGCTTTTTACCAGCGTCAGTATACGCAGACACAATTCGTGACTATAGCGTTAGCTTCAATCTTTTTCGTCTCTTTGCAAGAAAAAATTGATGCAGGAAACAAGCTAGCTAAAAATATCGGCTGCAGCACCTGTCAAATGAATTTGTTGTCGGCCGAGAGCATTGGTGAAGCCGTAGAGACGCAACACGATGTCGTCGTTTGTTCCGACATCAACTGTTGGCTTGAAAATCATGCTCATCATGAACGTGGACCGAGCATTCCTGCAGAGCCAGAGTGGGCGTTAATAAATGGATCTACATTTTTATTTGAAGAGAGTAGCACTAGCACTAGTTCTTGTGCTACTAAAAGTTTCTACGAACAATGCTGGTTGATTTATGCCCCTGAACGCCAAAATGAGAACTGCTTTCAATTCGATTATCAAATATTAGAAGCATTCTTGTCTTGTTGCTTAAATGTACCTTGGCTCGTAGGTAAACGTGCTGATATCGAATGAGCGATCGACAACTTGAGGGCTGTTTCGAATAGCCTGCGGAAGAATAATCTGCTTTGAGGTTGTCTGAATTGTGAGCCGAGGATCGTTCGGTTCCAACCTTTCCGGCAAGCGGAAAACCTCATTTGCGAGCGAACTCTTGATTGTCATCTTATGCACTTGGTTAGGAGGGATGAACTGCCCGTTGCGGAGTGTCAAATCCAGCGTGAACGCAGCTTGATTCCACACACCAAAATACTCGACAACATTCAGATTCTGCGTGAAGCCTGGCAAATTTTTAGAACGGCCAATTAAACCAAGTACAGTGCTGGGTGTCTGTGTGCTATCAAGACCGAAGGAGCACATCATCGATATACAATCTCAGATAAAGTAAGATGCATCCATTCGCTCTAAAAATACCCGTCGTGTCTGTTGTCGTCACTTGAATGACGCGTCGCGAAAAGTACGAGTAGTGGAGTAATGACTCCCCGGCTGGTGGCTCTAGCTTCGGTTCGAGAACCGCGGATATGAAGCCTGTGGTTGTATTAAGGAGTTCTTTGCTCAAGGGTCAAAAATGGTAATATTTCTAATCGATACAACAATCTCAAAAATGCACTTATATAAAGTATATCATAATTATAGCAACATAAGTGATAATGATAAATAAAGCACATAGCAATTATATAGCAACTGCCTTGTAGACACTAGCTGCGTGCCGATCTTTGCATCACAATGTTGGTTTGTTATATCTTCACGATCATAGCGATGGCAGAAGATAAAGAACATTCTTACCTGGTAGCGTCAGTCGAATCGTCGTTCCACTGGGGAGTTGCACGTTTGTGGAGAACTCGATCGTCAAATCCATGGGCGAACTCGGGTGCGCGACACTTCCGACCGCACCGTAAGAGAGTCTTGACTCCGTGAACTGTTTCCCCATATCATTCACCCGCGTCGTAAAATTGAAAAATTGTTCAGGTATACCAGCCGCAGGAACCGATATTTTCAATGACGGATCGTTTAGATACATCGCAAACGGTAGCTTGAACATCTGATCGATCTCCAAAAAGAAAACTGGTTTTTGTTCGAAGTTTTGAGAATGATGGTCCAGATTGAGATTGAACTCGAAAGAACCAGCTAAGCAGGCAAAGCAAGGTAGTCTTCTTGGTTTCTGAATTCTGAAATTGATGATGAGATAAAGATGAATCAGAAAAGATATCATGAAGTCTCTACTAAAAAGGTGAATGTTATCAGAATCAGGTGAAGACTCAATACTCGTCTCAACTCCAGCCGGGACTGGCGCAAGCGATGGGATGATGGTGGCGCGGAGCTCCGAAGTGACCGAGTCCCAGTATCCGCTGCTCGTCACACCAAGATAAGCGAACATGGGCGCATTTTTGCCACTGAGCGTGATTGGGCCACTTTCCGGCGTTCCAGTGGGCACCTGCCTCGTGAGACCACCCATTGTGATGATGATAGTACTGTTCGGACGAATGTCGGAGTTCGCCTTGAAATTGAACAAGACACGCGCGATGTTGTTGCTCAGCGTTCCCGACGCGCCCTGCGCCGACTCAAAAACCATGCGCGAGTCCGTGATGTACTTCTTGCCGCCCAGAGCTGGGGTCTTCTTCAGCATCTCCTTCGCGATGTAAGCGCCTCGGCCCTCAATGTTCAGGATACCATCATTTTCGCTCAGCTTGTCCGGCAAACGAAAGCCTATATCGGTCTCGATGCGGAACACGGTCGCTTGTGTATTCGACAAGATGTGGCCGTCGCGCACTCGTAATGTCAAAGTGAACGTGTCCTGCGTCCAGTCCGCTCTCGAGTTCTTTCCGTATGAAAAAAATCGGTACGCGTCTTGACCGACTAGCGGAATCTCACTCGAGCTACACCGAAATCCGTACAAGTAGAGTAAAACCTCATCACCCTGATAGAAGACAATGCTCGGCAAGATCGTGAACGTCACGTTGGCAACTACATCTGGCTCGTTCGGCGAGAACTTCACCTCACTACGCGTAAACTCCTTCTGCCCAAAGAATTAGAGACAGGTCATCTAAGAGATGGATGTAGGAACCGAAACCGTAGTTATGTAAGAAGAACTACAACGCGTGTACGATAAGTATCTACATATGAGCAAGGATTTCTTGCTCATTTACAATTAAGTAGCTGACAACGAACAAGAGGGATAATTTGATCAGATCAACATCTTTATCATGTCACAACTTCGATTGTGCAGCTAGTCAACATTTTTCCGCTCTATTCTTGGAAGCAATCTTAATTTTCACGCAGGCAATAATGAATAAAATATATTCTCGTCTACCACTAAAACAACACGCTGTATACCTACACCTTGTTCATAATTATTGATCGGCGCTGAGGCCATGATGCTTGTTTTGGGGGATTCCACTCCATCCCAATCTTGGTTCCAAATAAGGAGGGAGGGGTCGTTTTCGTACAAGGCAGGTGGAATTTGGAGGTCGACAAGCGTGATGGCGATTAAATTTGGCGCCTGCGAATACAAGGTTCTCACCACCTTCATCGCCAATTCATTCTTAGCTAAATCGAAAACGGCCTCCTGATTCCGGAAGAACTTCACCTCATTGCCGACTATCTGAACTTCAGTCACCTCCGATGAAAATCCGGGAAGACGCAGATAGACCTGGAGAGACAGATGAAAGACATCAGAAAGAGAAAGGCGTGGTAGAGGAAAACATGTGCGATGGGAGAAATGAAAATGGTTTACACTAACTATGCCAGATAAAGATGAGGCAGAATAAAGTCTATCGAAATAAGATGAATCACAATCCGCGAGAATGACAAAGCAGTTTTTTTCTTTAACGATTACGATTATTTCTCGAAAAAAAACAGCACCCTTTCTCTTTTTATATTGTGATGGAGAAATTACCATGCTGTCTTTCCAGAGTGGCGTGTTCGTCTGGAAAGTGAGTGTAACGTCCACGTAGCTCTTCGTACCTTCTGCGTTGGTTCTGGGTGTACTATACTCGAGCCGCGACTGCAAGAACATGCGCATTTCCTGAATTCTATCGGATTGGAAGACCGGTGTCGCCTGAATCATCTCGTCGACGCCGTCATAAGAAAAAGCGCCAACCTTCAGGCGATCACTGTTGCTGGGGAGCGAGTTCGGCAGGGTAAAGTCGTCCTTCACTGTCATAAAGGTAATCATCTTACCAGCGGGCAGCACGCTGTCTGTGCGCAAAAAGAACGTGATAGCCTTCGCAGTTGCATTGTACTGCGCAAAATACTCGAAGAGTACCCAGTCACTTCCGGTCGTCTGGAAGCCGACAGGCCCACTTATATCCGAAACGGCAGACGAAGCTAAAAAAAGACAAAGGAGTACGATTATGGCGGTTCCGAAACAAATAGTTGTTGTACAACTCGTAGTCAAATGTTGAGAGCCATTTGTAATCAACTACTTGTTGTAGCTGTTGAAAGAATTTTCATTAGCTCCATTATACTCAAACAACGTAAAACAGTAACAGCCCGTGAAAAATTATAAAAATACTAGATCGATATAGTGGAAAAAAGTACAACTGCTGCGAAGGAAGTCCTGCCATGATTGCGAGTTCGGATTTCTTCTGAGGTCCGGCACTGTGGCGACGATACGAGCGCCGTTGCGCAATTCTGATTTCACCTGGACCTTGAAGCTAACGACGGACTCAGCATTCGACAAAGCTGGGTCGAATCGCACTTCCACATGCGTGAAGAAGTTTACTCGCACGATCTAGGAGTAAAAGTGATGTTCAATGTTGTAGTTGGGTTTGAAAGGGAGTTACCAGTGCGTGAAAAAATTAAGTGCTTCGTAGAAAGGCCTGTGCCAGGTGTGTCGCGGGTCGGTGCTTTGCATCCAACTAGGTTCCATTTCAATTACTAGCAGACACTAGGATCTTTAGAAAACGAAAATACAATCCGTTCATTGACATTGTCTCTATTTACAGCATCGCCAACTTGTTCTTGTTCAGCACGCATTCCTAATTTAGCTGCAATGCAGAAAGAAGGAAAAGCATAGTATTCACCTCTGGCACGCTTTTGATTTGTTGTGGTGTGCCTGATTCCGGAAGCGTGTACGCATTTGTGATATCTGTTCCCAGCTCGTTCGGGATATACGACAACTGTCTGGAAATGAGCGTGAAGTCTAGTGGATTCCGGGCCAGCTCTTCCGGCAGCACAAAGCAACATAGTTCGAGGTTTGCGTTCTTCGTTGGAAGCACGATGTATTTGTCTTTTGCTTTAAGTAACAACTTGTACGTCACGAAATCGTAGTATGCTGGTGTCTCAAAGAGACCATTCTGGTCCGTATTATAGGCTGTCAACGGATTCTCCCCGACCCCGACATGGTTCGTACCCGTTACCTGAATGAAAACACATACTTCAAAATCTCATCGTCTGAACAACCAACAAGGAAAAGATCTTGAAGAAGTTGTCATAATCACATAGAAGTAGAACAATCAAGTCGCAGTTCCTTGTTGAGCTACGTAAACGGAAGCTGAATCAAATACTTAAGTACCTCGATTTGTCTTTTGTTTGGGTCGGTTGGGTGGGGTTTCAGATTACTTGGAAGGCCGAAGTTCGGAAAGCTGAATTCGATTTCAATCGGTTCGAGGCTATTGGGCACCATCAGGAGGTTGATGCTTGGACGCAAAATGACCGTCAATTTCGTCGTCAATCCTGGTCCCGTGGGATTGTAGGCTAAAGACGAGACGGGAAACGTCGGTGGGCACAGCTCCTTGCGGAACTGCACGTAGGCGTCTTCGGTGCACACATCCTGCCACACAGCGGCTACTTGCAACTGTCGCGCGGCCTCGGCTTCCGCGAGTTCGCGGCCTTGCAGTCCCTTGAGGGAAGGCAAATCCGCAACCTTGCTGTCCGCGGCGACCCGCTCTTCGAATTTTCGCTTCCACCAAGCTGGCACCAAATCATTTTCCTCACCGACATTGTTCTGGAGAGCCTCTTGTTGTGCAGGCGCGTCGAAAAAGCTCGGCGATACTATACTACCATCCTCGTTGCGTACGTAATTGGCAATGCTCTCGGCTCCGAGACTTGAACTTGTGTCCCCATTCTTTGGCAGCGAAGTCACGCCGTCACTATGAAAATCGTATTCCTCAGCGGCAGCCCGTCTTCGAGCCCTTTTTCGCGCTGGGGCTTCTTCGGCGGCGTCGGAATCCTTCTTTTCTGCTGAGGAGGAAAACACATCGCCTAACTTACCCTTACTATCTCCTGCAGCCGATGCTGCGGCAGCCGCCGCGGCTGCTGAAAGCGAAGTGCCGATGACACTGCCACTGACATCGCCAGTCTCGTCCTGCGCTCGTCTGACGCTTGCCGGAAGTGATTTGTCGTGATCTAGGCTCAATGTGCCTCTCTGTTTTCCCGACGAAGTAATATCATCGACAAGCGCTCTATCCGCTGCCGCTGTTGAGGTAGGAGTAGCAAAAGCGCCAAGATCACCACTAAGGATCCCGGTCAACCGTGCACCTACAACAGCGGTCGTGATAAGAAAGCCTCTTCCGCTTCTCTCGTGTTTTCGTGTTCGTTCAGAAGAAGACAGGCCGTCGCTACATATGATGAGCTCTCGTTTCTGACTCTGTCGCTTCCGGCATCGCGCGGCAGGATTGAGAGATAAAAATTCTTCTGCGTTGTCATGGTTGTAGCGATGATGCAATCTCCGTCTCTCACGAGTAGTAGTTCTAGTAGAAGAGAAACGAGAACTAGCTTTTGCTTTAACATCTTGTCCTGATTCGTCTTGGTTCATCTCAACTACGTGACTCACCAGTGGTTCTGCTTGGCCTATCATCGTAGCCGGAGAAGATTGCACACCAGTAGAATGGAGTTGTAGAAGAGGATTCCCAAAATGGTCGTCTACATCGCTGCAGCATGGGTTGCTCTGCTTGTGCTTGTCCGCAGCGTCGTATGTCTTTCTAGAGGCTTTGTTCGACGTTGATGTATTTGCAATTGCTACTATTCTTTCATATAATCGTCTAGGACTGTCACCAGAAGGTGCTCTTCTACTTGCTTTGGGCGTACCTTTCGAGGCTGGAGGCGTGACTCTCATATTCCGTTGCTCGTTCTTACACGAATCCGGGAAACTCTTCTGACATAGTTTCGACGGTGATTCTTGCCTCTCATCTGCCTCCTTGTCTGCATCGGTCCTGACAGCCGTCCCCGCGCTTTCCAGTGCTATCACGCTACATGCAAACGTTCTGGGATCCATTTCTGTTGGACGTCGCCATGGCCACCCAACACCATCTTCGCGTTCGACCACAAATTCAGGCTTCCCCAAAAATGCAGACCGATTGTCCGCTTGTAGTTGCCCTCTGTCGCTCACCGCATTATCGCCATCGCCTATTGAAAGTCTTGAGACAAGTATCGCACTCGGGTGAGTATGCTGACCTGCCTGACCATCATTCAGCGGCAGTGTCGTCTCTGTGTTGGGTCTCTTAGACGTCCCAGCGGCATAGTGCACGCGGTAATCGTCCTCTCTATTGAAAGTTGCCTCTTCGTTCCCAGTATTATCGAACAAAGGTTGGTGCAAGTTGACAAAAGCAGTCCTTCTTCTCGTAGAAGTCCGTGGCGGCGATCCACTCCTGGCGCATTCATCATGCCGCCGTCCTGCTGCGGAGGACGCGGATGAGCCGCCCGATTCGAAGCTCATTGCGCTCCCAGCACGAGCAAATGTGGTTTACCGTTCAGCTTCTTTCCCTCGCCCACTGCATTGCGGGCAGCACAATCGGCAGTTGGCCATGCGATTTGAAGTCCAACTGATTCCCAAATGCTTATAGGCTTTTCTTTGTAACTCTTCTCTCACACTTCTTATTCAATACCATCAGAAGAATTAGGTTTGAATTATGAGAGAGATTGAATCAACATTTTGAGCGACTGGATACGACAACTGAGGTAGAGATCATACAATGAATGCAAGTACGAATTCACAAAATCTAATTCCTAGTACTATCTCGTTGGATATATCTACCGCTAAAAATTTATCCTACAAGCCATTCCCCGTCACACCTGTTTTCCTCTTCGATTTTCTTAATTGCGTTTTTACGATTGAAAAGAATAGACGATACGATTACGAGTAAATAAAACGAACAGGAGTGAGAATCGTCGAAGATGCCAAGTACAACGACACGATAACAAATAGAGAAGCCATATATAATATGTATCATTCCCCCGAGGTCGTCGAGGACTCCATTTTCCATTTTGCTTTCTTTCCTCATTCTGGACAAAATGTCAGAGTTTGCAAACCAATTTCAACTCTCACGCTCTGTGTGCTGGGTGTGCTCCTCCTCTCTCATCATAAAAATCAGTCATATTTTCTTTTTGCAATTACCGGTGGAGGTGGGCGCTGCATACGCAAGGTGCAACTCAAAACTCAGCCCCGACTATTTTCTCTCATAAATGAACTCTCGTCAAAGAATCATCAAAAGGTACGCGATACTTCTCCAACATCACTCAACAACATTCTTTCACCTTTCAACTACTCGAAGGGAACAAAGAAAGGCATCAGGAGAGAAAGATACATCATAGGACATAAGGCCTTTTCTGTCTAAATTATTACTGCGCGTCATGCATCTGGAGAACATCACGGATCAAGCTCCTATAGATCATAGTGTAAATCTGAGAGAGGGGTGGCAAATAAAACCTCAAATCGTGTTGGGGTTTCGAAATTTTGATTTGTTGGACTATGGAGAGACGCATCTTGATGTCAACGACGAAAACTGCTCGTAGGCCTCTCACCAACGAAGATAAGCATGCGCATGGGGTGACTACTGATATTTTTTCGCTAATTCAGCAAAGGACGATAAGCAAGGTAGTTAAGCTTGCATATTCAAATAAGGCTAGTTTTCTAGCCACCCGCCCCGGCTGTTTCGGGGCCATCCTCCTTGTAAAGTATCCTTTGGACTTCCTTTACAAGAGTCCCTACGTCCATTTGCTGCAAGGCATTCGTGCTGGCAGGGTCGTCGGGGTCTAACGTTTGACTCAAAATCTCTATTTCTCGAGACCATGAAAAGGGGATGGAAGCGAAGCGGATGTGGGTGAAACGGAAGGTCAGAATGAAACAGAATAATCTTACGACAATAATTCGTATTACATTAACAATTGTACATGATGTTGATCTGGATCTTATTCGTATTACTGTGGATTATAGATTAATTTTTAGCGACCACGCAAAAAGTTGCGCACATAAAAAGATTCCTTTCGTCGGTAGTGAATTTGATAAATCGTATTAATTACCGTCCGTGGGGTGGTCACGGTCACCATTTCAGATGCAAAAACCTCTTTTTCTGCCATAAGAGTTTGTGAAAGTAGTAGTCTCGTTCGGTCTCTAGGCCGTCAAGGGTGAGTTGCATATTCCGAAGCTCCTCTTTCATCGCGGAAACGCCTACGGTACGACCGCCGGCTGAGCCGCCTGCTGCTGCGTTACTATCCCCAACGGCGTTATTGCTGCGCTGTGCGGGTCCTAGAGGAGGCGCGCCGCCTGCGCCACCGTTCGGACCTAGAAACAATGGACTAAACTTGGTGTAGCATAAGAACACGCCATGGCGAGTATGCTAGGGTGTACGAAGTCAAAAATTCGTAAGCAGCTCCGATTGATTGATTGCCATCCCTAGTAGTACTCCTCGACTACCGGCGGCACGATACAGTTTCCAAAGTTGATAAATATCGATGAAAATAAGGCTTGCGAACAGTAGGGGAAGGCATGACTATATTTCATAGGGAACCTCCTTCTCCGTTTTATTTTCATGGCGAAGCAGCTGCTCTTTCTCTTGCTCACAAACACAATTATAATATTCAGGGATGGAGGAGGAAAATGTACTTCAGCTTAAAGTAGCACCTGGCCTCGTCTTTCGTATCTGTGGCTGCTCGCGTTTCGGTCTGCTTGGTTCACTCTGCTGTGCACCTAGGCCGCCAGCTCTTGCCCATTCCATCAGAGCTTTACCGCCTCTCCTCTCCAACGGATTATAGCCATGGCCCTGCAAAAATTTGAATCGAAAATAAGGTATGACTGTTCTACTTGCTATAGAAGTGGACTAAATACAGCCACAGCAATCAATTATTATGAAGAACCTAACACACAGAAGTATAAAAAGATTGCACACGCGCATACCCACGGTTAGAAATACTTACAAGGACTTTTACCGCGAAAGTATGGTCGTAGTAGCACTTCATCCACTGGAGGAATTCTAGGTTGTCTTGGTATTTTCCCTTTATCAGCTTGTCCACATCTATATTCCGATCGATACCTGTTGGGGTTTCCAATGCATCGCGTGATTCACTAGAAGATGGAGATGCAAGAGAAGTCCAAGTAGTCCGTTTATCCACATGAAACTTCTGAGGCGCGATTAGCGGATCTAAATGCAGAAAGTGAAACGAATACATAAAAAAATCGGATGCCTGATGCTGATCATCATGATTGAATTTACAGTAAATTTACAACAACCTTATATATAATTTTAGAGACGAACCAAGCTTGTCGAAGGCTGCCTGGAGCGTTTTGTAATTTGGTATGTGTTCGTGCTCGCTCTTCGCTACCCAGTTCACTTTTTTGAGTTGTATCACCCCGTTTGGATGGCACGCGTCTAATATTTGGCAATATATTGCTCCATTCGCGCATTGCTCTACCTGCAGATGATGTCCCTCCTGACCTCCTCATGACATGTAGCAGGAAGTCAATGTTAGTGTGCATCGTGTAAGTTATCCTTCTATCATGCACCTCTTGTTGCTTCCATCAGTGTTGTTATTCCATTATCGTCTTTCATTTTCAGTTTCAGCATTTCCAAACACTGTGCTAAGACTACGTCATAAGCATCAAGCAGAAAGCTTGTGCAAGAAGAATGAAAATGTATGAGAATGAATAGAAATAAGAGTTTGAGTCGTACAAAAATTGCAATTTGTTACAATTGATGCAGATGCATGATCATGATGAGGCCTAGGCGTGGTCGTGGTCGTACCTTTGTTAGGCTTGTCTGCAACAACTGGTTGACCCAATTAAGGAGCTCCGATCGTCCGACGAAAAAAGCAGCATCCATCATCCCTACATTGGAGGGGTGGGACTTCCCCACACCCATTCGCGCCGCCATCTTTTCAGTACTCAAAACTTACTTAAGTGTTTAACGGACTTTTTGAAGATACTGCTGTTGTAAAAATATTTTGTAATCATAATCTTAACCCAGGATTCTTATTGTTATTTCTTCTGGCTCTGTCGTGGTGGATCTAGATTTTCATTGAAAATATTCTGGGAAGCCGACTTATTCTAATCTATGACATTATACAACTCAATTGACTGGCCCACTTCGACTTCGACCTTTTTCTTTTGTAGTGCCACGCTTATCCGAAAGGGAATAGCTTGCATGTTTATCCGCGAAGCTGCCGGCGACGAACGGGGCTGGCCTCCTATAGAATACGCGAAGGTTTTTGATCCGTCGACTTTATGATGGTCAAAGATAGGAGCTAAGGCAGACGACTGCAATGCGGAAAACCGTCCGCCTCACTCCATGCGCGCCGTCACGTCATGGGCTGCGGAAAGTTTCCGCCTAAGAAGCTTAGACATTTAATCCAAATTTTTTGCCCCACTACGCGCGAAACTCGTTGGTAGTAAAACACAGGAAGACTCCTGTTCATGATACGTCGTCGAATAGAGTTCTGTTTCTTCCGTCCTTTTGCTTTTACGACTTGGTCTGCCTCTAGTACGCGCTCTTGATTTTGTCTATCGCTACAACAACTCCAGACAAGTCTACAATATTGATCATCATCATCAACAATCATTATCAACTCTCATATGAAGACCGCTGCAGTAATATACATAGCACCTTTGTCACAACATTTTGATATTTTAAACGGTTTTGCAAGTATTGCTTTCGGCATCACACAACAGAACGATGCTTCCACTTCCGCACACAGATTGAAATGAAAACTCTGACCAACTGCATCCCCCGCAGGCACCGTTTATCAAGCTTCTTTTTGTTCAAATAAACCAAGACCCTTGCTTGGGAAGGGTATGGCTTCAGTACTAGTATGGCGAGCCCGTAAAAATCGCTTGGAGGACGTAGTCGACAGAGTCACACACAGGAGCCAGCCCGCCAGCAGAAGTTTAGAAAGGCCCAAGTCCTATGAAAAGCCAAACTTTATTATTCGACAACTGTGGGAGTTCGAGTTGTGACCACTCTGACTGGAGCCATGATGAGCGGTGCGGAAGTTATGACCACTGTGGCGGGAGTTATGACGAGCGGCGCGGAAGTTGTGACAACTGTGACGAGGTTGACGGAAGTTGTGAACACTGTGGCAGGCTGTGCGTAAACCAATGGCCTAGGAAAATAAAGCCACGCCTTATTCTCTGGCTGTCCGAATTTGAACACCATGAGGCCCATGCGAGTCTTCGGAGTGTCTCTGTCCTTGGCGGTTTCTCTTAAACTTAAAGTAGGCGAAATAATGACTAAATCAAGGCTCCTGCTCATCTCGTTCTACTTCCTGTCTGTTGCTTACTCTCTGCCTCTGGCGTCTTGTTTGATTCAATTGTTGTCGCACATAAATCAAGAATTAACGTAGTCTATGATACTCTACGTATGTTGAAGAATCGACGCGCTGCAAAGTAAGGAGTTAGAGTTAGTTCATCACCGCTACACATCTATAAATACAATTTTGACTCCATGACATAGTCGGGATTGAAGGCGATCCGACGGCAGGCGGTCTAAGTTACTAGTAACACAAACACCACAAGCAACATATAACATTACATAATTGAATAAAAATAATGATCACAATCAGTCAGATAATCGTAATGATGATGAAACGCAACGCTGACTGTAGGCGCGTGCAACCCTGCAACCTAATGTTAGGAAAAAACGTTTGTTAGTGTTA
Source organism: Amoebophrya sp. A25 (assembly GCA_905178165.1). Classification (NCBI taxonomy): domain Eukaryota; class Dinophyceae; order Syndiniales; family Amoebophryaceae; genus Amoebophrya; species Amoebophrya sp. A25. Next base: position 1,471,145 of record CAJINU010000003.1, on the reverse strand, counting down.
CCACAAAAACTTTTAACTTCAATCAATTTCCCGAACCGGTAAAGCCTCACGTTGCGATCATCTGTGGTCTTGATCTAAAATGCTGCTCTACTTTATATCATTACTAGAATCAATATTATCTTCACTACATGGCATGTCATCTTCAAGATGGTGTTTTTCAATATTATCGTTATTTTATGCCTATTTGAATCTACTGAGTAAACAATATCGGCAAACAAATCCTTGTCTTTGCATTCGGCTAGCTTTGCTATGCTAAGAACGTGCAAACATGCACACCTAGTCCCACCATGCTAGCTCTCTGGTCCTGCATCTGTCCTGCTGTGATATTACAACCAACTACCAGGTCAACGTTTACATGATATTTTAACTTCTTCTTGAACTTGTTTCCAGCATGTTCTTCTTGTTCATTATCACATCCTCCTCCTGCTCCTCCACATCTTCCAAGTATATAGTGTGAGAATCGATATAAATCTTGATCTCCACCTGGCTGTCCGGTACCTGTGCTCGGAGAGGTTACCGGCATATTAGTTGATTGTACAACAGTAACCCTGAACCTCCTATCCTTCGCGATCAGCAGCGTTAGACTGTTCCATATCCTGGCTGGGGAGCGGTCATGGGTTGCTGAAGCGGCTCCGTCTTCGCCGAGCGCTCGTAAATGTAGGCAAAAAGCAATCCGATGAAAATCGAGAGTGCAGGAGCGAAAACAAAAAGGAGGTCGAAGAACCTGTGTGTTGTCGCACGTTGATAGGATTTCTTAGAATGAGGGAAAACGTAACACCACCAACTCAACACTTGAAAATCTGAGTATTTTTGGACCACGAGACCGAAATGTATACTAGTTGGCGTCGCCTTCTAATATAAGTAACCTGATCAACCAGCTGCAGCTAGGAGTAGAAAACACACTATTGGTAGTTCGCTGCACTATTTTTTAATTTCATGCTTTTGTGGCACAAATTGAAGTGGAAGGCGGAATGGCGACCACTTACGGAGAAACTATCATAGTAACACGAGTGCTGGTGATGCTGATGCGGTGGTGGACATATTTGTTTTATTCATACTCCTCATCATCATCATTATCAAAAACGACGGGGAAAGAGTTCTGAATTCATATTGAATACCACGAGGTAGAGGCAAGACCAGACTCGAAAAGCGCGGCTCCGCCTTTGCTCACAGCGTACATGCTGAAACTGAAAGACAGAATCCAAAGAACCAAAGAAGTCCCCATAGCGACAAAGGGCCAGATCTTTTCCGACCCCGTACCGCCATATAAAGGTCTAGGACCCCGACAAATTTCACCAACATTCCCGACAACCATAAATGTTGCCACAACAGCCACGCTCGCCAAAACCTGACGTGATTGAAAAAGAATCAAGAATGTGATTCCGAACCAGATATTAAAGTACTAAGTAGTTGTGTTGACATAGCTTCAGCTAGCAAAAGCTGTAGCTAAAACAAATTATAAATGTAGAGAGTTCGGCTTCAGCAATAACTAAAAAAGTAAAGATAGCAGTACACAATTTTGCTTGTCGTATACATAATCATAATTTTAATTCTCATTCTTCCTGGTCCTAACATCATAAGACTAACAGAAGCAGATAGCGCAAACGCACGCGCACCAGGACCAGTGCCAGTGGCAGGGTCTGTAGGTGCCCCCGGCAAAAAAATATATAATGAATAACGAATTTCAACTAGCTCGAAAATGTAGTTTTTAATATGGACAAAGAAGTCATCATTTTACGCATACAGTACATTTTCGTTTCTTGGATGATTTACGCGACTAAAAATGCTTTTGATGCGAATTTTAGGTCGTGGATGCTTTACATCGAGTCCCCATATCATCATTTGATGATCTATCAATCATGTGGATCTGCTTTAATATATCATGCATGATCTTCAACACGGTGTCCCATGTAGTACGGCTACCCCAACAATGGCGCGACAAAGCAGTTCCAACAGTGTGTCGCCGAAGCAACGGCCGGGAAAGTGTGGAGCCGTTAAGTCTTAAATTAATAATATTATCTACGTACTAACTATCATAACTATTATAAGGCGATATTGCTCAAAGTCAAACATTGCAAAAAAAATGGCATTAAGCTATATTCATCAGCCCACTGATCACCGCCACAAAACTCCCCAGCTACCCCACCGGGGATAAGTCAGCCTCTTCCGCGAGGCTATCGCCGATAGCCTCCGGCCCCTTCCCCTCAGTCTCGAACTTCGATAGTCTCTGACCGTTTTCATGTTGGAAATTCGACGCGGCCCCGTGGCAGACTACCAGAAACGAAGCCAGAAAAATTCCCGACGGGGGTAGTGGCGCAATCTGGGGAGAGAACGAGAAGGCCGAAGAGAAACACTTGACGAAAGGCCTCGGACGAGAGACCTTCAGCAAGAGACCTTTGGCGAAACCGAAAGACCTTTGGCCTTGGCGAAAGACCTGTGGCGGCAGACCTTCGACAGAGGACCTTTGGCAAAGATCTCTTTTTTACGAAAGACTTCGGACGAAAGACCTCCGAGAAAAGACCTCCGAGAAAAGACCTCGGACCAAAGCCCTTGGACGAAAGACCATTGACAAAAGCCAAGACCTTTGACAAAAGCCCTTCGACGGAAGACCTTTGGCAGAATTTGACGCAGCAGACCGTTGATAAAGAGAGAGAGCGACCGCTGACAAGAGACCCGCGACGACAGACCTGTCACCTGTGGCGAAAAGCCTTTGACTGATTGGCAAAAAAAACTGGCGAAAGACCTGCGGCGAAAGGCCCTGAACGATCGAGAAGACCTCTGAAGAAAGACACCAGTCCGACGAAAGAGGTCAGCCCGGCGCAAGACGTCAGTCCGACGATCGGCTTCAATCTGACGAAAGACATCCACACCCCCAAGAAGGGCTCCCCTGGCTCAAGCTGTTCCGACGCAAGGCAGACGCCTCCGCCTGGCGAAGTAGTGAGCCGGTCTGGCGAGGGGCGTCGCCTGGGCTGGTCAGTGGCAGTGCATCAGCCTGACGAAAAGCGGGCGCCAAGCTGAAAAAAGCCATGTACGGACCTGACCTACCAAAGGCGTGGTCAGCCTTGGCCCAGCAGAAGACGCCAGCCAGGCGAAGCGCTTCAGTCAGACGAAAGGCGCCAGCCTGGCGAGAGACACGTCGACCCGACGAAAGGCCTCAGCCTGACCCAGGGCGTCTGCTGAAGGGCGCCGGCCTGCCCGGCGAAGGCCGTCGGTCCGACAGTCAGACGCAAAGCGCTGGCCTGACGAAAGGCATCAGTCTGACGAAAGAAAACCGTGAGTCCCAGTCCCCTTCCTGGCGAAAGCTGTCAGCCAGACGAAAGACGTCAGCCAGACGAAAGACGCCAGCCAGACGAAAGACGTCAGCCGGGCGAGCGCCGTCGCCCTTCAGCGACGCTCCACGCTCCCGCGAAGTGTGCCCTTCTGTTTCTGACCAAAGACGCCAGGCTAAGCAAGGAAGAAGGCCCACTAGCGCCAGCTTTAGGCGCATAGAGAGACCCAAGCAGCGCGGCCAAGCGCTGCTCTTTCTTGTTTGGCCCGTCAAGGTCGCCCCTCGTTCTTGCCTGGTGCCACTGCGAGGCGTTTGCGCGCGTTGGGGCCTGCGGACTCTTGTGCGTGTCCGGTGGCTCTCTTCTGGTTTTTTTCACAATTTTGTTGGACTGCCGTGGCGGTCTTGCAAATTCTTGAGCATTTGCATGACCCCGCCCGGCAATCCCATAAAAAAACCGAAGGCAGCGCAATCCTCTGCCCAAGAGTCGACGCATCTGAGTCGGCCAGCGCCGGCACTCGGCTCGTTTCGTAGTCAGTTCGTAGAGCGCAACAGCCCACCAGCGGGCTGTCTCTACTCCAGCGGCTGTACCCCGTGGGAGGCAGAAAAGTGCTAAACTTGAAGCCGGGCGAAGCTTGTGATGAAGGCTAGTACGATAATAATAGTTCTAAATTCGGATTCGCATTCGAATCAAGAGTACCAGTCTCAAGATGGTGAGGAAAGTGATGACCCCCAACCCACTGGCGCAGGCACAACCACAATTGATAAGGAGGATCACGACCCCGATACCCAGGGCTGGATTATGGTATAGCGCAACTTTATGCGCCCACGTTTGCTCCGGCACGTCCACGCTCACAACAGGCTGCTCCTGCTGGTAGTTGTAACCCGGAGCAGGCGGATACTGTTGCTGCTGGTAGTTGTAACCAGCAGGGGGCGCAGCCTGCTGCTGCTGTTGTTGTTGGTCGTTTGCGTACATTTTCAAAAGATCTATATTTCGTAGTTAAGAAAATAATGAAAACGGACAAGAAATCAAGTTGATCTTACCTCAAACTTCTCTCACAAAATTACCACTCGCTATAAATATCTCGACAATTGAACTACGAATGTGGCATGTGACGATTAAGATCACAAAGAAGTTCAAGTTCTGGTCTTGTATGAAGCACCACTATTGATATTGTTCGACATGAAGGGAACAAAGATAATGTTGTTGGGGATCTAGATCGAACAAGCAAAGGCAAAGCTAAGAAGAGGCAGATAATAAATCTTATGAATGTCGAATAAAAGTGAAAAGCTAGTACAAACAAAAAGGATAACGTAGAAAGGCAAAGATCATGATCTGCGTTCTGCGTAGTGTAAAATCATGGAAGGTCAGGAGCACTCAAACAATGATTGGAGCTCCAAGAGACTCTCATCCATGACATGATATCCTCAACATTTTTTTTAGGGCTAGAAGCCTCCTTCGTACAATTCACAGCATGACTATGGAGATAAACACTGTACTCATTGTTCTCAAAGGGGGTTATAGTTTTTTTTTCATTCACCGCTTGGATGGCAAGCCACAACGAGGGCCGGGCGCGGTACTTTAACTTATAGCAAGATCACAGAAGTGGCGCGCGAACTCCAAAGAAAAGACAACCGAAACCACCAAAAGCGACACAAACTAACCAACCCAAGAGCGCGGACGCCAAGGGCCCGCCGGCTGCACTCTGACGCCAAGGAAGCGGCGCGCGGATCCTGGGAGCAATCCACCAGCAAAGCTGCGCAAAATAGGCAGCAACACCCGGCGAAACGGGGTCAGGAGTGGGCGCCGCGCTGCAGACCGTGAAGGCACTCAGCCAGAGAGCCAGCAGCCGCCACCGCCTGGCAGCTGTCGGAGCCCTTCAGCACATTCACCCAAGAGCTGCGCCAAGGGTATCAGGCCCGACTGCAGCACACACCAGGCGACGGATTCTAGTGCAGGAGAGGCTCGAGGGGTTAATTATGTGGCGCCTTTTTCTCAACGTCCGCGTCTCAGGTGTGTCCTGAGTAACCCTCAAAGTTCAAAGGTTCAGAAAAAGGCGCGCCTTAGTCCGTACATAGGCGGAACCTAGTGGGAAATGGCTAGCGAAGCTTGTCCAGATTTGCACGCGCTGGAGCCTTCCCAAGCCTGGACCGCCCTCGGGAGGTTCCTCACACTAGGTTAATTCTATCTTTGAACTAAGATGGCAAACCTTCTCAGCGTCTGGGCCTGAGGGGCTGAGTCACACCCCAGACGCAGGCGTTGAGAAAAGTTGTGTGCAATTTAATTCACACCGCTTGAGAAGGTACAACAACACACGCACACCAAGCCCCCAAGAGGGTCGCGCAGCGACACCGCTGTGCGCCGCCCTCGCAGAGGTGCTGTCTTCGTGGCTCTTGACTGTTTCCAGGGGTGGGCCCCGTTTCTCTTGGCATAGCATCGCCGCGAGCTGTCTGGCGTGTGCCTCGTCACCAGCAACGCACATGAGCAGCGGCACCCGCCGCGCGTGTGCGCGTGTGACTCCCAAGAGCAGCAGGGTGTTGGCTTGACGCCCGAGCCGCAGGAAGTGAGCGCCTGGCGCCCTTGTTCTTGGGCTGGCTTGTGTCGCTTTGGGTGGCTTTGTTTGCCCTCTCTCCTGGGTTTCCTGTGCCACGCCTGTCCCCTCGCCGTATGGATTGCGCCCGGTGCCGGTTGTGAGTGGCCAGCCAAGCGGCGAAATCTCAACACGCGAAAAATTTTTGCATCTCGATTTTAAGAATGAGTACAGATTTTCCTTACATTTAATGACATTCACCTCAACACAGTCACAGGAGGAAGCAGCTCAGTCACAGATGCTTAAATCTCTCATACAACTATGACAGATGACTACAACAGGACCACGACTCTACTCCAATGAATCAGCAAAACTCTCAACATGCAGGATCTTGTTCGCCTGGGCTACTCGTCGACGAGCCACCGTTATGATAACAACAATTAGTTATTCATTAATCTTCAACAGATGCTGTCCGCCGAGGCACAGATTTATCTTGTTGTATTAATATCAGGATCATAACATTCTCTCATCAAAAGTAGACAGATGGTGATGCTGTTGATTGAAGCCTGCCATGTAAATCTAAAAATAGAGATACGTCCTTTTTCAGGATTGGGACTACTCGTCCTCCAGTCTCCGCCAAGCGGTTCCTGATACAGATCTTCATTGTCGTAGTGCTCACACAACGGACGAGAAACGAGCCTTTTCTTTATGTGTCGTGCTCATATCTTCACCATTGTAACCGTAAGCATGGCGCAAATCAGAATATGACCTCGTGCTCGTCTTGCCTTTATCTCTCAATAGTATCCCTGCTCGGAGGATCTCACATGTCTTGAGAACAGAAGTGCACCTGATGCGGCGTATTCTCTTAGAATGCGTCAGTTAATCTACATCCTTGCAGAGGAGAATATGTCTCTGTGGAGCTGGAGGGACGTAAAACTAAATCTGAAGTAAAAGTAGACTTTTTGATGACAATCCAGTAGCTCATTTGCAGAGCAAGGAGCACATGCGCATGCCTGGGACCAAGACAAAGGATCATGTTCCTTCTTACGTTTATCTACATGTAGTTCGTGCTCCTCGAATGCGAATCACGACGATGCGATTACTCGGCATCATGATGACCATGGCCTGTTGCTGTTATTCTATTCCTTTCACTACCTCCTGCCACAAGAGTGAGAAGGGTGGTTCTTTTTCGTGTGTTTTGCCAATAGTGCTCCTACTTCTAGAGGTATTGCTATAAGCGACTCGCTGAAGAACGGCGTCGCAGACTTGCGCAGTGGGTCCTGCTAGAAGCGTCGCTGTGAAGTTATCCGAAGCGGCAGCAGCGTGGCTGAGAAAGCGCGCAATTTGGCGCGGAAAGAGTGCGCCTTTCAGCGTCAGATAATTATTCACAAGCGTCACTACACCTGAAGCTGATTGCTTCTCATCAACACTGTCGTGACCATCAAAATTGAGGCGGGTCCGTGCGAAATCTGCGTTGCTTGCGTGTTTTGCAGCTGAGGGGTCCGTGGTCTCATGTCGCTCCTCCCTAGCCACATGAGCTGTACAGCGGTGCAAGCGTCCCCCCAAGAAGGAATGCTGCGCTATCAGTCTCGGTAAGGGTTGCTTCTTATACCGGTTCCGATTCAGACACCTTAAATAGAAAATCGGGATCGAAGAACTAATAGATGACGGGCCTTCATCAAAAGATATTTCCCCTTGCGTATCCATTCTTTCAAGTGAGCAACTGTGAGTATTGTGAAAGTAAAAACAACTACTGACAGCTCTAGCGCTGGCGCTACAGCAAGCTCCTTGACGGCGTGAATCTACTCGGCAGGCTGCCTAAGATTTCCATGGCGAATTCTACAACACGCTACTTATTGACATTAGTTCTCCTTGGTTGTCTATTTCAACATCGTCCAGCGGCTGATGTTTCCAACACAATTTGTAACAAGCACCTCATGCGAAAGACGTCAGCGAAAGCTGCAACAGCGCCGGCTCCTCTTACATACAGCGTGGTGTCGGAACTTTTCTACTTAGAGGACAATAAAAACTCCGCAACCACCACCACGGCACTTCTTTACTATAGAACGAAAATAATCTATTTGATGAAACGAAAATCTGTTATCATTATCAAGTTTCTGAAGAAGAAAAGTATGATAATGATAACAGATTTCCTTTTCATATATTAATCATATAGTATTTCAAGAACCATAAATGGTACGTACAACTACCTAGGTTGATTGGATGACCATGGTGAATGAGAATGTGATTTCCCCTTGATGAATATCAAAGTAGAATTTGAAATCAACAAAAGTAGAAGGTGGTCCTCGTGAACGTGGTCGTAATTGTAATAGTCAGATTGACGTCCATGCGATTTCCTCGTGCTAGGTTCTGAATGTCCCCCGCGCTGTGTGCGTACCCCGATGAAGACCCTGAGACGAAATAGTGTGACTGTCCATGGCTACCTTGGTAGCGAATTGCAGCAGCGCACTCGAATGGAACTCGGTGTCGTTGGAGTAGTTGCCAAAATGACAGGTCTGTAGGTGCAGCGCGGACCTCCTCGTCACTACGAAAAACAATTTGCATGTCCTTGGTGTCACAGATGAAGATCTCTGCGGTTAGAAGTCGCGAAGCATCCTCTGAATTGGGACTATGTAGCCCCGTCACAGGTTCCTCCTCCTGTGCTTCTGCTTCTCGCTGCTGCTCTCCGATATCAAAGGCATGGAGACGCCGGTAGTGACGACGAACCGGCCTTCTACTGTCTTTTTGGCCACGTCCACCTGCTTCTAGCGTTGTTCTTGCTTTTTCATTTTTTTCGAACTTTCGCCTTTTCGTGGCTCCGCCTGCACCATTCGCCTCGTCCGCACCGTGAGGTCGTTTGTCTGGTAAGCCAACACCTCGTACTGGAGCATGGTCGCTACTGGAGCAGCCCTCAGCCAGTTCCCTGTTTCTATCTTCTTCAGGGACAGATGAAGTACGTCGCTCGTGATCAACGTGTTGTAGATAGTCGTCGACCGGACCCGAGTTGCCGCGCGCTTCTTCCCCGTAGTCGCGTGAGATGCGCAGGAGGTCCATGTACGACTCACACCATGATACAGGTGACATGTTTAGGTCTACGTCGAGCAGATGATAAGTAAGGGAAGAACTAACGTGAGCCATCCATTCCGCAATCCTCGCATCATAATTGTTCGAATGATGTTGTATGCTGCCTTGAAGGTGTGGCGCAATCCCAGCCTCGTCAAGAGTCCTCGATGTCGATGAGGAGCTGGCATCAGGACCACTCTCATCATGCTCGTTCTTGTCCTCAGGAAACAAATTCGTTCCCAACGGATGCCTCTGGAGCAAGCGGCGTGACAGAAAATAAGTGTGAGGTCTAATAGTGCCACTCCTCGAGAATGAGGATGCGGCACCAGTAGCATCATTGAAAAGCGCACAAGTCAGTCCTTCGTCGCGACAGAGACCGGCACACAAGGCCGCCTCCGTCAGCCAGCCGTAGCTAAGTGGGCCAGATTCAAGCTCCAGCCGTCCGAAGATGCACCATTCATCAAGCATTCCAGAGGCACAGGGTGGCACTTGTTGAACATGATTTCTTTGCATAGCCGACAAAGCGTCGATGTATTTGTCATGGTAAGTGTAGCGGTCCCGGCGAAGGAAAAGGTCATGGGTTTTCTGAGCCAAACCCTCATGGGCATCCGCTGCGGTATCCACTTGAGACTTATTTTCCTCGTTCGCGTCAGGAGCTGCATCATAACGCTTGAGCGCTGGGCCTTGAAGTACTCGCACGTTCTTCTCCACCTCATCTGCGGCTGCCTGGCGAGCTTCTATGCGCTCTTGTTCTTTCTGACGCGATGGCGTAGCCAGTGTCGGGACCACGTTCACCGACTTTTTTCTTTCAATGTAGTCATACCGATCGACGTCCTGCTGTTGTGCCTGTTGTCCTGCTCCACCATTGTCTTCACCGTTTGGTAACACCCCCGAAGCAGCTGCGGTGCCAAAAAGATGCTGCAACTCGATCGCGTTCAGTGGAGCATCAACACCAGCCGAAACTTGCAGTTGTTCAACCGGCTGGTTCTTCTGGTTTTGTGCTGTCTTGTTTCGTCGCTCACGAAGCTCCCGCCGAATGGCCTCACGTCGTGCGGTTGCCATAGCGGCCATGTTTTACTTTTTTCCTTGCCGATACTAAAAATAGGAGTCAACCCGTACACAACTAAAATCCAAAACAAAAACTCGTCGCCTTGTGGTTGTTAACATGATCTACAACGCTCCTAGTAACGCTACGATTTGATATTATGGTCCCGGATGAGAAAGAGTAACGACAAAATCCTAAACCATAATGAAATAAATAAGTAGTATTATAGTGCATGGACGCATAAAAAATGTGCGAGTGGTCGTGCATTGCATTAGTATTTCGGTCAAGTGATCGTGGAGCCTGTAGTTCCATCTCTACAAGAAGTATTTCGTGATTCATCATGAGAGATGACAATCGAGCATGCTTCGTGACAAGCAGGTCACGCATATTCGAACACACGCAGCTTTTACTGCTGCGCAAAAATATGCAAACAATATCAGTAAATAGCTGCTTCCCCTCCAAGTTTCATCATGTCGCCCTTATTATCTAGTATCCCGTTCATTTTCATGCTGTGCTAGTGCCTTGTTCATTTTTATGTCATTGAATGTCGCGTTCTATATCTACAAGGAATTTCTCGTTCTTCCCTTGCAGTTCGATTCGATATTAATCAGGACAAGTGTTGGATATGTTTTCTCATCGTTGACAATTTCAATGCCGCGAAGCGCATTTTTTTCTCACAGATAAAAGACTAGAAGAAGTATCACGTATTTTCAGCAGCACAGCATCTCCATCTCGTATAACTATTTTCCGTTAGTACTACAGTTAGGTTAATTTACGTCGGCACTGTCACGGTGAATAAATTTCCGCTAGTAATCTTGGCCATGTTCTTTTGGATAAGCTTAGTAGTGGGATTAGAAGTAGATGAGTTCTCATTTTTGCTTGTACTAGATTTTATCTCGAAGACGAGTATGATAAAACTCGTCAACTGTTGCAGTGCGTGCTTCCCCCGGCTCGTCGGGTTATGCGTTTTAGTATTTCTGACAACTTTCATCCTCAGCCTCCCTCGACGTCGACATTTTCATTTCACAGCTTTCGATAGAAATTTTATATTTACTTCTTCGTTGCAACCGTCATATTCGGAGTCTGGTTTAGTAGAAGAGCAAGAGGGATAATAAACTAAAAATGGAAGTAATATCAAAACCGAGTTCATGTTCAACCTCTCCACCGAAAGAGATTCTTGAAAAATCACATATAATCATCATACTGATACTCATAGAGATGAACAATCTCAATCATTATGGGCATCGAAAAAGTAAGTACCACACGAAAGCTTGGCACGGTGCAGATCGGTGGCGTGATGGCCCATGGCGGCTGGACTCGCACGTCCGGAAGCGTGCCGAATGTAGGTGTCGATGCCTGTGCCTGCTGACTAAAAGTCGCTTGACCATCCTTCTGCTGCTTGAACGAGGGAAAAGTGTCCCTGTTTATGTTGTAGAATGTGTGTCGATGATGATCGGCGAAGAAAGTGTATTAAGTGAAAGTGAAAGTGAAACTGCATGAAAAAAAATCTTCTCGATAAGAGAAAAGGGAAAAATGGCATGGCGAGCGCATGGTATAGAAGATATTGGTGTTGTTCCTTGTTGTAGTTACACTTAGTTTGATATCTTCATTTGAAGAATGGGAGATGGAGGGGATAGAGATAGTCACCATCTTCAATATTAAGACGCATGTATCAATTTTACCTTCCTGGGTCCACACTTGCAAGCTTCATTTTCTCATACTGGGCTGTGTTCAAATGCAACATATCATGCTTCAGCTGTGGTACGTGTCCTCCATAGCCAGATGGGTAGTTGGATCTTACCTGAAACAGATTATATTGACGATAGCTTCCGTCGTGTACATGAAGTTGACATCAAGAAGACAGAGGAAGGCGTTGTAGCAAGTAGTTGGAGTTAAAACAAGACAATACAAGTTAGTACAAGAACTAGAACTCAAAAAATGGAGTCTAGATTACGCTTGTTGCTTTGCTCATACTCATACTTCTATGCGACAGCTACGAAGACTAAGCAGAAGTTGAAAAAAATCAGAGTACGCAGTTTTCCCTCATGTGCAGACCGTCGAATGTGTTTGTTCTGTACATGTTCTTTGCAGCATCCCGGAAGGTTGAGTGCCACTCCCATTGCCTGCTGAGGTCACCCTTGAGGCAGGCCTCCTCAATTTCCTCCTTCGTCATCTCCATTGTTGGCTGCGCCATTTTCTTGTCCTCTACTTGTATGACTCCGTCTCGTCGAAGAGGCTGCAGTAACGAGTAATCTGAATACGAATCTCGATTGATGCACAAATGATAAGAATATGCAATTTCTATCTGGGTAAGGGGTCTCGAATGGCCGATGCGAAAATCAAATTATAGTGGGGAAGGCTCAATGTCAATTTCGTTAGAATAGTTTCTCAAAGGATGTGCCTTCTACAGTGAGAAAACCTAGTTCGAGCAGGAACAGAGAGTGCGTTTACAATCCTTTTCTGTTCTCGTCAGATAAAAATATATATTCAGAAATTGAAATAGCATGATTGAACAAAGAAATATTCACTTGGAGGATGTAAAGGTAAACAGTGGAGCGTGAGGTGTTCATTGGGTTCCCTGGAGGTGTTGCGGAAAAATGACAATAGAAAAAACGATTTTCATCGAGACAAGGGCAACACTTGCCGCTCGACACTCCCGAAGAACGATCAATCTACATTCTCTCCTACACACAAGCACAGACTGATGTGAGATACTTCTCTCAGTGCGTTGCAGCACCTCACAAAAACCACAGATATTTTTCCGTTTCGTCGTAATCGTGTAGTGAATACTCAAACCCTCTCACGCACACAAAAACTCGCGTATTGGCGAGTATCTTTATCTCACTCTTCTCGCAAAGCAAAACTGGTAGGTCTTCATACATCGAGCCCACGCAGCATGGACTGAGGACGAACGGATGATTGTTTCCGTATAGAAGGCTATCAGCTTCTACTTACAGTTACATGATCTTCTATAACGACAAGATGAAGAGGCTCCTTTCGACTTCTTGCTTCAACTTCTCGTTCTCTTGTAACAGATAAAAACCTACAGCGCTCAACAAATTCGATCAAATGAGCGTCACTCATTTGTTCTTTTCATCTTCTAGTAACACGTCAACTCCTCGTTAGAGACAAAAATCAAAATCCATGATTCCGATGGTGATTCATGAATGTTCACCATCTACCTATCACATAAGTACATATGATGTCACAAGCAAAACCTAAACGTAAGCCCTCGTGAAAACGTTGCATGTCAGGAAAAAAAAGATCTGTTACTTTGGGACTAGGTGCGTTACGTCTCCCCTGCACAGTGGACAGCGCACCGACGGGTCCATTTTTGCTTGTTTTAAGGAATGGATGCAATGCTTGCGCCAACATGCCGTATGAAACACGTGTGAGCAAGGGAGAATTTGTACATTCTGTAGGGCCTCGAATTCGCCTAGACAAAATGCGCAGTCTTCCCCAAGAAGATCTCGGTTTGTCTTTCGCAAAATCACCGACCGAATTTTATCGACTTTCTTTTTTGCACCCGCTCCCGCTGTACTCGCTGATTTGCTTCGCGGTTTCTTCACACGGCGTGGCAGAATGTCTTCCAGGCTGCCACCGAAGTCTTCATTTGTTGCTCTCGATGCCTGCATATTCTGAACTACAGCTGAGCCGCCAGCACCACCTGACTCAGCGTTGTATTCATCAGTCTCATTCGCGTCAGAGCTACCTAAACGCGATGCTCCAAGACGCCGCGAAGACCCACTTGGTTGCACCAGAATGTCATCCAGCGCTCCACCGAAATCGTCGACCGTAGCGCGTTGTCGGAAGCCTCGTGCTGGTTGTGGTCGACCACGTTGATGTCGACCGCTTTCGTTAAGGTGCAAATGACTCTCATCAACATCAGCATTGTGCTCGATGTAGTTTCTGCTGACGTCATAGTCGTTGACGGTTCCTCCGAGCATTACATCAATAACCGCGACTCCACCGGGTAGGCTTGAGTCAACTACTCCAGATAAAGCAAGATAGGGGTTGTAATCTGGCGCCTGTGGGTCGGTGCTGCCCAAACCGCTAATGCTAGAAGGGTTAGGGTGATGGCGGGACGGCCGCGTAGTTCTCCGCCTAGAACTATTGCTAACTACTGAAGGGCGATAATGATTGTCATACTGTCCGACTCCGATTGTCATCTCCGGATCATGATAAAAGTCTGACGGTCGTCTGTCGGCATCCATCAGGTCCACAGTGCTGCCAGCCTCGGGTACTTGTGTTCTAGAAGTAGTAGGTTGCGTAGTGCCGCGTACCCTCGTTATGCTAGAAAAAGATTCGGCATTACCGACGAATGTGGCCTGCGCCTGTCTTTGTCCATCGATTCCCTCCTGTCGTTGTTCACTTTCCTGCACAGGCCGAGCGGCATAGCGCGTTCTCGCGTTTGTATCTGCACGTCTTCTCGCGAAAATTTGATCCAAAGATTGACCCCCAAAGTCTTCTTCGAGAGACCCACGCTGTCGCCTTCCAGTGGCGACGGGTGGTGACCGCACAGATGTCGCAGCGGTGCCAGGCCCGACTGCACTGCTTGCGATTGTTGGCCCATCACATGCGGCGTTGCGCGAAAGCACCGTTCCTTCCTGTATTGAAGACGTAGAAACCGTGCGGTCATCATGGTTCGGTTGTTCCCACACGAAAGCCTGCAATGGCTGCCCAGCGGCTACTCGGCGTGTAGTAGTCGTCACGGCCGAACGTGTACCATGGTGCGTATAGTCATTTTCACGATGATCGTCTCTTGCATCCAAATCTACTGCAACATTCTGGTCACGGGGAAAACTGCCACTGGGTTGGGCAGAAAGCGACGATTCGGGACCTTCCCAAACATGTGCCTGTAGGCGTTGCGAGCGCGGCCCGGGTTGAGAACTAATCAGTTCGTCAAGCCGATGATCCAGGGTATGAAGAACCGCTGCGACACTGCGCGCCGCATTCGAATCAAGCAGGTCTGGAGGAGGTCGTGTGGCAGCTGTAGCGAATCTCAAAAGCGATGCTTGATCTATGGCAGACACATTCTGTCGCAGAATCCTGTCTCGTTGCTGACCTTGACCCGCCGTCGTACCAGAGCTATAATCGCTGCTGAGGTTACGGATGCCGTCGATGGCGTGTTGGTGATGTCCGCCGGCGATCGCAACGTCGGTATGCGGTCTTTGATGCACGAAGCCGTGGCAAAAATTTCCGTTATTGTTGTTCGTAGAAATCGAAACGTCCGAGGAGGCATTCACGAAGGCATCTAGAGCGTCCATTGCCCTCTGGAACGCGATGATCGTCCATGAAGTATTGAAATATTATCAGAACAACTAGAATTACAGTCTAATAGAAGATCCATGTCAACAACAACATCCTCATTCACATAAAAATTGATAACAAATTTATTGTACAAATAAAAGCATAAGTAATCACTTCGAGCGTACTTCAACTTCATCTTACTATAATACGAATACTGTGCCATTGATGTTTCTGTCTTGTTCATCTACAGCAGATGCATTCAGTCAGTGAGAGGAGCACTATCCTCTTTCAAGAAAAATAATGTACCTCCATCTGTAATGTTAATGAAGATGAGCTTAGAGCGCAAGGGCAAGTAGGCTCATCTTTTAGATGCCGACCAGGAAGCTGAATAAATGCAGCTATTGGCGAAGCGGTAGGCAAGGGAAATGCAGAGTCGGGTTTCGTGATCGGACCTCCTACGCACGAGTTCTAAGCAACAACGATCATAGAAACAAGGAGACGAGTGTCACGAGTCACGACAGATTGTAGAGTCTCATCCATTCAACCTTCTTCGATTTGGTCTTAGTCCCAAAATTCCTTGCTATTTTTCTTCACCGAAAACTGACGCATGATGAAATTGCTATTTCCTTGTCTCGATGATGCTCCTCTTCACGACTAGAGCCGTATGGTAGACAATCACCCAAGACGAGAACGAGTATAAGTGCCGAGCATCCACGAGATTACTTCGAAAGACGACGACACTCATCGATTATTTTTTGATGAAGTTCTAGTCGCTTCCATTCTCCGAGCGATGAAACAGTTCTTCCATATTTCTCACCGCTATGTTGACGATCTTCGAGCCCGACTTTTCAGCCGATACTTCCATGATGCATTAGGATATCTGGTGGCTGCTCCACGCATTTTTTTCCAGGGTACGAGCCCCCCGTCAGGAGGTATGTGTATCTTGTTCTCCCTTTACTCCCAATAGGATTCATTAACATTAGCTCTCGGCAAAAAAAAAACCATCGAGCAGTTCTTTAGTGCTCTTCAAACCGCCGGCACTTCGAGGCCAATTTTGTTGTCCATACCCTTATTGTTGTATCGTGTGATCTCAGTCCGTTTTCTTGAGCATATTTGAAAACTCTGAAGATGATCTGGCTTTTAAGTTAGAGTCTGCTTGAATCACTTCCTAGCTTTCGAAAACAGAACTACCACCACGTTGACGTTGAGAAGTACTTAGATGTAGATAGTCTTCTACGCCTACGTAACATTCTCCTAAACAGCAAAGCCTTGAGAAGTAGACCTAGACGGTTTACGTATCATTCTCCCATGGATCTCGTCCTCATGGCAGCAAAGGCTTCGTCGCGGATTCCAACTCGTTTTCCAGGTTTCGCAATTCGACATTGATACGCTCAATGTCCTTATATGACTCCGGCTTTAATTCTTCCGGATAAAAGGCGTAGCGGACATCCTCCCGCATTGGCTTCGTTCCGATACCCGCCTCTGTATTGAGTGCAGATGCGGGTTCATCAAATTTTCCCATTTAGATGCTTCTCTTTTACGATTTTTATGCTGTTGCTGAACAATCGTATGAGATAAGCAGGTAGACCTTAGACAAAAAAGAGTTGATCAATTGTATGAGATAAAAAAATGAAACAGAAGTTCTACTAAGAAAGTTAGTAGCAGTAGTTTATTGTCGACCAAGCTTGTACCCATTCTATCGAAGTAGCAATTTGCGCCATATTCCCGGAGATGGTCCTTTACGAATCCCGGATCGCTGCCTCCGTAGCACTCCCACAGTTTAATCAGCAGATCGAGAAGGAATACTGGAGTTGTTTGGAGGAAGTCAAAAAATTAATACAAGAAAAGAACGAAGTAAGTAAGTAGTTAGTAGTATGTTGTCTTTTTCTTCTATGAAAAAGTAGAGTAGAAGTACGACGGACTTCTATCAAAAAGTAGAATGATCTTGTCGTCGAGTAGGGACGTCTTAGTTTTTCTGATCATGATCATTTTCGATAAGAGTAGCTCGATGTGAAGAGCCTTACTAAGGCCGCTCTTGCAAATATTCGTACGCATCACGAAAAACTTCTAGATGAGGTGGTACGTATCCGTAGCAAGTGGAAACCCAACATGACAATGTCGAGGACGGGGTCGCAGCTAGTGAGAAAGAGGGATAGAACTGCCGGAAATTCTGCCATCATGGTGAGAACAAACGCTACCGGCACCCAGCCAAATGCTATCGCCATCGAAACTCCACCAGTTGCAGCGGACAAAACTACGTAGACCCTGTTGGTAGAAGATTTTCAATGGGGTGTGGCAATCGTCAAGGAGGAAGACAAGAGCGACTCGGCAAGCAGTCGCTGTGGCCTTGATAGAGTTAGAGACCACCTTTTTTCTTGAGTTCTTGTTGATGTCATGCTAACATGTAGTGCTAGTAGTACCCGAATCCGAATCCAAAATCACAAATGTTGACGTACTTTTTGTTTCTCCATCCCGCCATGTCGGCAAAGAGGTCAAAGATCTGAAAGCCCTTAGTTACAGCAGCTTTTCTGCTCGCTGGGTCGGTGGGGAGAGTCGTCATTTCCGATCCTCCGCTATACATAAGTTGTAACCGCCTACCCAACCCTCGTGGGTCGCCATCCAACGCATTGTAAACAGGACCCAAGCAGATTTTCACCTGATTGCGTGTATCGAATGAAGATGAATTAGAATCAATAAGAATTGTATCATGACAAAGGCAAACAAGACGAGAAGTATGACAAGTCACACACTCTGACGATTCTCAGACATAAATACATAACAAGGAGCACTCAACTGTTTCTACGAATCACAGTGACAATGGGTTTAGTAGCGTCCCAAGCAGCAGAACAGTTTGTCTAGTACGTAGAGTGCGAAAAGTAGCGCGCCCACCAACGTTATCGCCCCATCGACCCTAAGCCAGACCGTAGCAACAGACAATGAAGGAACGAATTATTACAACAACGGCCACTACGTAAAGCAAAAAAGAGTGTTTCACACAACTTTCTGACTCCTTAACAACTACGGCTATGTACGCACAACCACAACTCCAACTACTCATGCGGGTGCTTAGGTTGATGTGGAGTTGCTCACAAATATTTGTGCTCCCAACAATATCAAATGACCATCTATAATTTTACTTTTACGTCATTTTCGTTTGGTGCAAGAATAGCTTCTTTATTCTTCTCCTCAGGCTACGTAGATCAAGATGTACGATGACATGGATTATATGGAAATCTACAACATCATAATCGGATCAACATAGATGGTCACAGCGTTTCATCTGGCCGAAGGTAATGCACGCAACGAGCTCGAGTAGCGCAAAGCAGAAATACGGCTGCTGGTTTTAGAAGCGAACCCGTGTTCTTGTTGAAGTACCGCTTTCATTGGGTGCGGCAACTACTTACATCGTACTACTGCTAGTGCTACAACTTGATATATCATCATCATTGCACCTCCAATGGTCCTCACTAACCATCAACAAGGTGAAACAGTTCCTGACAGGATTCCGAAGAATGGCGTGAGGAAGCGCTAGGCTATACAGGGGATACAAACCAATTGCTAACCGAATTCCTTTCGGAAAGAGCGCAATCGAGAGCACGAAATGAATCGTGCCTACTAATCGATCTGAATTAGGTATTCAAGATCAGAACCAGACGAGGACAAGCATCCATGACACTCCGCGTCACTCCAACCAAGAGTCAACGGTCCCGTGAGTCTCCTAGGAGATCAAGATGATCTCCGGTTCAATTATAACCTTGTTCAGGTTTAAGTGGTTTCTTCAGAGAGACCGTGAAGATACATCCAAGGATCAACGGAGCACAAATAGTGCAGCCTTAAAGGCATTTATCACAACGTTGATATACTTAGCTGGAACAGTAGAATCTGTCGCTGTCGGCATGTGTTTGGGAAATAAACCTAAGATACACGACAGGTGGAAACACAACGACATCTGCAGCTGTTCCTGGTGATGTTCATCATAATGGAAGCCACTAAGATTGCGGATGTACTTCTGGTACAGCGTTGAGACTTCGGGTGGCTGCAGCTTCATTATACTTGGCAACTCCTTTTCTTGGTCGAGCATTTTCTGCGCAAGCATAAGAATTTCTTCTTTCTGTCGCTGGAGTGACGCCTGCTTCGCTCTGCAGAAAGATTTAAGAATATGAAATACTGATGCAAGTCTTCAGCTCAATTTTAACATGTAAAGTATACAGACGAGAGCATCAAGCAGTATGAAGAAGCAAAGTACGTAACAGCGCTGTTCTTATCCGGCTTTGGCGGCGGGGTAGGAAGTGGAGCAGGCTTTTCATTTTTCTTTGCCTCAAGCTCGGCGAGCCTTTTTCTCTCTGCGGCCAGCTCCTTCTCACGCGCCTCCTTTTCCTTCCTAATGCGCTCAGTCTCTTTATCCGCTTCATCCTTTTCCCGCTTGGCTGCAGCCAACTCGGCGTCCAACTTGGACTGTTGTAAAAACAAAATACTAGAAGTGGTCTTATTGTGCTACTTCTAGAGGTGGCAATCGACGGTGAAACTGAGTAACAGTTTAAGGTATCTATATAAGCAGCAGTACTAGAAGTAGATGATGAAACTAAGAATACAACTACGTGTACGAATTCATTTTCCAAACTAAAGTACCGTGTCTGGTGCTTTCCCGCCACCACAGCACGCCATGCCTTGATTGGATCCTTGTCGACCACTAGAAGAAAAATGAAATAGAAGTATTTCCTAAATGCACAAATAGAAGTAAAGTTACGCGGATGATGCCACTTCTTGCCGCAGCGCGGGAGGTTTCAAGATGCGTCTTCGTCTTCACTCTCAAATAATCATGTATCACGCGTAAGGGTTTTGCTTTTGCAGCACTTTGCTTGTACCTGAACGGCTACCACGTAAGCAGACATTTGTTGAGAATCTCTCTGAAACAATTGTCATTTGCTTGCATTATAACCTTATCTCCGCCATTTTTTGTATATATATTTCCCTTTCAGTGAAACTTGGGGACATCTCGCTCAGTCACTCTCAAGATGTTTCTACCACACTCTCGACGTCTAATATGTAGAGCTTCCATCAAGAAAATTTGAAGGGTGAAGTTGAACACCAGTAGTTGCGTCGATATGTAATCCTTGTTGTGCTTCACAAGCCCTTAAGACTCACAAATCAGGAAGCTTATGGGAAGTTTTGCTGAGTGTCCGCATCCCTGCCGTGTAGAAAATGGGAGCAGTAGGGGCAGCATTTGATTAGAATCTTAGTCATGTCTCGGTAAAAGGGAGGAAAGTAACAGGCGGCGATGCACCCCCGAAGTAGAACGGTCTCAGGACCGGAGGTAGCACTACCCCGACCCTGGTTTGGTAGTTCTCCAGGAGGCAGCAAATCGTTCTCTGTGTCGCACATAATGTTGCATTGACCAAATGCACAAAAACCTTGTCCTTTCCTTCGCCTGTGCAGATATTCAAAGCTCGAGATTGATAGTCTGTACAATTCGAACACGATACCAGCTCGCGATACGTGCCTTCAAATTCTTGTTCAAGACCTGTGACTGAACTAATGGCTGCGGCGATGTCCTCTGTTCGTGTTTCCCGCTCCTTTCGCGCCGAAAAAGTAGTTATCTTTGATGTTCTCTTAGACTTAGCCGTGTCCTCCGCAACGTCGAGATGTGGAAAAAGTGCTTCGATATCTATTTTCTGAGCCGCTGCATTATTGAGCTCCTGTGGAGGAATCTGGACCACACGGTACGACAGTCCAAGGCTCGCATAGAATTCCTCTGCTATGGAGACAAAATCTGCTAAAACTGTATCGCTATCTGTTGGATGACAGAGTGCGAACTGTTCAACTTTGTCGAAGTTGTGCACTCTAAAAAGGCCTTTCGTCTCGTAACCATGTTGCGAGCCTTCCCGCCGGAAGCACGGAGAGATCCCAGCTAAGCGCATTGGAAGGGCGTTTCTGTCAAGCCGCTCACCAGCAAACATAGCCGACAGGGGTTGCTCGGATGTAGCGATCAAGTACAGAGAGTTGCTCTTGTCGAACGCAGAGGCAGCCGGTTTGGATGCCGAACTTGACGTAAAACTTGATGAGGAAGCAGATTGACCATGATGAGACACGATCGGGGCGTCGCCTTTGCGCTGTTCCTTTTCCCCGTCTTTCTCAGCACGCGGGGGCCGGACCACGACTTTGTACAACTGCTCGTCAAAGTCTGCTAACTCCGCTGTCTGCGCCATCACTTCGGGCCGCATCCACAGTGGCGGCGCAACCGGTGCATAACCCCGCTGCGCCAAAAACGTCATCGCGTAGTTTTGGAGTGCCATGTTGAGCAACACACCAGGCCCGGTCAGAAAATAAGCACGGCTACCGGCTAATTTCGACCCTCGGTTATTGGTATCGATCATTCCAAGCTGCCGGAGAAGCTCCCAGTGGGGTAATACCACCTTCCGCTCTTGGACTTGTGTGGCCGTCGAATCGGCACGCCTCTCCGGCGACGGAGGTCCATCCTGCTTGATTATCCTCGCGCGCTGAGAAGAGCAGTCCTTCATTCGGAGTATGGCAGGATCTCGTGGTACTGGTTGCGCATGCCGAGAGGTTTCCGAGGTCACATTGTCGTGTGGAGCAGAAAAGTCGCCTTCTACCACACGACTAGGAGGTGACGGTGAGAGTGTTCTCACAATATTTCCTACTTGCGCGACCAGCTTGTCCCTAGTTTCAGCAAGGTGAGCAGACTGTGTTTTGGCGTCACGGGAGCTTTCGACTACATTTTTCCTTTCCGATATTAGTTCTTCCAGCGTTACAGCTGGCGCCCCTCCTTCCACTTGCTCAGTGGCTGCTGTGGCCTCAGCTTTCCCTCTTTTTTTTGCAGCGGCCTTCTTGAGACGCGCTATCTCAGCTTGCAGCTCAGTTCCGTGACGATTGAGCTCGTTTTCTCGAGTACACTCCGCACGCCACTCCTTGTCTGCATTCAGGATTTGAGAGACCAGATCCTCGCTACCTTCCACACCTCTTAATCGACCCCGAGCGCGCTCCGAAGCGCGCACCGCCTCGGGGTGATCGCGGATGAATTGCATCGCCAACGGCATTTTTCACTCTGAGAACTGAATTCGTCAACGTCCACAACTCCCTAGGAAGCCCTGCTAATCTTCATCTCCATTTTTCTCGGACCAACAACTGCATGTCAAAACGAAAACCTTTCTTCAGGTTCAGGCAGAACCGCATCATCATAATTTCGAATCGTGCAGCAAACTAGAACTACACATGCTATCGAAAGAACAACAAGTAGATTAGTCCAGTGTAGTTGTTACATTGATCATTCCAATTTCTGCGCTCGACAGCCTGGAGGAAAGACAAAGAAATCAATATAAAGGGATGAAAGCATAGAGATAGACCGAGCAAAGGGATACGACAAGAACAAGTAAACGAGCCTACTTTTAGTTTTCGGTTACACAGAACGATGAAAAAGTGTTGAGTCCCCTGGACTAGGCATAAGGTTTCGTTTAGGCAGCTTAGCCTTACTAGATCTTGGAGTAAAATCTAGTACTAGCTACAGGACGAAACAACAACAATAGCATCTCCTTGTTTTTCTTGATCATGTTGCATAATACAGGATCTCTGGCAACATGATCCAAGGATCTTTATCTGTGAAAGGTGCGCCCTCTCTGATCAATTATTTGATGATCTTCGTCTGCTCTAGCTGTACTCGCAAGAACTTCTTAGTATTTTCATCGCACAACCGCGTCTGTGTCAGGGAACTTTTCGTGCGATATTTCGTCGTGTTGCGAACGCCAAGAAAACGGAGAAGAACACATTTCTCAGGTGCCATCCTCATGTGCTGAGAGTCATCAAATGGCGACTGCCTGTTGTGGTGCATCTTCCCGGCTTCACCTTACCTTGGGTATTAATAAAGTCACGATTATGTTCTTGCTTGTGCGATGCTTTTTCGATACGCCAACCTCCTCCAGGAACATGCGCATGATCATATGGAGGGGGCGGGTTGGAAGTGGAAAATCGATTACTACTTTTGACATCAATGACGAAATGCGGAAGTGATGACTTCCTATCCCCTCGTAATCCATCTCCATCCTGGCTTCTATTACACGAAGAAGTAGCGCCACTATTTCCATCAATTTGATTGAATGCGTGTCTGTAATCTCTTGTTGCGTGTGAGACTTCCGTAGCTGGGACTCCAATTGCCGCAATTTCAAGGCGGGACTCGTCTGACGAGACGGCCATCTTCGTCGTATCTTCGTCTGTACTTGCTCCTGCGGCGTTGCGCCTCCTTTTGTGCATTCTTAGCAACGCTCTCTTTCTTTATCAGCATCACTTTGTTTCTAGGAGAAAGATTCGGTAGCAACGAAAACGCCGTGAAGTGAAGGCGGCTACGAATACAATGTTCTTGACACGACGTATATATTCCAATGCCGCACATCTCTAGTTCTATTTCTAGCATTCGAAACCGTTCTTGAACTAAAACTAATATCATTAACAGCATAAGGTTAAGGCATAAGCTCGCTTACGCTTAATAGCGTATCAACATGGAAACAGAAATCACTATTCGACTACTAGATCTACATCTAGTTCTAGACCTAGAGCATTGCCCTAACATTGCCTTGGCTAAGCTATAAAGCAGACAGCCGAATTGTCCCACGGCCACGCCGAGGACCTGGAGTTCGCTAAGTCGCTCCCCGAAAATAAATACACCGCTTACTATGATCACCAGGTTGTGAATCACGCCAAAAATGCATAGGCTTAAAGCACCTGAAAGAAATTGGATGATGACGTAAAGGAAAACCAAAAAGTAAATCGACATGGAATTTTTCACCTTTAGAAAATCATAGTTGTGAATGGTAGGCAACAAAGCTGAAGCGGTCACCTCTCAGTTTCACAAGGCACGAATAGAATCGGTTAGTTTCAGAACGAGATGGAAGTAGGGGTTCGAAATAGTAGTACTCGTCAGTTGTACAAGTCGCAGCTCACAGAGGACGACGAGCATGACGGAGAAGCCTATGGCGGTCATCGGTATCCACAGGCTGCATCTACACAATGAAAGGAGAGAAGTAGGTTCATGATTTCCATTTCTTCGAGTTCAGAAGAAGTAGGCCAAGCAGTTATCGTTTCTTGTTCACAGTCTTATACTTCTAGTCTCAACCTCACCAACGTTGCAGTTGAGAAGCAATACATATACATAGAAGAACAAGAAGTATCCTCATAAGAAGACAAAAGTGAAGAAAGCTGGGCTTCCTTCGAAGAGGATGCTTCCAACCGAAAGCATTAACCCAGTTACTGGCGCTGTGAAGAGTAAGACCTCGACGGGATTTTGCTTCTGCTGTTCTCCACGGGGCATCCGTTGCGAACCATCATGATCATCAGCATGATGCAATAGCCGCTGTAACAAGGCCCACCGCACGCAGCTACAAAGCTGTAACAGAGGAAAGGGGAAAAGACGAAAAGAAATCAGGTCGTAGATATGAGTTCGAAAATCCAGCTGTAGTAAGTTGTACGACAATTGATTTTGATGGGAATAGGAAAGAATTTTTTTACAATGTTGCCAGGTAAAGTGTAGAGAGAAAGAAAGGAGATCGTAATACTGCCGCCACGAATGAGAATATGACGCCAGTGTTATTCAGGTTGGAGAAGGCAGTTTTTGCGGATGCGCCATCCGCCGCAAGCTCGCCTCTGTGACACAGGAAGAGTCCACCGACCGAACAGAACAACACGGATGCTCCAACTGATGTCTGTGCGCCATCCTCCAAACCCATAATGCGACACACGATGTACATCACAAGCGGATTCAAGGACTGCAAGATTGTGCGCACAACTATCGGCAAGTGTAGGCATGAAGACGAAAAAAGGAAAGACAAAATAATCCAGGGACCGCCTAGTTGGTAGTTGCACTTGCATATATATTTAAGCCAATCAATAATAATACTCCTGACAAATGCAAGTATTTCTACCCAAATAGTCGTGTTTTCCGGACAAGAAGAATTCCACTCGTACATACAAGGACGTGTTCGTTGCCCCAATTTCTATACCCTGAACGCATCCAATGGCTACCGCTAGGTAGCGAAATTGTGGCGTTTTCGCCATGACAAAACGGTAGACCGCCGCCCGCATGGTGACATTAAAGCTCGTCGATGAAGTGGAAACTCTAATCCTAATGGTACTACATTGTTGTAATCGTCGTCACAACTAGAAGTAGTGCTAGTACTTAAGTATGGGCACTTGTTCAATAGCCGTGCAACAACATTCTTGTGCCTTTCCTACTTCCTTCTGCAGCTAGTAGCGTATTATACTAGTTGTACCCTCACGAAGTCACTAGTACGACTTTTGCCCTAAAAACACTTTCGACGTAGAAGTCGATGTGGGTCAACGCTGCTTTCGGTTCTTCCGCAGCCGTCATCCCCAGTACAAGAGATTGCTTTTCTTCATTCTGGTCGTTACCGTGTGCTCCGGCATATGATCTTGTGGGGAACGACGAGGACCCCTCCTCACCAGTCTGGGTTTGAGGTTCAGTACTAGATGTATGTGCATCTTTTGAGATGCAGCTGTCGGAATCCGATAAAATTTCTGTTCCTGGTGGTTGCTCATAGAGGGCACCTTCCTTCGTCTCTGTCGCTTGTTGAGTGCGGCTTCGCTCATTACCAAAACCAAAGTCTTCCTCTCCTCGCCTTGGTACCATGGGATGACCGCCCTGGTCGTGGAAACTTCGCGACTCACCGCTCCTGCCTGAAAATGAGAGGAAAAGGTCATGACTGAAGCCTGGCAATCGCTGCAGAAATTTCTTTTTCTATGGTATGGTGCCCTAATTTTTGTGAAGAGTGTCTACTATATAGATACTTGAATTTCCTCTTTACCTACTGTTGTTAGAGTCAACAAAAGAAAGCTATCTTCAGTTGTTGTTAGACTTATCATACTTGTTCAAGTTCATCATAACCTTGCGAACGGGGATGATGCATCTTCACGTGCATGGCGCTGCCACATGTAGTAGACAAAGAGACAAGAGATTGTGATCACCAGGTTGGACCACGCCGAGATAAACAACGGAAACGGGAATGCACCTACGAGAAGAGTGCTCGCACTTCTCGTGCCAGCGTGGTGGTGCTCTCTGATAATATCGGTTGCCTCATCCATCAGAATTAGAGCTCTAAGGTGCAGATAGCACATAGTCCACTACTCCCAATCCTGTTCTGGCAGCGACTGGCTGCCATCTGTACTATCTACGCGGCCAACAAGTAAAAGTAATTGAAATTCTAATTAAGTAATACAAAAGGACACACGTCAAAAAGAGGGACTTGATAACTTGATTTTCTTAGTCGTAGCTTCTGATTGAGCATCCTGAGGTCATGAATAAAGATCCTAGCAATACATTTGGTGACAGCGTGATTTCTGGAAATTGGTGCGTCTCGATCACTCTGTCGACCGGGGTGGACGAGGTGCTGCCCCCTCGTAGCAGCTCCTCCTCCTCGGTGCTCTTGCTCGCGATACCGCCCAGATTAGAGTACAGAAGACCAGGTCTTTATAAGTACTTTTCAAGACCTCGTCATGTGAGGTCGAGGTCCTACTAGTCTTCATATAATATGGCATTCGATACACTCGAACATCATGTAAACAACTTAAAGAAAAAACAGCGCTCTTCCTCTTTGTCGAACTCGACTATTACAATAATACGAATACCTTCAATTATCGTCGATCAACATTAACATATCAAAGTATCTATAATGACGTAAGCTCTAACCTTAACGACCGTATCGAGAGACACCAGGGGCGTGGTGGCTGCTGCCGCTGCTGACGTTGACAGGGACATGAGTATCTTGGATTCGGATATGATGTACACTGCTAGTCCCCACCACAGCAGCAGGCCAAATATGAAAGGAGTTTTAATAGCCAACGAGTGAGGACAATTTTGATAATAGATGCCATTAAATCATGCCTAGGGGTGACGCCAGGTCATCATATACAAACGACTAAGCATGAGCATAAAAAACCATAGTACTCATCCTTGAAGAGACATCCTTCAGTTAGGAAAACAGGACGAATATGAATAAATATAAAAGGTGGAGCCACACAAAAATTAAGAAGATATATAAAGCCACGACTAGCACGATCACATGGATACTATCATCATCTTCACATATGTTCTCGTCTAAAAACATAAAAACGAGAATCTGCAACAAGTCACCACCTTTTCGCCGAAACCGCTGCTGCACTTGCATCGTCCACCCCGTTAGCAATGCCATGACGGCCGCCATTATTGCTGATCTACGTACTTGAAGAACAACAAGATGAGTAACTGTAACATAACAGCTACAGCAGGTCCTTCTAAATTATTCCTCGCTCATTTTGTAGTTTTTTCCCGCTGCAAGCCACAGAGCACGATCTCAAGACCTGCTTTCACTCTCGCTTTGCTCCACTGTAGCGGACAATAGCGACAACATTCATTGAGGCTCACGTCACTCACAGCTAGCTCTGTAAACACTTCTTACGACCATATTGACCGCCTCTCGGTGTGCACATACACAAACAGGACAATGATAAGCCCATACGCGCTCTGTTTTCTTTTCACATCCACGATTATATTAATAGGGATAGGGTCAGTAGCGTTGCCAATACCTGTAATCACATCATGCCTGTTGTATGGAAGGAGGAATGCCTGCTTTTGTCTTCTATTGATGGCATGATATATACCGTCTACCATGAAGGATCTTCATATCTGCGCGACATCATAGGAGACCACATAGAATATAAATGACGAACGCATGTTAATCTTGTTGTAGCTGTAGCTCTCTAACTCACGACTTTTATTACTAGAATGAAAAGCAACTACGTAAGTACTGCTTGCGATGTAATCCCGATGCATTTCTATTCTCTATTACTATTTTTTTCCATTTATTTTTAATATAGTATACCTATAATGCGCTTACCTTCCGCCTCCACTACCACTAGACGGATCGTTGACAAGGACAAGATAGATGATCGGTGGGTAAAAAAAAGACCGAGGAGAAGTGGATGGGTAGATCTAGACGAACCAAGTATTCTCCATACAACAAGAACGAAAATTAACTAGATACATAGATACGACGATAAGGACAAATGTTTATGATGAAGCTATCTGTATCTGAATTTGTTAGAATGCCGCGAAAGACGAAGAACAGAGGTAAGATTACAAAAACTACAACTACGGAAGAATGAAAGAACTACGTTACGCGAATTACTGGAAAGGTTGCAGTTTCACTTACTATATCATTTTCATTGTCGCTCAGTCTTTAGTCTTTAGATGACAACGTAAATAAATTTTGATTCCATTTCTACCTTTCCATTTGTGTAAGTACATACTGAGTCCTCTGTAGTTGTTCAACATCTTACTACATTTCACAGAAACTAGTACAAGCACTAGGATAAATTCCATAGATTTTACACCTAGCATCTGCGTACATTTAGTCTGAATCACTTAGACTCGACAGAGCGAAGAGGGTGCATACTCGCTCCTCGTCCGGTCGGGATTCTGCTTCACTGAAGAACTGCGCTGCTACAATCACACACAGTCGGGACAAAAACAGAACAGCAACTCGAATTCGAATTGGCAACAAATATTATCATGAGCAGCACCGTCACCGTAGTCCATTGAATATGACGCACCCTCTTTAGAGTCGATTCGAGTCGTCGTGTCGAGTGCATCTCTCGTGCGAGAGAGCTTGGTCCCTGATGCGGCGACAACAGGGACGACACGCATCAAGAGGGCAGAGACGGGCTCGCTGCCTCTCACCGCCACAAGCATTAGAAATTCACATATCAAAGGAATAATTTTTTCCAGTAATGATGTTCCAACATTGTCGATAAAAATTACTCAGCCGGTCCTTCTTGCTGTTACCACAAAACCTTTGTGGTTGTATGTCCTAGTACTTTATGATTATGACTTCCTATCTATGATTTTCAGTCACAGTATGAATCTCCCATGGTTGTACAACTGCCAACTCGTATCTATGAGACGGTTTACGTTTACGTTTAGAATGCTGCGCCTTAAAATGAGTGCACGGCAGGCCGCCAATATCGTAAGCGGTTGCGCGGGATCCAAAACCGAAGTCAAAACTGTCCGCGTCTCTTCCCCGACCTGTGTTAAAGTCGTCGTCAAGGTAATCGAGTAGATTGATCTCCTCGTCACCCTCAGGAAGTGGCGGACAGATAAGATCTTGCTCTCGATCTCGTTGATGAGGAGCTCTGATTCCGTTTCCGTCGACGTCCAACATAATTTGGCGTCTATCGTTGTCGTTTTGTTGTCCACCTGACGCTGACGACGACGAAGTGGACATGGAGGACATGCTCTGACTCATTGCGCTCAAACTCATCATCAAGTTGGTGTCATCTTCGTCGCCTTGTCTGGTCCTCTGGTGCAGGATAGAAGAGTTGTTGTTGGAAGTAGTAGTGTACTGCCTCGTAGAAGTGTTAAGTTGTCCACCAGAACGAACGACACGGATATCGATACTCCCATCTACTTCGTCATCCTCTTCCGTATCATCCACAGGATCGTCGAAAAACCCATGTCGACGCTGTAGACGCTGAGCGGCGCGAAATCCTCGAGCAATAACAGACGGGGGACCAAATAATGAAGGCGCCGTCGCCGACGAGGATAAGGCGGCGTCAAGACCGGCACCCCTGAAATCGAACGATTGCAGCCTCGCAACAATCCTTTCATCTTCAACTTGTTGTTCGTTTTGCAGAGTCTCTTCATGCCGTCGCCCTTGCTGTTGACGCGTCTCTAGATCCTGAGCTCCGTGACCTTGTTCATCTTCGTCCCGACCACGTTGTCGTTGCCGCTGTGCAGCTGGCGGGACCGGATCGACACTCACAAAAACAGACTCTTGCCGATCCTGGTTCTCTATTTCGTTAACAAGATTGCTTGACGTGTCAGAAACAGAAGTCACACCAGAAACATTCGCGCGACTCTCGAAGCGGCTTTCCCCCACCTGCGCCCCGTCAGATACACCTCTTGGTAGCGGTCCTCCAGCCGAATCTCCCGCATTTTGTTTAGAGTTAGACCCGCATTTTGATAAAAGCACATCTTGTTCATACAAAGCGCAACCGCAGGCATGATGTTTGAAAGCTTTAGCTTATTTCTAACGTTCTGGCTGTTCTTGTGGTCATCTTAACTTGCTGTTCTTGTTGTTCTCCTTGTCCTTGCACGATTCTCCTGCTCCTCGACCTACTAATTCCCCTGGACGCTCTAGTGGTCATTGCTGGAACGGTAGAGGTTGCATTGGTACGGCCACGTCGAAGTCGCAAGCGCCCTCCTCGTGAGGACGAGGAGCCACCAGGCGGTGGCACATCCAAGTATGGCCGTGGGTCAAGTGGTGGCCATCCGAGAAAATTCAACTCGCTCCCTGGCTGAGCAACGCCTGCAATCGCGTCGATTGCTTGCTGGTGATGTCTGTTTCGTATTCCACTGGCCTGAAGCAGCTGCAGTTCGTGCCTAGTAGAGGAGGCACTGCTGGCATGAAGAGCTCCCCCAGAGAAGTTGACAGCAGAGGAGGAGGCACCACGAGGTAAGCCGCGTGGATCTCTGCCTCCGACCGCTGCCAGGCCGGGACGAGAAATCACGGACGTACTGCCACTTACCGCAGAAATCGGTCTACGAATATCACTGAAAGACACGAGTCCAGGCGCTGCTTCATGAGGATTACCTGTTCTGTTCATGAACATCGACGTCGGGGATGCGTTTGCGTCTTGACTGCTATTGGTGCTGTTTGAGGTCCAGAAGGATCCCCTGACTACTGCAGACTCGCCGCCCCGAGCTGCTGCTGTGAGATTTCTAGAAATACTATTCGGTATCACCTCTCGACAACACACGCATGTCTTGCAGTCCTGCGAACCTTGTGCGAGCCAGCGCCACAGACAATCCATATGGAAGACGCTACCGCAGCAGAGCGCGCTCGAAAATGAAAGAAAGCCAGTCGCGGGAAACTTGTTTGAATAGTTATTACTAACAGAAAACCAAACTGGCGAGCATGATATCGCATTAGGAGGCATGTTTACTAGCCTCAAATTGTTGTCTAGCAAGGATGGAAGCGTCATGCAGCCTAGTATTGCTTATCAACAACTACAAATTCATTGAGCCTTATAACGTTGGGATGTGGCTCAAAACAGATTGCACAGGTTTCCTCCGTCCGCGCGCGGTGTAGAAACTCCCGACGAGCTGCGTCACGTCTCTTGTCGCGTTCTTGCCTCTCTCTCGTCAAAACGCGTTCCTCCAACAGCGTTTCGAATGTCTCCCAGCCACGATTCACCGCAGCTAGAATATAGGCCGCCAGAAGACCTATTTCCGGAGCAGACAAGTCTGCATTATCTTCCATTTCTTGACCAGAAAACCCCTGAGCAGGAGCCTGAGGCGCGTTCATCTTCTTCTTGTGCGGCTGTTTTTTTGGGCTCGAACAGGAACATTGCATATGGACATCTTCATCAACAACAAGGGCCAACTCTGTCGCAGGCATTCTGTTCACAAAGTCAGTACCAAAAGAAGAGTCAGTCGTACTAACAAGAGCGCCGGCACTTTCATCGGTAGTTCCATAGGGTCGGGAAGGCGATGGTGGTGAGATGCTTTTACCTCCGCCGTTCCCGTCAGGACGTTGATGTTCTTTGAGCCCTTTTTCATCTACTAGGTTTGACGACGTCGGAGTATTTTCACACGGTGGGCTTTCGATGCGCTCCTGGGGTGCTCCTGTAAAGGCAGAAGTAGAAGAAGTGCTGAAGTTCTGCTTTGATGTTGTTATTGTAGTCTCGGCAGTAGGTCTGGAGACTTCTTGTATAGGTGCAGGTGGAATTGATCGGGCAGCTTCAGCCCCGTCCTCCATGCATGTCATCAACACACCCTGGTCTTCCTCGCCTTCCATCTTCATTGTCGAACTACTTGAACTTGAAGGTTGTTGATTCTCAGATGGGGTGCTGGACCCAGAAGATGGCGCTGCTGTAGTCTCTGGACTCGTGGCTGTGCGCTCCGCTTTATCTGGCGTTGTGGTAGATGAAGAGGACGCAATCACTTGCCCCAAAGCAGGCACGGAAGCTGCACGATTATGCCCTTCTAGCTCCTGCCCTAGATGCGCATCATCGTCTACAGAAGCAAGTGTTCTAGTATTACGTTGATTTCCTTCCAACTGTGGCTCTGAGGCTGAAGATGTCGTGCTAGTACTAGTATTTGCTCGGACGAGAAATTGCTGTGGAACAAATGGCACCAAAGCCGGAGTGGGTCCTGTCGTCAGAACGATACTGCCTGTGCCTTGTTGCACCACCTGTGGATTGTAATATCGACGTCGAACGGTCGACACACTCGTTGGTGCGCTCGCGCTACTACTCGATGACGCAGCTCCTGGTCGCCTATCTGTCTTTGCTCTTTTTGCTGGCGGTTCTCCGGCTGCGAGCAATTCCCAATCTCCTAGTGACTGTTCTACAATTCTAGTTTCACCATGTCGTGGTTGCGATTCTGGTAGTTCTTGCCCTACCTCCTGAAGCAAGGCGGTCGTCACGACATCAGTACTGATTCTGATGTCGCTCCCCTCTGCTAGGACAATGGCTGTACCTGTACTAGGTGGAGGACATCTCTCGTGTAGAGATGACAAAATCTTTTCGCGTTGGCCTTCGCAACCAGAATGCCCTCCACGACCTGGACCACCGTTAATTGCTAGTAGTGCTTTATCATTCGAACAGGAATCGCCATCACCCCCTTCTTCCCTCTTTTTCGTTTGATCATCGGGTCGAGCCTCTGTACCTGTATGTGAGGATACGAGCAGATCCATCACGTCCTCGACTCCTGGTTCGGAAGCGAGAATCCGATGCACTGGAAAAGGTAACGGTCCGGAACTACGCAAAATCCAGGACGCTACAACACGACCAAGTATCATACCAAAGGAATCCTTCTTTTGATCTTGCGGATGTTGTGCAGATGCAAATGTGTCCTGTTGAATATGATGCGTGTGGCTCTCCTTGCTCTTCTTACTGGCTCGTCCTCGTCGTGGTCTTTCATCGACAAACATCCTCGGACCCTCAAGAGGTGGACACTCTGTTGCTTCTCTTCCTGGTGAAAGCAGAGGTCCTAAACTTGAAGCAAAACTTTCTTGATTTGTTCTTCTGGGGCTTCTAGTTCTTGTCCGGGTACCTGCAGATGTTTTCTCGGACGTATCCATAAACATAAAGTGTGATCGTCCAGCATTACAGCTACTAGAAGATGAGGTAGATGAAGCGATTGCTGTCGGTCTCGTTACTGTGCAATCATTTTTAGTACTAATAGAGAACGATGAAAGTTGTCCCTGCTGCTCCATGTGCGCGTGATCTAATCCAAATAGCTTGACTGTTGTAGCAAACGCAAATGCTGATTTGGCATAGAGGGAAACGTCCTCGCGCGCAAGAATCTTGTTGATGAAATGGCACAACATTTTGGACTTAGAAGACCCTTCGGATGCGAGGTCTGAACACCAAGACAAAGGGCATGGCACTTGTTGCAGCGAGAACTCGTCGACTTTCACGGCTGAAGAGCTGCTACTACTGCATGATGTTCCTGGCCAAATGGAAC
Source organism: Amoebophrya sp. A25 (assembly GCA_905178165.1). Taxonomy (NCBI): domain Eukaryota; class Dinophyceae; order Syndiniales; family Amoebophryaceae; genus Amoebophrya; species Amoebophrya sp. A25. Next base: position 1,437,465 of record CAJINU010000003.1, on the reverse strand, counting down.
TGCTCTCGGTAATATTTCTCTTCTTATCGAGAAGCACAGCACAGCACTCTTGTATGTCCACCGCTGACAAAATTAACGCTATCAGATTGGTCTGGCTGCGTGCAGCAGCACATGCATGGAAATGCACTACCTTATTCAACCTAGTATGCTGGCAAATTCTTTAACCTATGCTTTTCTGGCCGTAACAACACGCTCGCTTTTTCACGATTCACCAGGTAGCTTTCAGCTGCATCGATAGGACACGACGTTTTTCTAGAGGAGGCCGTGAAATCGTCCATCGCTTGTGCGATATCCGCAGCTGTTGCGGACCCTAAAAACAAGGTCTCTAGTCGCGTGCGCGGACCGATGAAGTGCTCGTCTTCCTTCTGCCTTTCCACATCCCCATGTTTTTTACTGGTAGATGTGCTCTCGCGCTCCTCCTTCAAGTATTTCGAACAAAACGCTTGCAGCCGTTTTTCAGCCTTGAGAAGACCAGCCGCACCGGCTGGAATGTCACGAAGGCCTTGCTCTGGCATGACTTCGTTTTTTAGCCGGTCTCGACACACAGCTCGTCTTGCGTAGTCTCGTCTCCGCAAGCAGATCGAAGTTCAGCGCGGTCCTCGATGATTTGTGGATTACGCGTTCTGGGTGGGCTCGGGGTCGCTTTTTGCTCGCTCGGCAGCGCGCAGCGCTAGCTTCTTTGTTTTCGATTGAAAAAATAAATTGAAATTGATGAACTAGCAAGTAAAAAATCTTCACGTTCGTGATCGTCAAGCTCAAGTATCAAAAAAATATAATCAATGAATACGGAAGGAAGACGAGATTGTCCACGAACAATACACAAGAAGAACATGAATCATCACAGAGAACAACAAACAATGAAACCACGCATTACAGCATCAACAAAAGGCAAAACATAAACAAGTAAGCAAAAGCAAGACGATCAGATTGATAACTCTATCAACAAAAGCGATTGCGATGACAACACTACAGAAGACAAATTCAATAAATAGCCCATCCCAACGACCGCTCAACATGTCATGCGCTTGCGGCACCACACAGTTACCTAGATGTTGATGAATTAGAGAACAATTGCTAGAGCTAGACCCTCGACGACCAATGAATTAAGCCAAAATGAATAACCCCACGCCCGCGGAACGACTTGTCAAAATTCTATCTTTATTAATGATCGGCAAAAGTCGAGGTCTGACGTCAGGGTTTTAAGGGCGAGCAAGGAGAACCACAAGGGGCACAAATCAACGGACCAGGGCTCTCAGAGTTTTAAGGGGAAAGCCAGGGAATCCCAGGGTTCCCAGGGAGGGCTAAATCCCGGTCGGGTCAGGGTTTGGCATCTCAGGGTTTGCAAAAAGGGGCACAAAAGTCAGGATCCAGTTCTCAGGGTTTTGCAGGCACAAACGGCGCCAGGGTTTGGCATCTCAGGGTTTGGCATCTCAGGTTTTGGCATCTCAGGGTTTGGCATCTCAGGGTTTGGCATCTCAGGGTTTGGCATCTCAGGGCGTGGCATCTCAGGGTGTGGCATCTCAGGGTGTGGCAGCTCAGGGTTTGGCAGCTCAGGGTTTGGCAGCTCAGGGCTTGGCAGCTCAGGGGTTGGCATCTCAGGGCTTGGCATCTCAGGGCTTGGCATCTCAGGGTTTGGCATCTCAGGGTTTGGCATCTCAGGGTTTGGCATCTCAGGGTTTGGCATCTCAGGGTTTGGCATCTCAGGGTTTGGCATCTCAGGGTTTGGCATCTCACGGTTTGGCATCTCAGGGTTTGCTTCCCGCCTCAGAGTGGCGCAATGTCAGGGTTTAGCGCCTCACAGTTTCGCGCCTCAGAGTTTCGGCGTGTCAGGGTTTCCCGCCGCAGAGTTGCGCAATGTCAGGGTTTAGCGCCTCAGGGTTTCGCGCCTCAGAGTTTCAGCATGTGAGGGCTTCCCGCCTCAGAGTTGCGGCAGGTCAGGGCTTAGCGCCTCAGAGTTTCGGCATGTCAGGGCTTCCCACCTCAGAGTTGCGCGATGGTAGGGCTTAGCGCCTCAGAGTTTCGCGCCTCACAGTTTCAGCATGTCAGGCTTACCCGCCTCATAGTTGCGCACTGTCAGGGTTTAGCGCCTCAGAGTTTCGCGCCTCAGAGTTTCGGCATGTCAGGGCTTCCCGCCGCAGAGTTGCGCACTGTCAGGGCTTAGCGCCTCAGAGTTTCGCGCCTCAGAGTTTCGGCATGTGAGGGCTTCCCGCCTCAGAGTTGCGGCAGGTCAGGGCTTAGCGCCTCAGAGTTTCGCGCCTCAGAGTTTCGGCATGTCAAGGTTTTTCGCCTCAGAGTTGCGCACTGTCAAGGTTTAGCGCCTCAGAGTTTCGCGCCTCAGAGTTTCGGGATGTCAGGGTTTCCCGCCTCCGAGTTTCGGTGGGTCTGAGTTTCGCCGTGAGACCCTGTTTCACCGAGTCGCGCAGACGTTAGCGGGCTCTAACGCGGCCGCCAGCCGCGTTTGGGCCGGCTAACGTCAGGACCGCAAGGGGGCCTGAATCGGCTCGCGCACCGGGGGGAGGCCGCCCGCGGTACGGGGGGCCTGAGGCTGGAGCCCGCCCAAGAGCTGCGTGTGGGTGTTTTCACCGAGAATCTGCGGGGAAACCTGCACGCGCGGGGGGGTCATTGTCCTGCGGCGGGTCTCACGCGGGGCATATTCTCAACGCGCAGTGGTGTCGGTTTAGTCGGGATGTTTTCCTTCGCTCACGGTCTCTCTCTCTCCTGCCCCTAGCAGCTCATTCTCCATCGTTCCAATTTCCCTCCTCTCGGACCGCTAAACACCCGGGAAACGACTAGTTACTATATATACTCATGACAATTTCAATTACTGGTAACTGAAATATTATTTTCAGACAGGGGTTGAAATTGAATAGTGAACAGAATTGGGAATGAGGAGGAAGATGATGTGTTGTCTGAGCTTCATTTTCTCTCTATATCCTTGATCTGCCAACGACTTTCTCTTTCATCAAATCAAAAATATTATCGGCGTAACACAAGAAATACTCTCGGACTTTACCAGCTTTTCCTCCTCTCCGCGCCACGGCCAACTTGTGAGCTAAAAAGAAATCACTCCTCTTGTTTCATGTTATCACGTCTTGCTTCTCATCCCTAGTAATGATCCGACTCTCATCAACGCTTCCAACGATAGCGCTCTGGTCTAAAATCACTCTTACTTTCAACTCTGCGGTAGCGGTTCCATTTCTCAGAAGACAAAGCTTATTGAAACCACGTCGATGACATGGCTCTCTTCATATCACACAATCCCCGCTCCTGAAAGACACATCCACGATTCGCACACAGCATCAGAAATAAAAGCCGCTTGTGAGATGATGCACATGCACAAGATTTTTAGGTTGAGAACGACACCGACAGAAAGCATATCTCTTCTCACAGACATTCAACTCGACGACTGTTCAGTGGCTCTCAGAAATTCGAATTTCGATGCTGCCCCGATCGCAAGGCGATTCTTACAGTGAAAACTGACTTCCGCTTCCGCATAGAAAAAACGAAAGAAAATCCGAAGGAATGGAGAACTTTGCTTGATGTTGCCACAGCATGGCCAGTACAGAATGCTTACCGACGAGGGTACATCCTTTTCAGCATCATGAACGACAGTAGAAGTAACGAAAAAGAAGGTATCTTGATTCATCAAACTACAACACGACCAGCGCACTGCAAACCGACCAGCTCACTGCAAACCGACCAAAAAGTTATAGTGAACAAGTGTAGGACAGAAGCGACGACGAGCATTCTTGGCGTTGACCGAAGCAGCAACACCAGGAGTAAGATGGATCTACTTAGGAAGAAGAATATCATGACCATGTGGTTGCGTGTTAATTTTTATGAGTAAGTATGTACGATGTGTGCGTGTGCGGAGGTAGTGTTCCAAAAAGAGTAGCCAATACATAGATCATGGTTCTTGAATGGTTCTCCTGGGTGTACATGCGTCATTGAGGTTTTGATAAGGTGATGCTTGCGATTGTTACAAAAATAACTAATTCCTTTCGTCACACATAATACATCGCTTGTACGACCAAAATGTGCGCGATTATATCTGCAGCGATGCCACCATTTGCTACCGATCGTTCTGCACGTTACACAATTTTCAGCAAATAGGCGATCATGCCGAGTGCCATGGCATTATCACTATCGAGCTCCACTGTTGCAAGCTCCGCAAGAGGCAAAGCTTATGATCCTCGTCATATTCGCATTAGCTGTTGAAGATGAAGACCACGATCTTTCATCCAGAATCCACCATCATATTGTCCCCGTCATCGTCGACTTGCGGCGCACTTGTCATTATGTCAGCCCATCCTTGTGAACTGCTGAGTAAGTTTTGTGAGAAATTCTGTAACTGCGCCTGGTGCTGGTCCCAAGGAACAATGGAGAGTCCCACGGGCGGGACCTCGTTCCTTCGTCGCATCTGGTCTCGAACAACCGAAGGAAGCTCTCCTCCTTGTGTTAGTCCACGTCGTTGATGCTTATCACCCATGTGCACATGCGCAATAGGTCTATCCGTAGGTATTGGCCCTGATGATCCGAGAGTCACGAAGCAAGTCATCAAGACGATGCGGATATAACTCGAGCTGGTGATAGATCATAAATGAAAACGGCGAGCAGATCTTTCATATTGGAAATGGAAATAAGTAATGATGATATAACGAACATCAATCAGTTCTATTTACAATCGTATCGGGATCCAGGATAGGAAACAAGATTGGTTTCTTGCTGGAATAAAACCATGAAGATCTTCACAAAGAGAAAAAATTTCAATACGTGGAATTCCAGGCTGTCGAGTTTGCGCCTCACGTATTTGGTCAGGTGTGAGGTATGGCATTAGCGCAAATTGATTAGGGTCTCGCTCTCCTCGTCCCGGCTCATCTTCGAACCGTCGCGTAAGGCTTTCCTCCTCGTCCAAAATGTTATCATCCTCCTCTATCTCAACAGAGTCATCGTTACCTCCACTTTGTTCTGCGAGCTCTCTGCGTGACAGCTTTTCGGGTGGCGGTGGTGGCTCTTCGTCCCACTGCCACTCATGCATCGAGTCGCCACCAGTCGCCGAAGATCCGCGGCCGCTACCTCTTGCGCGGGGCGTCGCTGGTGAGATGGAGGTCATTTGCTCCAGCTGACGCTGGCGCTGCTGGCCTACAATGTTACTCCCACGTTGAACTCCGGGCGGCAGAAATACTTCCGATATGTCTCGGCCAACGTCACCTTGTTGCAGCGGAGGGAACCTCAATGAGCTATTGAAGCCGCCATCCTCGCTACCATCGTTATTCTTGAGGCTCCAATGGCTACCAAGGCTGCTATTGCTCTCCTGTTGCGCCGTTCTCCTCTCCGCGCTGGCCGGCCCTCTGGTGATAGTATGCGTATGGTCTCCGAACAATGGCGCACGGCTGCCAGAAGATCCGCCCGTCGAGAATGATCCGGACGATAAAGAGGTCGACGCCGGGGGAACGGCCGCAGCACTGCCAATATGGCAATCAGTTCCCATCTTTCGCATTTTCGAGGCAAGCTCATGTTCGATTTCGAGATCCGACACAGGTCGCTGCCTCTTCGCTAGGTACAACGACCCCCACTCGAAAGGCTGTCCCGCCATTGTTGTCATGTGGATTGCTTAGCCGAGTACTGCGAAAAAGTGTTTGACATGAAGCTGACTTATAGCTCTACTCTATCTTACCAGACAACTACAACTAGTACTAGGCTGCATCTAAAAATTTCACCAACACCATAGTTCTCTACGATCGTGGTAATACACTGACACCTACTGTTTCGGTCATGTCAAAATGTTTTTGTTCCTACAGTGATAGTAACCGTCTCATGTTATACAGCTACAGCTACTTGTTCCCACTTGCAGATCCTGGCTCTTTGTGACAAGACAACAGCCACTAGGCATGTGCCTTCATGTGAGTGTCGGTACCTCATGTTGCAGAACTTTCCATTTTTTCATTCCTCCGTTTAACTTTTTAAGCCATGGCATTTTCATTCCACAGAATCTTCATCTCTGGCCATTTCTATGTGAAGACCCACAATAAATCCGAACAGCGAACGAGGATCCTTACAAAGCCCCACTGCAGCTGAATCCTGAGACGTTCTTCGTGTTAGACATCTGAGGCTACGTCTTTTCGTCCGAATTCCAGGCCTGGCATAGACTGAAGCATATCATATGGCTATAGCCGATTTGAAGATCTACTTCCGCGTATCATAGTATCAACCTGTATCTTGTTGCTATATAATCTTTGGTTTTGCTCATTGCAATGTGCTCTAGAACTATTTGTCTGATATGTGCCTGCTGAAGTAGCATTTTGTCGATATCTGAATCTACTCTGAGAAAAATGTATTTCATGATCTAGTACCAGAACCTGGATACGACGTCGGAACGGAAAAAAAGATTGAAAAACAAGTGAAAGCTACACGAAAGTCGTGTTGGAAAAGAGTAGACCTATTCTTCAACTCTTGCTCCTCGTGGCTACGTACGTAGATTGTCATCTCATGGTCCTACCACTACTGCTTCCTCATCAAATCCAGCAGACGTCGAAAGCATAGAGGACACCGGAAGAGTTATTTGCCGTTCCCGGTGCCCCCAGAAGAAGATCCACATCTACTTGACGCCCTTCTGTACAACATCGTTGAAGACCCGACGATGTCTGACATCACTGCTATTACTATTTTTCTTTTTGTTCATGCTCATTCTACTGATGCGTGATCAAGACAAAGTCAAAGACTTGATATATTCACGCTACACTGCACATCTTGCAGCAGTCTCCCTCTTCGTAGGTTTCCTTCGCACCCGCCGGGCAGCTCAGCGGCGGGCAGTAGACTGGCACGGGATCAAAGCAGGAGCTCGGTGCATTGGGATGAGTAGGTGCGCCCTTAGCAAGCTCCGGTGTCTTTCCCGGAATTACCACCTGAAGGTCCAAAGATTTTTGAATTTTTTTGATTAACCCTGGTGGTGGATACATAGTTGTACTTTTCATTCCTTACCCTTAGCGAACTTGTTCAAGTTTAATTTCATCAATTATTTCCAACGAAAGTCTTCTACAATAAAGATGTTATGTATCTTTTTGCTTCGCTCTGTCGCTCTCTCTCCATGTTACAGAATTCCAAACTTCACCTCCTAATTGCAAAAGGCAAACTAACTAATGGTAAACGCAAACGGGGTCCGGCTAAAATAAAAACTACGAAGATGATGCTACGAAGAGAAGGTAGATAAACATTAAAACGTTTTTCTACATCAATTCTGAACCTGACAAACAAGTTCAGAATCAAAGGGCGAGGTATTAGGAAAATCATGAAGAAAAACTAGAGAAATCAATACATCCGCGGAAAAGCAGACCGGGCAGCACGTTCCAGCTTCCACTGCGGACTGGAATTTAAACGGGGCAGGGCAGCTTACTGAACCGCAACTGATACCCTCACAAGCAGGCAGAGCCGGAGCCTGGAATTTGGGGTGATTGTGCATGTGGCTGTGCGAGTGCGAGTGCAATGTAGACAATTATATACTAAATCGAATCAATGAAAGTCCTACGATCAAGATGATGCTGTCGTCTCCTACTTTATTGCTGGAAAATATTTTGTCTTCATAGGCCTGCCATCATCAAATGAGTACCGCCGGCTGAAACATCTGCGCGCTTACGCCAGCGACGACGGCAGCAACCACGGAGGCGAGTACTCTCATTTTGTAAATATTCTTGGTCTTGGATGATGCCCAAATGTGATGAGACAAGAAAATCAAATAGAATCTCCCTCGCTTCCTCAGTACTCAGTAGCACTCGCCGCTTCGCGGATCTCTCCTATGCAGCATCAATACTTACCGAAGAGCGAAAATCTGTATTCGTATTGAAGATATCTCTATCTGAAAACCCGTCTATTTCACAAGTCACGACTTGTGATCTACTTTTGTACCCTAGAAAGGAACAGACGTGGGTTCGTTATTGGTCTTGTTGTATTTCCACTTCCACCCCTCTCCAAGCAAGGCAATACCAATAGGATGAACACTTTTTGCTTCACCTCTGAGATAATCGCCGGTTTTAGCTGCCGCAAGATTTGGAGGATAAGCCTAGTCTCTCTTTCTTTCTTATATATAATACTCTAAAAAATCTAGAAGCAGGATTGGAGTCGTCTATTATTACCCTGAAACTAAAAGTCCATGACTCATCAAGATTGAGAGCGCAATCGAATCGAGCGATATTGCGCGGAATTCTAACCACGTGAGTGAAGATGAAGAAGAAGATACTAGATAGAACGGAGATCAACATCCATAAGAATTATAATGTTCGGTCTCGATTAAAAGTGACCATGGTGGAATGGGGTTCGAGGCATGTGATCACGCACTCCTCTATGCTGGAAGCACGCGCAGATATGTTGAGGTGTAGGACGAAAACTAAGTCGAGTAGGAAGAAGAGTGAGTCAACCACTATTTTCTACAGTAGGACCATCGTTCATTTCAAATATATTTGGGAAAGCATGCGTTTTGATGCTCATTAGTTATCGAAAAACAAGAGGTAAGGGATAAGTATGTCGTGTAAGAAACGTGACAAACAAGGTAGATGATAGATGCCCTAGTAGTCCCATTCAGCGACAAAGCGTTAAGATCCACGCTTTCGTAATCGTCAGGGATGACGTCGGGTCTGCTGGGTTGTGCGAAGCGGTGAAGCGCTCAAAGTTCGGGGTGGCTGTCCAAAATTCAGCAAGATTTGAGAGACTGGTGGCCCAGCTTGCCGCTCGCGTCCTACCCAGGAACGCATAGCGTCGCCCACAACAGGCTGAGGACTGGCTTCCCTCGATTGTCTGCCTGCAAGAGAAAGCACTTCACTAGGTCGCGACGAAACTCCCCCTCCAACGAAAGGCTTATCCTTAACAACAGGCTCACTCGAGGCTGGCGGTGATGTTGGAAATTCTGAATGATACGGGTCAATCTCGAACCGCCGTACACGTGAAGATGAACTCAGACCAAACTTCTAAATATGTGCATACTGCGTAGTCATGAACTTTAGTTAGTTAGTTAGTTAGTTCCTATAGGAAGCCCGGCGGTGCTCCAAGCCCAACACCACGCAGCCCGCGAGTCGTCTGCGGGGCCCAATTAGTCCCCGAGTGGTAGTTTGGTCGCGGTATGACTCGCCGCAACACAGGGAAGCGCGACGCAGAGGCGAACTCGCCCAGAGCAGCCGCGGCCAAGGCGGACCAAAAGGGCGCGGCATGAGCATCCGGGCCAAGACGGCGAGCTACGTCGCACTCAAAGGGCCGGCTTAGATTTGCGGCGCCGCTGCTTCTGCGGTAGAGTCGGCGAGACTCACCAAGGCAGTCGCGTGACTTCGTGGCGAAGTGCTCTCCAGCCAGAGAATGCCACGCAAAAGCAGGCGCCTTCGCGTTCTCGCCACAGCGGTGCAACTTGGACAGCGGCCCCCCTTCTCTATCGCGACCTTGTCGCTCTATCAGAACAATAGCGGCGCCGCATACAACAGAAGGAAAGGGCAAGCCCATCTCTCTCGCGCCACGCAGTGGCGTCGTGTTGTTATTTGGCAGCGCTCTGCCTCCCGTTACCCATTTAAGGAAGACGAGGCAGTCATGAAGATAAAATTAAAAGCACAGACGAAAAAGGGAAAGTACTCGATCGGTGCGGTTGGGCATAGAAAGGCATCGGCTCCATGGCCGCCATTCGATTTGCAGATAGCTGAGGGCTCCCGATCGAAACGCCTGTGATGCAAATTGGAGTTTTCCCAAAGCGGGCCTTCGATCATATTGATATTTTGATTCGTCACATCAGACTGAGGTGTGAACACTTTCCAAAAACTCGTAATTGGCTACCATCTCAGGAAAACCTAGTCTATTCACTTCTGCAGATGTTGCAGCCCGGCCAAATCATGAGTAAGTACTAGTCAGTTTCGGCTGCTGGTAGTTGAGAATGCCCTTCCTCTGGACTGTCGAGGTAGCTGGTGGCCCCTGTGGTGTCGCACCAGCATCCTGCAAACTGCTAGTTCGGCGCACACCTGCTGTAGTCGCTCCAGCCGCATTTTCTTCGACGCCTTGCTCCTGTATGGGTGTAGGAGTCGTAGATAGCTTGCGAATGAAGTCTGCCACGGGTATGAACGATGCACCGTCATCACCTGAAGAAGCTAGGACACGGTTGTCAACGTCAAGGCGGAGAATACACCGGTCGCTCCCGAAGTTGTAGATGCCATTGCCAACGCGAATGACTGCACGGTCGAATGAGGCGGCGTCAAGAACATCCCGTAGCTGCCTCTCCATCTCCATTACGTGTTGCCGAGTAATAGTTGGGTTACTGCTGTTTCGGCCACTGTTTGGGGTTGGACCGGCTTCACTCGTCGCGCACGAAGTAGAGCTGCTACTGCTAGTGCTACCACCACCCGCAATGCCTACTGTTGCGTGTAGCAAGTGGCCCGCCTTGCTAGGTGGACCAGTGTTAGTAGCAGGTGCTGATGTCTGTCTCGTCGGCATGAAACCAGGACCAGCTTCGTTGTACGACGTTGAAGGAATTGCTGCAGTAGGAACCTGATTTACTGCGGAGGCACCGGTAATTGACAAAGATACCAGCGACTGATGGACTTGGGGCTGCGCGCGCGCGGGATGCGATGATAATTGCTGTGACGATGTCTCCGTCCCTCGGTTTCCGTGCGACTGCAAACTGCCAAGCGTCTTCCGCCGCGGCTGCTCATTACCACTAGCAGCTGCAGCGATGGCTGCCACATTGGCGATAACAGGTGGATTTCTAACGCCAGGAGACGAGACCTGTGATTGGACAAAAATTTTAGCAACATGAAAAAGAAAATCTTACAAGTCTTATATTAACAGAACTGTTCGTAATGTTTCCCAACATGGCTGGGCTGGGCACGCTGGGCACACTGGGTCGCTGAGCGACCCAAATGTGCCAGATCTGCCGAATTCTGCGCCCAGCGTGACGCTAGGCGTCTCCAATTGCGGCGCGCCCTTCGGGCGCCCGCTTGAGAACCTCGCCAGCAGTGCTGGTCTAGCGTAGGCCAAGGCCAACGACGCTGGTGAGTTTACCGTTGTGCACAGGAGCGGCGCAGCATTGCACACATCGAGCAGCGCAGTGCAGCGCGACACAGTGCAAGCCTGAACAGAGCAGGCGCAGCCCGCTACTGCGCAAACTGGCGCAGCACTGCCCTGAACCTTGAGGGCGGCGCGCCGCCTTTGTTTGTGCTCACGGGACGCGCTGCACCGCGTCCCCGCGGCGCAAGTAAATCCATCGGCCGCGCGGGCTCGGCATGCCCAATGTGTGGCCCTCCAGTCCGCTAAGCGCAATCCAAGCGCCCGCCCAGCGTTGCCACCCAGCGTGCCCCGCGTTGCTGCCCAGCGTCTATAAACTACTCTATATACAATTATAACTCTTTTGCTTTTCAGGTATAGATAGATACGTATACTCGCCATCGCGTTTAGTGCGACGACGTAGAAATCTACAACATTGCTCGTCCTCTGCAACTGCATGATGATCAAGATGTTCTGACAGCCTATTAAAGATGAGCGGGTCGAGACACTCTAAGAAAAGGTGTAGCTCTGGCTTTACCAACGTGGCACTGCTCGGGTGTGGTTGACGCGCGATCGGTTGAAACTGTGGTAAGCTACGCACAGGAACCTGGTCCGTGGGGACGGTCAGTTGATTATGTATGCCCTGTAGCGGAGATGCCACCCGATGTCCTGATATTTGTTTCTGGCCAACGGTGCCTGCCTGATACGCAGGCGACGCCAGAGCATTTGCGTCTTGCGGCGCGTGAATCCAGCCAGGAAGCTGCCGAGCACCATGAGTGGATGCTAAGACGAGAGGCTCGATAGCATCCCATAAAGGCGGTGGTGGCAAGGCAATGGGGCCCCCGGGACTCAGTCCGTAACCCGTCAGAAGAGTTTGCTGCTGCTTCGTGTATGCCTGCACGTCGTGAGGGTGCGCTGACGCAGAAAATGGCTGCATATGAAGCTTTTTCGAGTTATCGTGTAGAGGTAATGCCGCGCTGGCTTGTTCGGCATCCGTGGCCGAGTTCTGCTGGAGGATCTGAACACTTTTACTCCCCAAGACCGTCTGCATGTGTGCTGTCAACGCTTGCTGATCAAGATAATCACCGGGTATCGAAGTGACACCCGCAGTCTTGTTGTGGTGGCTCTTGTTGGATGCCGGAGGTGCACAGACGCCATGGACCTGTTCGGTTGGAACTTCTCCTGCGGGGTGCGTCCACAGGGGGCTGTGTTGCTGAAAGTCCCCGGAAAGAGTTGCGACGGCCGCGAGACCATTTGGGGACGATGCAGTTGTAGTCACTCCCGTAGCAGCAATTGCTGGAGAACTTGTTGGCTTCGCCACAAAGCTCTTTTTCGGAGGCCGCGAGGATGAGGAAGCACTCGTTGACGGTCCAGCGGGGGATGATACGGAAGCGGCTCCCATAGAGGGCAAAGCAGTCCGTCCACCGCCAGACTCGAAGTCGTGATGCGGTTGGGAAAGAAAAGGGCCTCCAACTACACCACTTGTTTCTACGAGGGAAAGGTTATGAGGGCTTATGTTGGAAGATGTCGGACCGCTATTTTGTTTGCTAGTGCTCATACTATGGCTATGGTGATCGCGAATAGAAGACACGTCTGACATCGCTATCGTAGTAGACCGGTGCGAAGAAGCGACGGTACTGAGAGCTTCCCTTGGAGGGAGCCTTCCTGCATGTGCATGCTGCCCGTCCACAAAATTATCCATCCCCGGTAACTCCATGCCTTCGGTAGTCTTTTGAGTGCCCGGCAGCGGCGACTCGTCCTCTTTAGTTGACAGCACGCTGCACTCTTCTTGTATTGGCTCCACCTCCGCCAGCGGCTTGTCAGTGCTGCGTGCACTCCCAAGCACGTCTCGAGGAAACGCTTCATCAGTAATTGGCGTACCCCTTGACGTTGCGTATTTGCTGTTGGCGCTACAGCTAGCAGCGGTGCTACAAGAACTCTTCTGTGGATCCCGGCTTCCCGTTCCAAAAACCGATTTACAACTAGCGCCTCCCACGGGGGAAAGCACAAGGTGGCTCCTTGCTAGTGATGCACTTATATTCCCAGGTCTAGTACCAATTCCAGCTGCAGTCGTTGCAGAACCTTCCTGCTGCTCGCAAGAATCGCTCTCGTTCTCCTGTCTGTTCGTTTTAGTACCTCCTTGTGTGTGCCTGAAGCCACCGACACTGTTCGTGTCGATCGGCGAAGTAGTAGACTCCTGGTCGACTGCCGCAGGTAGACGGGACGGAGACGGACTTGCGGTCTTTGTCGCCGTCAATATTTGCGCCTCAGTAAGCGTACCAGGGCGCGAGTTCGGTGAGGTACTAGCGATGGGAGGGAACGCCCGGGAAAAAATCTGAGACGATGGCGACGAAATGGCCGTCGGCGACGGCGTGTAGGGGTTTGGATGCATTACTCCGATCATGCCACTGCTTTTAGTGGTGTGTCCTCTCTTATCATCCAGTCGCGATTCTCCATTATCCGCATTCATTTTGAACGACATCGGCTGTGGTTGTGCGACACCAAGTCGCTGTTGGCTAACTAGGGAAGCTTGGGCAGCCCCTGCAACGGATATTGGACTGCTGGATTTAGCTCGCCTAGCTTTGTGACCTGCAAGTTGTGTCGGGCCGGTAGGTACTGGTGGCAACCGCGATGGCCCACTTGAAGAAGTTGATGGTGCTACTCCCGATCCTGGAATCTCCGTCTTCGTCATCGAAATGTTATTAGACGCTGTTCCATGATACCCTGTGTCGTTATTTGTAGAGCCCCTGGTTGTAGTACTAGTAAATCCCGTGGCATCCTCGACTTCTTCGTTTGTCGTATTCTCTAGATTACAGTCACTAGCAGGCGCCTGTCGAGGTTCTCGCGAAGGATCCGCACCGGATTCAGGAGGACTCTCCTTGTCAACGTCTTCGAAATCCTCTGCGATAGCGATGCGGTGTGCACCAAGACGACTTCTATCGGCATTTGTTCTTGTGCGGCAGTCATCTATGCCCGCACTGAGAGTAGACGCTGCCATCTTCTTCGTCGCCGCAAGTGTTCCTCGCATCTCAAAATTTTCCATCTGCAGATCGCAAAATGTTGCATGTAAGCGTGCCGACAACTTCTGCTCCTCTGTCAGCCGTAACGCCAGGTCCCGATTTTGCTGTCGTACCTGATCTACGTCTGTCTTGCTTCGCTGGAGTCGCGCAACGAGCTCTTTTTCGCGATCGTTCAACGCTTGCAGTACGTCCCTGTCTTAGACCTTCATCCGCACTTTTAGTTTTTATTATTAGTTAGTACAGTAGAGGTAGTTTCTTTAGTTTTCGTTGAACGACCACGCAGCTCCCAAAATGAACATCCTACTTTTAGTTTTAGAAATACAAATAGATGAAATGGAGAACATACAACTTCAAAAATAGGTCATCGTCATGGTCAGTACCAGTAGATAATATTTTCCTAGGATGACTTTGCCTTCAATTACCATAATTTTCTACCGCGGCTTCCTTCTCAGTCGACCCAGAAGCAGAGAGTAGGGACACCAAACGGTCCATCAAAAATTGGACTCGCCGCTCGCTTTCTGTGTGCTGCTCGCGCAATTCATCTGCCTCTGTCCTTGCATCCCGCTGCACCCGTCCAGCTTCCTCACACCACAGCGTCAGCTTCCTCTGTGAGTGAATGTCATGTAAAGCTAAAGGTTGGAAACCTTAGCCATAGGCACTAGTCGTGGTCTTGAATATTCGCCTTCAATTCACTCTTGCTAACGATGTAGTTGCTAAGAAAGAGTGTGCTCTTGCTTCATGGTTAGGGTCAGCAGTACAGTTCTATTGAGGTGAAGGTTGAGGCGCATACTGAAGGCGCAGGCGCTGACAATATGAAGAAGCGAGGATTATTTTGCTAGATCTGTCTACGTGACAGACTAGCCCACAAGAAAGTGGCAAAGCTTCGCTCGAACCAACGAAATTCAAGAGTGAGTCGTGAGAAAAGAAAAGCCTGACGCCAATGGGCGCGCGAATCGTACGCCACAGGTGAGCTAGGTGCCACGGAGAAAGTAAAGAGGGAGTAGAGGGAGGGAAAGAAAAGAATAGAATGCGAATACTAGAATAGGAATACGAATACCATAGGAATATGAAGACGAATACGGAATAGGAAGACCACACGCGCCGACTGGAACGCGCGCTGCGTGTAGGATGCGCAGCCCCCAGAATATGAATACGAGTACGAATCGAGGGAAGAAAAAGAACACTGGCCGCCAGCTAAATAGTACACGCCTCAACTAGCTACGCCGAACACCTTCGCCATTCTTCCATATCAATAATGGGCACCAGGCGATCTACAATCAAGATACTTTCTAGTACTAATGGGCATTGAATTGCATACGATGAAAAGAAAAATAATGAGAATGGAAAAACGACACTACCTTCTCCATCTCAAGCGTCTGAAGCTTCATGCTCATGGCTTTCTCCTGCGCCTCCCATTGATCCATCTGAGCCTCCATTTGATAAACGAACTCCCGCTCTTTCTGCTCATAGTCAGTGACGCTTCGCCGGTAGGTTTTCATTAGAAGATGGCTACCATCACATCCCAGGCCTAAAAGTATAGAAAAAAGTGCATTGAAATTGCTACTTAATTGCGATTGAGTTTGTCTTTGTCAAGATCAGATTCTAAAACAGAGCTCTGAAGAATCCTAATTCGAGTTTGTTTGTGAGTTGCTCCGCCCTCTCCTTCTCTGTCCAGAGGCGCCGCAGTAGGTACCGTTCCCGTCCGCGGTGCTCTGGAGCGAGGATGCGCGGCGGGATTTGTAGTTCATGCGGATCTTCGGACTCGGTTTCGTCCCACAGTGCCAGACACGCTCTTGATTTGCTGCCAGTTGCATTATCGAATCTGCAAACGGGATTCGCCTCTGCGCTCGACGAGGACACTCCAGCACTTGTTCTGGGACCAGTTGCGCTAGATGAAGCTGCTGTTGGAGCATCAGTTGAAGCACCCGTAGCACGCGTCCCCGCGTTGGCGGAACGACTAGCCGCATGAGCGACCTTGTCGTGGTCATTCGCTCCCGATCTTGTCGAACACTCCTGTTCATCTAGGTTTCTGCCATTTACGGTCGCAGTGTCGGCATTTGTTTCTGAAGAATGTAGATTCCTCCTGCTGGATGTCACCTTCTCCAAATTCATAAGCGTTTCTCCCGCAACCCCCGCGACCGGAGGGGCCGACCCGGTTGCTGCAGGGGAAGGCATTCTCGTCCCAACGTTTGTGCTCGGCACTCAGACTTAACGCCTAACCGCCGTACAACAACCTTTGTCAGTAGTCTACTCGGACTCTATTTTTGCGCATAGCGTTGTGCCTTCACTGACACTGGTTACAGGTAAAAGAAGTACGTAGCCATGTAACCGAAACAGCAACCGACTGCAGAAGACACCAGGCAGGCTATCCGACATAAAGCACGTTCATTGCTCTCGCCGCCCATTGGTCAGGAGGAGAGTGTGTGATTACCACTGCCAACCTTCTTATTCTCAGTTCCAAGTCCATGCTCCTTAGATGTAGTTAAACCACTGATCTACAACCATGTGATGACCATGCCACGTTGTTCTTCCATACCTGCTTACCATCTATTCTATCATTTACGGTGGAGTCAAAAATTGTCATCGAGATTAGCATCAGGATGCCTCTTTCTACTGTGTGATGCTGTTTTAGAAGCTTGTACAGCTAAACGCCGGATTGCCATTTCTACTTGAACAGTCTTCGTGAAATGTCCAATAATCACTTTGTTTCGGGATGAGATGAATGCAGAATCTCACGTTGACTCCCTTTTCACAATTTTTGCGGCCGTTTCTACTCAGTAGCATTCTCTTTTGCATTGCGCCAATTCGGCACTGTACCACATAGACTTAGACTGAGCAAAAAGCTTTGAAGCGGAGAGAACAGTGCTAGAAGAGAGAAATATAAGCCACCTAGATGTAACATACCTGAGCAGCACTGAGTAAAAAAGTAATCCTTTATCTCACATATGCATGAAAAGTCAACACATGTAAGTAATTTCACACATGCACGCACCGATCATGAACTTCTGAAACGGGAAAAGTCTTTTTCTTGATCACTACTCATCCCCCAACCTCAAAAAGAAAAATCACATACAAGAAATAATCTTGCTGACCTACTGCTCCCCTCCTCCAGCATCAGGGACAGTGAAATGGATGCGGCAACGTCATTGATTGAGATAACTCGTCCGTCTTCTAGTTCAAGTTTTCTGCAACGGCGCTTAAGGTCATCATCAGTGAACACCTTCGTTCACATTGATTCAGCATTATGTGCCGTCAAAACAGTAACAAGACCTATGGCAACAAGAAAGAGAAACAATATATTGACTGATCTTTTAGCACACTTTGCGTCGACATACCGCTAAGCCAAGTTACATCGCTTATATCAGTTTGAAGAAATGTAATACACTAAGTGAGGCAGCATCCCCGTGCTGATTTGTGTGCAGCCGTTTCTTAGATGTGATGTCTTTTATGTAGTAAATTGCAAATCCAAATCAAATGGAGTGAATGAGAAAATGGTATTGACCAAAGCGTAAGAATTGTATATTTGTTCCCCGTTGCGAGGTCGCCCGACTATGTGGACCAAGACGAGGAGCGTCTGTACAAGGTACACTTCGCAGAAACTATCAGCCCTTGCTCCTTCTGCTTGTCGTTTGTTCTCCAAGAAACTAAATTATTAATATCAATCTTAACGTTTTGCAAAATAACACCAGCTAAGAAACGAACGTCCAACATTTTTCGTAATTCAGGCTTCAATGAGGAATTCCACCAGAGAGCATTTTGCAGAACCAGAAGAGCTTTTCAAGAACAATGATTCCAATAGCAATACGAAACGAAACGATAAGAAAGACCAAGAAAAGAGAAAACTGTACATAAGTCAATGTATCATTATCGAGAATGTCAGTGTATCATTATTCTTATTATTATGGTGAACCGGCACCCCATAGCGAATAAACCTGCGCACACAACCAGAGGGCTGAGCACTCACCGGAGGCGTTGCACAGGGCTCCGGCCTGCCTTTGAAGGTGAGACCTATGGGGCTGACAGGACGACGAGGACGATAGCGCCGGCGCTTAATTAGTTTTAGCAGAAAGGAGGATACTTGGCGATAGTTGTCCGCTTCGCTTTTCTATCTTCCTCTGGTCTTTCTTTTTTCTAAGTAGGTCGGCTCCACCAAAATTATTGATATTATTATTAGTATCATTATGCTCGCGCGCGACCCTATCGACGCACACGCGTCGCGCTCGCGGCGCACCTACTATCTGTCAATAAGGGCGTAGATGGTTTTTTTTTGTTGCCTACTTGTCTACAAGTGCACTAGCATTTACTTGCGTGACTTGAATCGGAGGCGTGGCCCGAACCTAATAGCAAAAAGAAGAGCAGGGGCGTGGCCTGCCTTGTAGAAAAACTAGCGCGGGTTCGCAGAACCGCCAGGATATGCGCACAAAAACCGTGATGGATCTAGGAGGGGAACACTAACAGGACACGTACAATCGGCACCAAGTAGTGAGTACATCTTTTGACAATTTAATATCTGTGGTCCGTCGTGCTCGTGGCAATCGCGATTACTACAACTAGTTTTGTGCTCATCTGTCTGCCGCGATGCTGCTTTTGATTCTTTTAATTGTCGACATGCGCACGACAGTGACATTCTCGTTGACCTTGACAAGTAGGGAATAAAAAATAGGTTTTGGCGAGACAGGAGAAGTGGACAAGAATGGTACAGCAGGCACAGCTCATTTATGATTATGCACATTTGAACAATTAGCTTTACTTCTAGCGCCGAATCGAATTGTGAAAAATACAATTACAAATAACACTGGTCAACAATTTGGTACATTCATGTCCTAAGTGAGAGTTGTGGATTCATTGACGTTTTTCTTTTGGCCGTTCGGGCACGCTTACGCAATTTGTATTTTCATTATGGTACTAGGGTACTAGTACGACTATGCATAGTATTAATTTCGTATGGTTGACCTGCTTGATGAGACGGCACAAGTTCGGTTCGTCAGTCCAGATCAATCATATTGGCACCCTGCAGGGATGCTCTCCACATTGCATATTAGAAGTCGATCTAGCAGACGGTACATCCATCAAATGATCCCGAGTTTTTCATTGGTATTTGTTTAGATTCATCATGTTCATGCGCGTGGTATTTGATTTCATCACTTCATTTTCAGCACGTGCTAGCTGAAATAACAGAAGTTAGTAGAAGTAGTACTTAGTACAAGGTAATGATGGTACTACCCTGGCTCTGGCAAAAAAATTGTTGCGTTTCTCGCATTCCGACTTGTGTCCACCCCTCAGTCGGACACACCGTCCACCGCTATAGTGGCGATGCTGATCAGAAAACTGCATGTCGTAAAAAGAAGACATCCGTGTGCTAGCTGCTGCATCCTCTGTCGTGAAATCAGCCTGTGAGAGACGCCCCAGTGTGCTTTCCTGCTCCGGTCTTCCAAAAGATGGCTCGCCTCTGTATATCTGACGAGAGAAGCTAACTCATAGTTTGAGATCTTTGTGAGCGGATAGATAGATCAGGAAATACATAGAAACGACACGCAGACAAGGTTCAAGGTCTCATAGACAAGACAAGGAAGGTTAGGTTAGGTGATGGATCCTGCACAACGAGCCCCGCCGGCACCTGCTCGCCTCAGAGGATGATGGGCGACTTGCATAAAGTCAGCAAACACAAGGAAGGTCCGCATCATATATATATATAATATTTGAATTTTTCTTTTGGAAAAATCTTCGAATTTTCAAACACTTCTCAAATTAGCTCATTTCGCATTGCGCTGCAGCTGTTCCAGTAACAAATATGTTGACGACTTTCTAAGCAACTAGCAGTAGTACCCGATCTCCCCGTTTGTCAAGAAGAGTTCGTTATACTTGAGGAAAGTGAAGAAAGGGATCACGAAGTTGACAAATGTCCCGAAAACCAGAGAGCCGCATGTCAAAAAGCTCTGCGTCCCCTCGCCGTGGGACATTGTTTGCAGGGGAATCGACACTAACCACGGTATCAGAATCGACCAGAAGTTCGCAACCCATGGTGAATTGCACAGCTGTTGATGATATGATGTAGATGATGGTGTTAGTGTGTGCTCGACGATGTAGTTAATATCGTGTCCAGGAACAGGAAGTGGAATGCTAGAAGCAATTCTTGATGTTGGCAACTGAAATTTAAGGATCTTGATAATTGACTGTCCTCTTATAGACACACTCCTTATGCAACATTTCATGCCTTCCATTTGCGCCGTAGCCAATTCAAACTCTGAGAATCATGAAGATGAATGACAAAACTAAAACAAAAACAAATGTAGTTGTAGATGTACTATCAAAATATATTAATTTAAGCGAAAAATACACCCTGTTCGAGAAGGTTGTAGCGGCACACGATCGAGCAGAGTGGTACACCGGTTAGCGAGGCGACGAGAGGAAAGGTGTAGCATGTAAACCGCACTACAAACGAGTCCGTGCGATGTATCATCACAGTCAGATAATTCGCACTATCTGTAATGTGATGCTCAAAAAACGCCGCACCCAAAAAGCCTACTGCCATAAGCTTAGAGGTGGTTCTTCGAGAGCCTACAGGAGCTCCTCACCTCCTGATCTTGATCGACACAGTGCAAAATAAATGATTCTAATTACGACTGCAGAAGATGCGTTTTGCAGTTCTCGTCACCTTTTCCTTTACATTTACTTGGTGGCTCATTAAGAAATGCTATGCCTGCGTTCTTGTACTTCATCTTAAAATAGATAGCGGTGCACAGGGACATCGAGAACCAAATCGTGCGGGAAACTGACACATCTGGCGCCTTTTCGTTGAGCCAGCTCGGGACAATCATGGCAACGGCAAAGTTGGACAGAATAGTTCCATCAATTAGAACCATTGCAAAAATGGTGATGATCATGATGTTGATGCTCGTGCGGACGTGTTTTTCATTTGCTAGTTAAGCTAAGTAGTACTAGTACATCAATTACAACTTGTTCATCTTGTGATGGGTAGGGTATGGGTAGAAGACGAGTAGTAAGAAATTATGCTTTAACATGAGCTGAGAGTATACTCCGTCTCCGAACACTCTATGTGTGAAGTACCCTGCAACTACCTCGCTGGCACTTGGTCGAACTATCTCAACATCTTCTCCCCCCAGTGTCTGCGAATCTGAAGAGAGCGTCGCTTGTCGCAGTCCGACGTCATCTCGTGGCCCCACCTCCTCTCGTGTTTGTTGTGAGCCTACCCTCTCCGCTTGCTGCAATGGCGTTGTTGAAGGCTGAATCGGCGGTCCTCGTTCATCATCTACTAGTAGCTGCGCTCTCGCTTTTGTGTCTGGTGCCTCGTTACTTCGCCGCTCGAAATACGCAGGCTCTGTCCATGTCCTTGTGTGCTCCCCGGAATTGCTAGTATCGGAAGCACTACCAGTTGTACTTCTCCTGGTGTTATTTCCTACCTCGTTAGAGTTGAAGAAAATAGGCAATCACTTTTGTGCAAAAGTTCTTGAGTGTCTTCAGGAAATAGCTCTAGCATGTCGTACCACAAGCTGCAATATTATAGACCACCATACCGAAGGCGAAGCCATAACAACATCGGTGTCAACTTCGGTGGAAGTGGAATTTTCTCGGGATCTGCCATGGTCTTCTTCATGCCGAGTTTCTTGCTGGCGGCCTATTTTTTCATCGTGCAGCACGTTTTTTAGTTTTAGTAGACGCAACTCCAACTTTTACATCATTCATTGCGTTCCCGGTCACATTCTTCCTGTCTGTTACATCTTTGCAGCATCGATCCATGGTGCTTACTAACAGTAACACGAGCAAAAAAAAACAAAATGAAAATGAAATATTTGTTATGGTGGAATAGTACAAGGTGGATGTGAAGAACACGAATACATAGAGCAGGGTCGCAATGTTGATGTCGTCATGGGTGGTCCCTAACTCAATATTCCTCTTGCCTGTCGGTGTCGATTCCTCTGGAGCAAGCCGTTCATCTCCTTGGTTTCGGAGCCCTCTTCCATCTCGCCGTGGTCCTACGAAGAGACTCGATACATTGTTTGCAAGCACTACTGCAGCTGCAGATGCCGCAGCCGCGATGTCATTACTTCCTCGCACGATTAAAGCTGTGACAGTGACCCGCTGTGTGCACAATCTCAACAAGAAAAGGAAAGAGGATATGCATTCTCGAAGTTGATCCATTCTTAAGCTGCACTTTGGTGCGATGTCCAACTCCAACCAGAAAATGAGAGAAGTTACACGCAGATACGTCATTCAAATATCTTCAATTCTACACTTACTTTTAGTGGCGCATCAGAAGATTGATCTTACGCAAACACTCTTCTGCTAAGCCACCCGGTGACACAAGAGGTGTTCGCAACTTCATTTGAAGAGCAACGGCGACCGCCATTCCCCGCATCTACATAAGTACAAGAGGAAACCAACGCTCGATAAGGACATGGGATCATAATCAACTTCTGGGTTTACGTAGTTGTGAGAAAGTGCTCCACAACTTCTCGGTACCAAGTGCGTAAAAGACAGTGATGGCAATGCCTTCTAGCCATAAGAAGAATAGCGCCGTGGAACTTGACGACCCGCCAATAGTCTCATTTCTCAATGGGTACCCGACTGCTCCAGGAAACGGAGGTGACGAAGACGTTCTTGTTATACTAGTTTGGGTTTGCATTGCGACGTTATAGTTTGACCTCCACAGAACCGGTTCTTGCTCCAGTGATGAAGAATAAAGTCCAGTTGTTGCGCTACTGTGGGGTGCATGTTGTACGCCACTGTCGGGAACGGGATGGTGCAGAGGGCGCTTGTAAGCAGGAACTTCCACAAACATATCATACACCCACAATAGAAACGTACAGAAACAGAACAGAAACGTCAAAATCTGTACCGGGACATTGTCCTCCATATTCAGGATCGCAAGCGGCACTGCCAAGCACATGCAAATGGTATATCCCTCCGTTATCGCCCAATGCTCGAAGACGCTGTTTACCTGAATTAATGGTAAAAAGCTGACTGGGACTACGTCGAAGATGCTGCAGAGAAAGTTGGATTACATCTTCTATCATCTTGTGTTCCTTCCTTCCTAGACCCAGACCGCCACCGCGATTTTTGTGTTACTGAAGTCATTCTAGTAATATGAAGATACAGTACCTCCCCTTGTGACGACTTACAGCGATATCCGTGGTCAAACGAGAAGCCGCAGTTTCGACCGGCTAGTTCGAGAATCAGTTCGTCGATTCCTTGAGCTGTCGTTACAATGCTCGCCACGTTCAGTGTTCAACATTAGCGCTGATATTTTAATGTCAAATTCGATAATCAATGGTTCAGCTAGTCTGCCATTGCATCCAGGAGATTCTTTTTTTATCCTTCCAGTTCTAACAGCAGTCGTGTATGTTCAGTGAGGGTGAGTTCCTCACCTTGTTGACAACAAATTATTATACCACTGTGTCATTGTTCTCTTTCTCTTACTTGTACTAGCTGGAGCCATAATGTAATGCACCAAAGAGGCATGCTGCGGTGATCTTTATCACGAACTCGTTCGATGTGAAATTTTGCACGCAAGACAGGAACTCCACCCGGCCGCTGAAGTACTCGTTCCCGGGTACGAAACGCAAGGGGAATTAGAAAAACTTAGAATCAGAAGCACTGTGGCATATAATCTTTAACAACATCATCTTGCCGGACCATCACCGCGCTGGCATTTGCGAGGTACCCGTCATAACCACAGTATTTTGTAGATATTTGGTTCGTTGTGATTGTCAGGGGAGACACAGTTGCCATAACATTCGCATAGCCAGACACTGCCCAAACCACTGAGGAAGGCAAATACCAGCACCGCCAGCCCCGGAATGAGCCATCCACCCTGCACAAAAACAAGAGGGACTGACGCGAGGCCCGCGCCGACAGTCGTGTTCACGATAAGAGATTAGCGGACTTCTCCACATACTCAAATAAGCGCCCACTCTCGAAAACCGATAAACCTCCTGTGGAACTACAAATCTTTTTACGTACCGACCGATCTACGAGAAATGTAGTCCCAGAGATAGTTTGTCAACATCAACTTTTTTCTGCTTTGGATCATAAATTGAGATGCCGCCCCACCACCCAATATTTTTGTCGCCGAATGTGAAATGTCCTGCTGGTATGAAAGTAGGAAAAGCAAGATTCTTTCACCACCGCATCCCAGACCTGTAACGACCACAAGGATCAACTACTGCAAAATTGAAAGACTGCTCTGCTGATGTAAGCACTATCACGACGAAAATAATTATGAAAAAAACACGATGGCGAGTTGCTTCATTTATGGGTGAAACTAGAAGTTACTTAAGCGTTAATAAAAGGCGCTGGGGAGTCATAGTCGGCGTTCTCGAAGTAGAGGCTGCGCTAGCGAAAGAGCGAGCGCTTTCGGCAACACTCTCGCCTGAATTTCCTCGCACGATTAAGAGCTGTCGTAGCCCGGGATCGCGTCCTCCGCGCCCCGGTGTGTTTGGCGTTACCGTCATGCTCAAGCAGATGCCAAGTTCCCAATGTCGTCGTCCTTTCGGCCTCCGAGCACCTTTTCCAGCCGTTTTCTCTTCTAGACAGCTAATCCGCCTTTTCGCGACTGCGATTGCCTTTTTACCAAGAAGACAAGCTGACTTTTGCACTTTGTCTCAATTCAGACTGGCGACTCCGTGGCACGTAGCTGAACCTAACAAGACCAACCAAACTGGAGAATAAAAATGAGAACAACGTGATTGGTATGCGACCCAAGCCCAACATCAATCAAACTAAAAATAGATACAGCATGAGATGTATGCGGTAATCGAACTCGATTTCCCGATTTCAATGCTGTCTGTATAAAAAGCGGCCAAGGCATTGAGTTCTTGCATTGGCTGCCATTGTACAGCTACAACACAGGAGGACCTTGCCGACGAACCATTTGGAAAGAGAAAGTCATACTTTTCATATCAGCATTACGACAATACTTTCCTTCAGGATACTGACACCACTAAGTGCCTCCTGTTCCTGAGTTGCAAATGTAAACAGCATAGACGGTGATGTTGAAGTTGAAGGTAAAGTAATTCTAATTCTTTGTTAATCCAAATACTACCAGCTCCACATATTCGCATAATTGATTCCACATTTATATGATGTACATGATTATGATTTTCATTTTGTTTTTGATTTCCTGCTACTGCTTGTGATATTATTATATTTCTACCGAAGGTGAAAAGATGATGATTCATGAATTTCGATAAGATACAATCAATGCTTGATCGTTTTACAGCATTTAGGGAAAAATGGAGAAGCATCGGGGGATCCGGGTGTCTAAAAATCGAAAGAGAAGCTTCAGGCTTCCCGACTCTTTCATTTTTGGTGCTTCAGCTGAAGAGTTAAATGATCGAAGTTTATGAAGATGCACGACAACAACAAGACATCGACAAGAATACCTTTTTTAGATGATTGAAGAAGAGAATATCATAATGGGGTTCAAGGTGAGGCAGGGGAACTCTACTCTCTTGTAACTCGAATCCTGGCCCTGCTGTGTAAACAGAAACTAGTGCACCGATCTCTTCACATTCGCGGCCAGATTTTTTATGTATGTGCCCGTTTCCTAATAATCCGGAATAGCATCCACATACAAGGAAATGGCGACACCTGCTAGTCTCATGTGAGTATGCCTGTCCATACTCCCTAGCCCTACATGAGCAACAGAATGAAACTAGCAAAAAGGTGCCAGACAATGAACAAGAGTACCCGGGGAAGCTAGACGACTCAACTTGGTAGTGGATCTTGACCGACGCTGCAAAACCGCTCCAGTTGAGAAAGGCGAAGACTGTTTCCGGAGTAATCCCTTTTTACAATATTGCAGGTGTTTCGAGTTGTTCGACGCACCAGTTTGGGCTCACGTAAAAATCGTCATCATCATGACGATAAAGCGGAAGCTCACGGGCTTGATCTATTTTTTTGTAGGCCGAGACTGCCGGAAGGGTGATCCCAGTGATATCCGGCGTACCTGCCGGCGACGGGTGGAGTCCATCAGGCAGCAGACGCCGATAACCCCGATTCCGAGTCGTAACAAACGAGAATCCGCCAAATGAACACAATTATGATAGCCATAGCCAAGTTTTCCGCCATCTACAATTTTTTTGATTCATCTGGCAAATGAGGCTGGAGGATTATAAGAATGAAGAATAATGACTAATAGAGGATTTCTTGTCCTAAAATACTTGACCGAGTCGACCTACGAAGCGGTACGTGCGTGTATGTAGTCGCCAAGTTAGTGTCCGAGTGCGGCGAAGACTTGCGTCTGTTCTGGGACATGGCCATGGAGTTCAAGAAGACGCAGAGAAAAAAAGTGCCGAAAATGAACGACCTGAAGATTTATCTCCACCGTGAGTGTTCTTCACATAATCACTTATACAATTAGAACACTCGACTGGATACATGATCTTGATCCCTAAAATAAAAATTTGTTCATTTCATATAATTACACTGTGATGGAAAGCCGACAAGATAGTGATTACCTGCCTGGATCAATGTCAATCAACGATAAAAATTAAAAAATCCAGCATTACAACAATCTGGTGACTCTTTATGTAGTACAAATCTGAATTTCTTATTCATTTTTTAGTGTCGCATAAATCGGGTTAGCTCTAGCTGCGACAGACAATACAACATAGAAATAGTAAAAACAAACGGCGAACTGGATAGAATTAGAAATTGAAATTAATACTAAGAAGATAAAAATAAAAGACTCAAAGAACGAATACGGTATCAGATTCAATGACATGAAGATCAAGAAGAACTAGTAGACAAAGATAATAATATATTCCCTTCGTCCCAATCCAATACGAGATGAGTGCAAGCTGTGTAGACAACGGGTGCCATACTGATCGATGAAAGCCTGAAGGTAGAACTAGAAGGTACATTGCAGAACAAAACAAACAAGAGCCTCGGGTCAAGATGCCACCTACAGGACTGCGCGCTGGCAAGGAACTGTAGGGCTTCCTGAAGTAGAGCAAACATGCCTACGTGGTAGCGTTGCACTTCAAACAGGCAAGTAGGCCGACGTTGAATAGAAATAGACACGTCAAGCCTGCCTATGAGATTGAGAATGAATAGTATCGACACAATTAATGTTGAGCATCAGGAGCATCAGGGGTAGTACGACTGGCATTGGTAAAAAAAGCTTCTGCATAGTTTAAGAAGGGGCAAGAGCATTAAAGAAACTAGGATCAGAATTCTACTTGTAGAACCTCTAGATCATCAATCTAGGGTGTGTTGCCTTCCCAGTCGAGAATAACTTTTCCGCTATTAGACCCCACAGCCTTATCGAACGCCTCTGCGTAGTCTGCGAGCTTGTAGTGTTAGAGCTCAGTCTCGCGATAATACATTCCTAAGTGCATCAGTTCATGTTTGTGGGATGATTTCCATCTCCTTGTTGAGGAGTCTGAAGATGTTGAAGCACTCTATGGGATAAATGAACATGAAACACTCTAGCATTATGGGAATGGGAATGAATTGATAGCATGAGCCTTAATAGTGATGCGTAATCACCGGCGTAGGATCAAACCCAGAGTCGACCAGCGCCATCATCTTATACCAAGTTTCGTACATTTCGCGGCCGTAGACGCCTTTCACAACGAGACCCTTGAAGATAAGCTGCGACCATAATATGAAAAGCGGCAGAATTGAGGAGGACAAGGAGGAGCAGGGGAGAAGCGAGTGCTCAAGCTTATCATAAATGGTCATAAATCTATTCGGATGGAAGATCCTCATATTGCAGTCGTCATATCCATTCAACGTTTCGGACACTAGGCCTGGAACAAGTGCACTATTGGACGATAAAATTACAGATCTACACCAACGACAAACAAGCATCGATCTCCGTCTTAGGTATAGATGATATGGAGTTGCAACTTAACTTTGAAATTGGACTGGTCTACAAGTTGTCCTCGTATTTTATTGAGCAAAGAAGAGTCTGAGCAAGAGACTATCATTAATCAGTCACGAAAATGTAAATGATGCTTTCGGTGATGGTGGTCCTTGTTTTCATAAAGGGAATCTGCGTGTCGTCAGGGACTAGACCAAGGAGCGCCAGGTTTCCGCCGTTATTGAGTAACTCCACCATGTTGCGGAATGCCGGTGCCGACCCGCTCATTTCGAGGCCAACGTCATAGCCTTCCTTCAGGCCAAGTTCGTCGAATGTGACGTTACGCAAGTCTTCCTTTGAAACGTTTACCACACGGTCAATCTGCGGCATCGATCGAGCCAAGTCAAGCCGATACTCGTTCACGTCCGTGATTACGACGCGCCGGGCGCTGAAAAGGATCAGTTCTGGAAAAACTTGGAAGAAGCACTAGTGAGCGTCGTCCGACCGTAGCTCCTCATTTAGATATATCACTGTCTACACGTTCTCTCGTTCAACGCCAAAGCTACTTCTAGCAGGATGAAGACGATTTATTGAGAATGGCTACATATAAAACAATGTGCCTATAATTGCATTTCATTTTCATTGCACAACAAGTAGAAGTACCCTGCTCTTTTAGCCAGCATGGCTCCCCAGATTCCGATCGGGCCTGCACCGGTCACGAGCACATCCTCCCCTACGAGGTTGAAGGAAAGCGCGGTGTGCACAGCATTGCCAAGTGGGTCAAAGCACGAAGCTACATTGTCCGAAATCGAGTCTGGAATCGGAAAGACGTTTTCTGCTGGAAGAGAAAGGTACTCTGCAAAAGCGCCTTGAATGTGGACACCAACACCGTGCTCATTCCGACACAGGTGGCGACGACCGGCGCGGCAATTGCGACATACGCCACAAGTGATATGACCCTCCCCCGATACTCGCATCCCTATCTCGAGTTAGAAAATCAAAATGCTTACTTACAAATTTACAACATTCATCTGCTACGTATGATAAGGTGGACAGAGGAAGACCACAGCACTGATATTCTTTTTACAGCAAACGAAAAACAGGCTGAGCCTAGAACTCAGAACTATCAGCTGCTGCACTTTGCGCGAGTGTAGTGTTCTACACTATGTAGCCTTCATTTTTGTTCACCTCAGTTTCCCAAGTGTAAGTGTGGCGTTGGAAAATGTTTGTCCTACAAGTGTTTGATTGAAAGAAGGTAAGGTTATACTATCTATCTGCTATGTATGAAAACTTGAGAAATCGATTTTCATCTCATTTACTTTATCTTAGTTTTCAAAAATAAGGTGCTGGAGTAAAACTGCAGATCAGGCGAAGGGCCGCGTCATCTCCGACGGCTCAATGTCTCAAATTGAAATTGACTTTGTCGAGACAGATAGAAAATATGTCACGCTGAAGACAGCCGTAAGACAAGTGCTTTTTCGGCTTACTTTGTTTAGTAAAAGTTCTTGTGGTTTTATCCGTCCTTCAATAGTCAGTCCTTAATGTAATAGTCCGCCGCGTGAGCGCACACCCTCACCCATGTCGACAATCTCTCCTGCGTATTCGTGCCCCACCGTCATTCCAACCGGTACAGTATTCTGCGCCCACGGTGTCCACTTGTAAATACTCACGTCCGTCCCGCAAATGGCTGTCTTCTTAATCTGATTCAACATTGATTGGATAATATACTATCACGAGAGATAGTGATGGAGGAGATGCATGAAAAACTACTTCTAGTTCTTGTGCTGCTGCTGGTTAACGACCCTGTTTACTTAGACACAATCAGACACACACACAGTCTAACTTCGAGTTCTTAAACCACTGCAAAGGAATACTAAATTAATTGTGAACTGTGAAATAAACCTAATACATAGTAGAAGAAGTAGCTGTGAAATCGACGAAAGCTTGCGACTTTAGAAAGTACAGTACCTGAATCAAGACGTCATTATAACCGGGTTTCGGAATGGGCTTTTCGTCCATCCAAATGCCTGTTTCTGGGTGTAGTTTGGCCAGAGTCTTCATGGCCATGTTGGGTGCCGCCGTTGCCGCACTGGCGATTGCTCTCGTGCTGTGCTGATGCGAGGATCCCAGCAGAAGATCTGTCGTGCCTGCCGTGTGTCCAATTCGCCCACGCGCCGACGAGAGCAAGCTCGGCTTGTTGCCAAGCCTAGGAAACAACGAGGAAGAAGAAGTGCCTGCGCCTCCTGCCGGCAGTGTGTTACTTGTGTCTGCGTGAGTAGCTGTTCGTACAGCACCAGGAGCAGCGGCCTTCGCGGCACAACACGGACAGCCATCGCCATGCCCATTAGGGCCTACTGTTGAAAAGGTTGCAAAATTCTGGAACTTTCTCGATCCTGTGACGCTTGCCGCGAGACCACGTGATGCCGAAGCGCCACCACGCATTCTCCTTGATGCAGCGAACATGATCGGCGTGAGAAGGGCAAAACTTCGCAATTACGATATACTTCCAAAACGTGTTCTAGTACTAGAAGGAAAAATGATTGAAGAACGGCTGAGCGTCGATGTACGAATAGCACGAAAAATATTGAAATGAGATGAGGAGCAGCAGCAGTAGATGAGAATTCGCTAAGCTCAGGTTCATCAACAAGATCAAAAAAGAGATAATATTCTTCTGAGCATACTAACAAGAAGGGATCACGCTAAAAAGTTAAGTGCGGAGTAGTGGAACAAACAAGACTACCTTCTCGTGATCTTATTCTATGCTCTTGCTATATTAATCACTTGTTGCATACCCTTATCCATATTATGATAAAAACTTTTCTGACAACAAGTACGCATCAAGGTGACGATAATTATAATTGGCCACACATCATCCGGCGGGATCGTACGCGCCGCCTGGAGCGCATTGATACAGACAAACAATAAAAATCACAGATGAAGAATTCTAAAAAACATTGTGGCAACTACTGCTGGCTTGATTTAATTACACACGAGATGCAACTGGAGCGTCCTTACTCCTGTGCCTTCTATCCTATGAACTACAAGGAAGATATGTTTGTTCTTATGCTGAATGTGAGAGAGCAGCCAATCTATGAAAAATGTTGTAGTCCTGACTCTAGAAGTGGGGTCTACAGGTTATCGGGTTGCTATTGGAGGTACCACCAGAAGCTTGAAGCTACACAGCGAATCACATCAATCCTGAATCTTCTGTATCGGAAATTGATAAAGAATCAAAGGTGAGTAGGAAGACACATTGCTCTTGAGAAAGTAGAAATGGTCTATGAGACTGATGATATCAAGCCTAGATATTGAAACACGCCCTCGAGATACCAATAGTGCATAACCACAGGCACAGAAGAATCCCAGCATGGTTTCACCTACAACTACTCAGATCTACTCATTAACAGAATGAGAATATCTGACCACAG
Organism: Amoebophrya sp. A25; assembly: GCA_905178165.1. Taxonomy (NCBI): domain Eukaryota; class Dinophyceae; order Syndiniales; family Amoebophryaceae; genus Amoebophrya; species Amoebophrya sp. A25. Next base: position 1,406,185 of record CAJINU010000003.1, on the reverse strand, counting down.
CATAAGATCTGAACACACGGGTTTGCGACTCAAATTACAGACGTTGAAGTTGATCGCAATCAAGGCTAATTCTCTCCCTCACACTCAACTCTCTTAACACACGACGAACACATGTAACACGCTGACAGCTGACAGACACTGACACAAATGATATCGGACTTGGACAAAGCAGGCGGAGATCGACATAGAAAGAGAAACTAAAAAACCTTTGAACTGACTACACCAACACCGAGTCAACCACATATAAACTCGGTAGATTCGCTTCATCACACGATACACAACCGAAAACTTTGCTCGTAATACGATTGCCGAATGGTTTGCTAACACAGGCTTCGAACACTACCACGGTGACGGCGTAGTTGTAAACCATGATTCTTTGAACAACTTCTCTTCAAGAACTGACCCTTCTTGCCGTCTGTCCGCATAAACAACCTGTCATCTGGCTTTCCCGAGCACTCTTTCATGTTCATGTTCATCTTGAAGACACAAATGAAGATAAGAACAACTTCATAGTCGCGTTTTCCCGCCAATGACGAGGTACAAGAACAAAAAGGATTCTATAGATGATACTAGGACTAGGGGCGAAGATCGCACTTACAAAGGATGCACCAGATGCTCTAATAGCATTGACATAGGAATACTGTTTGGGCTCCTTAAAACGATGAGGATAAAGAATCCTACATGACTTGGCATTGTTGGAAGATACTCTACTCAATATTCGTCGATGTAGACCTCCTACTTGGCCTCTGATTTAGTGTAGGTACCACAGAGACGAGCATAATTCTTGTCTGTAGTAGATTCTAACCGTAAGTATTCACGGAGATGTAAGGGAAGAAGGAGAAGAACACGACGGATGCTAGTATACTGTGTTGATGCACGATCAAAAACCAAGCGCAACGGCGTAAGAAGTCAAAGGAGCAATCAATCAAAGGAGATCAATTGGGCGAGCAAATGCATGGCAGTCTACTGGTGTAATTACAGCAGTTCTTACAACTTAATCTCAAATCTTGTAGGTCTATGTGGTGTCGGAGCAGAATATACGTGAAAACTACTGTAAGATGACCGCAACCAGCACCAATTGAGAGAAAAGAACCTTCTAGTTGTTCGCGCAATTGCATCGAAGCAGATTCAGGCGTAAACCTCAAAGCTTCAGCACAGCTGCTTGACCTTGCACTTATTTTTAAATGCCACTTAACATTTACGACAATAATTCAGTCTTAGTTGTTTCACATTCACCATCAAGAGCAATGTAAAAAAATAACTTTAAAGCCAAAGAGTGTAAGGCATGTAAAAAAATAAAAAATTGAGCGAAGCCGAAGATATAGTCGTAGATGTAGCTCAACAAGAAGTATTATTTTTCCTGGCTGTAAACATTTTTTGTGGGCAGTGCATAGAGCACGCGCTTTCGATCTCATCGCGCATTACGAGTCGCTCTCGTCGGGAGCAGCTTCAATATCAATGGCTGGCAATGAAATTACTGGCTGCTCCTCGATGTCATCGGGAAATTAGACATACTCAGATCAAACATTATGCTAAAACAACGACTGACCCAGCCCCACTACAGGATTCTAACAGTTATAAATATGAACAAGCAAGGAGATACGTTTAATTTTTCAACATCATGAGGTAGATGGGCAACCCTCGAAGGAAAAAAAACTTGACGTTTATGAATGATGTGCAACTTCTCAGCGTCCATAAGGTTCCTCAACACACAGTGCCAACGACGGGTCCTCAGTAGGCACAAAAACCTTATCCCGCATAAAGGATGCGAAGCGTTCGGCATACATGTGGGGTGGGCAGCAGCTCACACCTCTCCATTGCGTAGGATTCAGGCAGCTTTTAACGCCATGCTCCACGCGCTTGCGATAACCGTAATTGGTCAGAATGTCGATAACGCCAATAAAAAACAACTTTGGATTATTTTTCTCTTAGAAGAGTCGTGCTAATTTGTGCAAGGGCTGTCAACTATTTCTACAGTGGGAAAAAGGGAAAGTGATGGTGCTACGAAAGAGCGGATGGAAGTCCATTTCCTTGCTTGGAACAGGGCGACATGAACCGACAAGGAGGATAAAGCAGACTTATTCGTGATAACGTCCATGGCCCTGTCCATCGATCGGAGGTAGTAAAAGTATGCGCGCCCCAGCTGGGGAGCCGTACTAGAGCAGCCCCCGCGCGAGACTAGATGGTCAGAATGAGTCTCCTACGTCTTGACACTTGTCACGACTCTCGTCTCCTCTCGACATTTGTCGCGACTGACTCTCTTCCTGACACTTGTCAGGATCCTCGTCTTGACGCTTATGTGTCACGATCTCATCTCCCCCGACGTATGTCGCGAGCCGTGTTTGACACTTGTCGAGACTCTCACCCTGACAATTGCCAGGCCTCTGCCCTTGACGCTTGCCAAGGCCCTCCGCTCGACACCAGTCACGAGATTCGCCGGCCCAGGCCCTAAGGCTTGCCAGGACTCTTCCCTTGACACTTGTGAAGGCTCTCCGCGCGACACTTGTCACGGCTCTCCTCTTGACACTTGCCACGGACATCCTCTTGGCGGTGTTGCCTTGCTTCTAGGCTTCTCCGCTCAGCGTTTGGCAAGAGGCTGACCCTTACACTTGTCACGGCTCCCCCCTCCTGACACTTGTCAGTCCCCCTTCTTGGCACTTGTCACGGCCCTCCTCTACACATATGTCGCGGGACGGGCTGCGAACTACAGTGGCGAAAATGGAGAGGTACACTACTTGGCTGACCAGTATGGCCCTTAACGGGTGGTAGCTCTAGCTGTATACATAAAATCTTTAAGCGTTTCTACTTATTGATAAATGATTAGAAAAGGTGAAGGACGACTGGAAGGTGCAGCGCAGATGAAGTCACGGAATGAAAGAAAGTGAAAGATATCAAAATCTAAACAAAAAGTTCAGAAACAAGACGCCTTAACTATCCGCGCCGGCTATACCACCAAAGTGCTGCTCGTGGTGCGCCATTCTACGGCCACGCTGGTCGAATCTTGACGTCGAAGACCAAGCACTCGAAAAGGGCCGGGATCCTGTGTTAAAGCCAATCATATTTCGTCTACCTACCACTTACTTCTAAAAAAAGCTCCTACCACAATCATCGAGCACATATTTGTCTACAGATGACCGTAACTGGGCCTCCGACGCCAACCAAAGAAGCTTGAGCTAAGGGTTGAAGCTGCAAGTGTCGAGGCGCATGCGCCGTGTGTTGCGCGTAATTGCTTGTGAAGTCAGTTCGCGTAGACAACGGGCTTACCCCGTGATTTGTCGGGACGCCGTTCAAGAGCACTGTTGGCGACGGCGCTGCTCCTGTCCTGGTGCGTGCGTTTCCGGCCACGACGAGGTCTTCTGGGGTCGGGTTTGATGATCCTGCAGTGCTTAGAGTTAATTTTTCGTTCCCACGATAATATTGAACGGCTGTTCATCTTCCCTATTTCTTGTTTTCATTTCCTTCACGTTAAGGCAAAACGCGGATCGGATACGGAAACGGATGCTTGTGAGTTTAACAACTTCAACTTACTAGTACTACCTTTCCCTTCCTCTTTCAGGATACTGAAATGAAATTCATGACCACCATAATGTAGCGAGATTCTCCGCGTCGGGTGCCGCATTGGTCGCAGCTGGGGAAGCTCCTTGCTGCTGCGCGGATACGAGTTCGACGGAGCGCCAGAAGTCTGACCGATCTTCCTCCGCGACATTATGTACGCCCAGAAGCACCGAGTAGTCGATAATGTTACAGCTCGCCAAGAATTCTGCATCCTTCCTGAGCTGAGTCGTGATCACCTCGTAGCTGTGCCGCGGAAGCGGCACCTGCATCTTTGTCGCGAGAAAGTCTAAATCCTTCCGCGCGTGCGTGCGGTCCCACTCTGTCGTCTCAGACACAGCCATGTGCTTCTTTTGTTCTTGCTGAGACTTTGCAACTGACGATAAAGCTTTCTTGGTCGTGTTGGACGCAGCTCTGCTTCCCGTTCGAAGATGTGATGGACCGACCTCCAGCTCCAGAACTTGACCATGTCGTCCTGTTGTTTCGCCTACACCAGTTTCATCACTTATGTTCTTGTCGAGTATCTGTCGTTGTTTTAATTTTTGAAGCAGGTCTTTGTTCTGCATGTTCGAATGCTTTCCGGCTTCGGCATGCGACCGTGTATTTTCGTTGAGCTCATCCTGCAGCAATGCGGGGTCTAACGCCCGTCGGCCCAAAGTGCTGCCTTTCAGATCGTAGCGCATATGAATCTCGCATGGCGTGTTGAACATGTTGCCCATCACGACGAAGTAGACCTTCTTCTCACGTACATGGCCATAGCTATCCTCCTTCCGCACGCGAAGCGCATGCAATCCAAAAAATTTGATAATCAAACTGTCCGGGTAGCGTTTCATATGGAGCCAATAGCTTAAGAGCATGTTGATCAGGAGGCGACCTTAGAGGCGGAAACTCGATTGAAAAAAGCGTGAAGCTTGCAGATTCCGATTCGTAGGCATGGTGTAGTTTTTCCTTCCAAAAAAATAACTATTTATTTACTGTATTCTACAAATTATTTGTCATTCTTATCACTCAAGGTGAAACTCAAACTGAACGAAATCGCCAATAACCACGACTGTCTAGTGCTGGATATTAAGTACTTTCTTGTCCACCTTGGGTTGGGATTTTCTTCGTATCGCCAATATTATAATCAAAAATCGTATTTATCTGCTGTACCGTGATACGATCAGAAGAAGATCCCGGAAATCGATCATACCGCAAACGTCTAGTACTAGTAGTTGTACTGATTTCGCCTCAATCTTTTTCCTCTTTCGTGACTGTCTTGATCATGAAGTTCGCGTCTGCCGTGTAGTAGAAGAACGCTCCGCTTTTTCCTTCGCTAGAGAGCTCACTAAGAGAGGAGAGGTTGCCCAGAATCATATTCGCCAGAAGCTGCTCCGGTCCAACCTGCAGCATACCAAGAGTCAGGAGTATCGTCGAACAAGTAAACGACAGGATTGTTTCTAATCATGAGCTCATATTGATCTTCGATGTGAGTGTTTGTATTACGAGTAGAAAGGTGCTTTCAACAGCCTCAGGAGCGGCTTTTGTTGAACTTACATATCAACTAATTGTAGTCATGTAGAAGACGTTTCATTCGCGATTCGTCTTCAAACTGTATAGTACAGATCTGAGGTAGTGTTCCGGCTGGATGCCACGCAGGTCTCGGATTTTGCGGAAGACGAAGGGCGCGTAGTCCACAAACACGGTGTAATTTTGGTTTTCGCCAGCCACACTGTCCATGATGTTCGCAAGATTCGGTAAAATCGCAAACTTGTCGATCATTTTGAAGTTCTACTTAGAGGATGAAAACGCGGAATGAAAGCTCGATGGTTTAACCAGGCAATCAGAAGACGGATAACTGAAACTTTCTGTCTTCGGGGTTCGGATGGTGCATTGCAATGAATTGCTCCTTATCTACTAAATCCCTCGTAACTAGGGACTGGAGACCCCGATTCATCTCGTTTGCGGACCGCCCCACGGCCATACGAATTCCGATCATCATGTGCAGCACCATATTCCAGTTCTCGTGACCGAAGTGTACCGCGAGCCCCTTCTTAGGTCCGAGGACCATCTTCCGGTGCCCGTGTGCTCGGTGGTAGAAACTACATTGGAAGAATCAACTCTAAAACCGACATCCACATAATCGGTAATAACTAGTTGTGTGATTTGTTCTTGTGCTTACTAGGAGTAAGAAAACGGACAAGTACAAATAGGTAGAGCTAGTACAACAAAAAAGATTAAGATCATTTTAAACAACCAGTTTATTGTTCGACAACAAAGTTTGACTTTGTGTGCGGATCAAAATGGTATAGGTGGTATGGTAGTTTTGTATTGCATGAATATGGGGACTAACACAAAATGCAGTTCCAATGGGGCCCATAAGAACCGAGACCACTCTGATACACCATGGCACCGCGGGTGCGACGGTCTGGAGCGTGTGGCACATTATTCTTGACTGGACCCCGTGAAGCAGAAACACGAGAAGAGAATCCTGGATATCCATTACTGGTCGGAGATGCCTGCATCTGCGGACTCAAAAAAGCGCCGCCGCCTCCACGAAAAATGAAGGAGTAGGACGTGAAGGAGAAGGATGGAGTATCTACTTACATAATCATGGCAAAGTGAAGACGTAACCATATAAGGGGCACTCTCGCCTGATCCCTCGAGAAAAACAGTCAAATTCTTTTATCTGAGACGGAGTAATGAAGATCTACTAGAGAAATCCTTGTATTCGTAACAATCCCAGCACTCCCACGAGTAACACCCACAGCAGAAGCTGCTGACGCATTATTGGCTAAAGCACCACCAACGACACTCATCGCTAGGTTTTGCGCGCCTGTCGACGGAGGGAGAAGAAGGCCACCTCCTCCAGCAACGGTTGGCGATGGCGTCGGCGTCTGATGCCCTGTTGTAGAAGACGGACGCAGTGGAAGACAGAACAAGGAATAGAACAACAATTGTGATCAATTGCTTCCCTTGGTGGTCTTTCACTAAAGTAGATAACGATTATTCTCGAAAATACGGTGGGTCGCGGCGGAGAGTGGTGATCCGGAGGTCGGGCTTTCAACTTCACTTGTGGGAGAATGCTCTAGCTGAGTGAAATATCCACGACGTGCTCCATCTGCTGAAAAAAGAAGGGATTAGAGCAAGAGCTCTGACGAGACTAAAAGTGCTAGTGAGACTGAGAGACCTAAAAAATAATAAACCCATGCCCATCGATGAAGATCTAAAGGAAGTTGCACATAATTTCATGGATTAGCTACGTATTCCAAATTTTGATGTCTTCTCGTCCTGTAGGAGTCCTCCCCCTACATCTACATGTTCATTTTCCTGTGTGGAGAACGGCTACTCTCCATGTTTGAACGTAGATGTGCTTTCGACTGATACTAGAAGAAGAAGGACATGCACAACTCGTACTTCTAGATATTCATAAGAAACGTGCGGCTGCGCGGGTCCACGAGGTCTGCCGCATTCAGTCAGCAGCATAGCTAGACGTTGCAATTTCTCACGAAGCCTCTGCTCTGCAGGGTCTATGCTTCCGACAACCAGCTGCACATCACAAGGATCGACAGCGGGAACCAGAACAGTCTCCCTTGGGGCTTCCGCCGGCTGTGTCGTCCCGGCTGCCACCAGAACCGTCTCAGAATTCACGTTCAGCGTTATGTGATCCTGAACATTGATTTGATGTAAAATTTTGATTTTCCTATGTTGCTTTCACCTGCCTTATCCGTGTTGGATCGTTCAACAAGAAGAATTATAAACAACATGTTCCTCGATGAAGAGTGTAACTCAGCTCATTCACAGAACTTTGCCACATCTCATCTACAAGAAGCTTTGACTTCGAGGTGTAATCAGATCAACGTGATAAATAAGGTATGATAGGTACCACAGCGTTCGCTTCAGTGCGTCGTGCGTCGGCCACTTCGCCTTTTGCAATGAAGGGAGGAAGATATTCGACAACAGCAGCACACTCATGATCTAGACCTACTTGACACTAAACCGATACCGAGATTGTGAGCGTGATGACATAAGCAAGTACTCTTTTTGGCCTTTCATGTGGCAGTGGCGCAGGCACTAAAAGTACCTCTACTACTTAATGATCTTCCCTCGCACTACACATCAGTTTCAATAATGCTTTATTATCTAGGAAGTCCCTCTTACTTCATAGCAACTACAGGAGGATCCGCCGTTTCGGCGGGGGGTGACCACCATGTTTCGTGGTCGCCATCGTCGTTGGGTGTGTGATGGTCGCCTATGGACTGCCTTGGTTTTTCTGTGAAGATCCTGGAAAGGAACCGGAAGGGCCATGAGGGTTCCTCCCGTTCCGCTGTTGACGATGTTGAGGCCGCAAGCAGACCGGATGTAATGGCCTTCGTTGTGGTCTTCGTCGGTATATCGTCATCATCTTCATCTACTTTTACGTTGACAGGAGGTAAGGTTGCAGGATCTTCACCTTTTTCTCTCGATAATGATGTGGAAGGAAGTGCGTGGCTGGAATCGTCTTCCTTCTTCTCCTCGGTGACAATCAGCAAGCTGGTGCTTCCTGCTATTGCGTTAGAGCTAATTTTGTTCACTTTCGAGCGATGAAAAAATGCAAAGTTTTATATTTATAATATATATCTAATACATTCATTGCGTCAATGTTTTCAAACCTTCCTCTGTAAGACCTCGCCTAGTTGTTCTCAAGACAAAGACAGATAAAACCTTATGGACATGCCCTACCTTTTCTTGACGGCTGCTGGTCGCGATCGTAGAGCTGCGCAGGACTTTGCCGCGTACTTCTTCCGAGAGCAGTAATTAGAGATGATATATTCCCTGAAGAGTGATATGATGATATACAACGCAACCTGACGTGGAAGAGACGCCCCGGGCCCATTCGCCCGGTTAAAATCATTCATGGTACGTCATATTCTTATCCAGCATCTACATCGATGGCATCAATTACAACAGTGTGTGTGACTCTCAAACAAGTTTCTCAAATTAGCAACTAAGCTGAGAATCAACGGGCCATAAAGCAGCCGGGAGCTTGGTTACCGGTGCGGCAAGAAGCATCGGAGAAACCGACTTGCTTGTCTCGCCGCTGGTGAGTAGCTTTGAATCGTTGAGAAGTGCCGGACTCGCCAGAGGGTCGCGTAGCGCATTCACCTCATCTCGTAGCTCAAGTAACAAACTCCAAAACTCCTGCGGATTGGTAATACGCCACTGCTGGTTGTTGTGGTGAAAGACTCGCGGTGGCGCTGCTTCCCGCGGCTTCCAAGGCGGGATCAAGCCTGACAAAACGATTGTGGCTAGATGTTGATCATGCATATGGTTTTACTGTGCCAGGTTCATCAAGAACACGATTTTAGTTTTACAAACGCGAGCTACTAGCAAGCACACTCAACTATCGACGACACGATGTCATAATGATATGATGAAGATCAAGGAGGTTGTAATGCTGGTGGCATTATTTATTCTAAGATTGTTTTTGTTGTTTACATACAGAACTGGAAAGATGAAACCACACGAGTAGTTGATTAGTCTAAGTACAGAGGACACAGAAGGCCATGAGTATGTTGCTGCATGGGATAAGCCTAAGTTTTAGAGGTAAAAACTAACCGGTTGTTCTTTTATTTAGTGCTTTGAGCGTCGCTGGACCTAAACCTTCGCCGTTTTACGGGCAGAAGCCAATCAAGATTTGCAGCGCAGCCTCGTATCTATACTAAGGGGAAAAAGTCACGAATTCCTGCTATGGTTATTCATTTGTTCAGATGTTGAAGACCATGAATATGCTGCACCGATGAGCTCCAGGAATTCGGGTGAATCTCGGACTGCGTTTTTGTAGGCTTCGAAGGATATCACCGCGGAAGCGTCTGCTGCTGCGCCGCTGGACCCGTAGGTCGTGCCCGGGTCTGGCGGCAGTGGAGTTTCTCTGGACGAGTTGCGGTCTGCAACAGACCCACTCTCCGGCGATTGCTGCCGCAATAGGGGTTTGGGAGCTAGTTCGGGAAATGAGGGCTCTTTGGGGGGTTTGTCCTTGTCGGCTCTGTTTTTCCTAGGGTCGTTTGGGTTGCTGGCCGCGATTTGATAGAACAGCCGTTCTATGGTCTGGTCGCTGATTTCCTTCTGGAATGCTGCAGGAAGAAGCGAGTTCGTGATGGTTTCAATGGCGCGAATCAGAGCGCGAAACTGGTGAAGTCGTATGCCACCGTCAATCTTTCCCTGCAGCACTGCGGCAGCCGTCTGCATCTTCAGTTTTGCGTCGTTTGGAGCTTTGCGAGTAGCTGCTGGAGGAGACGTCGAGGAGGACGACTTCTCGTGGCCCCGACCGAGGTTCATCAGGTCGCTCTGCTGCACACCTCGCCCTCCAGCAGGCCTGCGCTCCGCTTCACTAGGCGTCAGTGTCGTGATGCTTTCCAGCTGCGACGTCGCAGTTCCGAATCCGACGCCTGTTCTCTCCGCTGTTCCTGGAGTTTCTCGAGGCGGTGCATGGTCTTGGTGATCAACTTCAACCCCTCCTTGAGTGAGTATCAAACGCGAGGGGCCCGGATGACCTTCTTGCCCCGTCTTGTTCATCACAGCAGCGTGTGGTAAGGCAGCACCATCGTCGTCAAGGCCGCCACTGGAGAGTGACATGCTAAAGGAAAGTATCAGCTTTTCGTCCGTAGTCCCGCGAAGCATGATCGCCAGATGCTGGATAAATTGCGTATACGTAAGATCACCTTCTCCACCAGTGAACACACGGTAAAGTCCGTCAGCAAGGTAGCTGTCCTGCGCCAAGCCCAAGATGCCGAGCGTGCCTGATCATGGCGAGTGTAGGTCTGCATGGAGCGACTCACTCGAGGACTCGGACTCTAGTGGTCCTGCTAATAAAAGTACAACTAGATTGAATTGCGACGGTCCCAGCTGCTACTCTCCTAACAAAAGTGAACACTCAATTCGATAATTATCAACCCAACCAAGTGACGTCCCACAAAAGAAGTAAATCAACTAGTAAGTATAATTGGTAGCTGGAACCAGCAATTTTTACCCTACAAAAGTCAAAGTGAATCAAGTTTACTAGGAATCAACATCATTTTTTACCTCGAAACTGTCCGATAGACATAGTTTCATTTGGCGTCGCAACCCTACGAAATCGCGCATAGAGAGCGTCTACCTCCTTCTCCGACAGGTTCGTGTGTTTCGCAAGATCCTGCCTTTGGTCGGCAGGTAGTCTTGACTTAGAAATAGAATGTGGATTAAGAACTACTCCCATGTAGTCTTTGATATGTTATGCAGCAAGATGAAGAGCATCGCCTTATTCAAACGAAGGCTTCATCCTTTTTCCTCCTGGCTCCTGGCAGGCCGCCGCGTTGTAAAAGTAGCTACAAGAACTACAACAAGTTTTAGCTTGCGTTTACGATCGCGTGAACCTTATAATTATATATACAAATACATGAAAATCTATGAAGATGAACAAATCCAAAAAGATGAGAACGCACTCACTACGGGTCGGGCTGCTACCTCATCCGAAATCTTATTTTTGAATTTGGATAAATAAATTAATTTATTGAATTTCTAGATCTAGTGGTCTACGCCTTAATAGACGGAAGTTTGGACCTTGGCTTTCCTCGGCCTCGAGCCAGGCCGCAGAACGTGCTACGTCGTGCTTCGCGTTCTCTAGCGGCACCGAAGTCGGTTGAATTACCGAGCTCCATGCTCATAGTGTGGGCGAGAGGTGAGCCGGTTTTCCTCATTTGTGAGGGGCCTTGTTGCCCTCCGAGCGACCGCATTTTCCTTATGCTTTTCTATTTCTTCTATGAAGGTAATTAGCTACCTGACGAGAATCATGCGATAGGGACAGACTGCAATCGGCGGCGTAACAGAATTCATCTCCATCGATGCAAGATTCTACTTCAGGTATTAGTTAACTGTTGTAGGTCGTCGTCGTCGTCGTCATCATTGTCGGCTATTAATTTTGTGGCGTTGACTATGAGCAAGGCCAAGTGATTGATTAATTGATTGACTGATTGATTGGTTGACTGATGTACTCACTCGAGGGGTATAGCATCCAAGAGTCTTCTGTTTTCACAGAGACAGTTTTCTTCTGCCTCAAACTATATATTTTCGTGAGCCAACAACTTTTTGTACACACACTCTAAACATCACATTGTTATTCATGAGAAGCCAAATTTTTTAATCGCAAGCACTATCACTTGTTCTAGAAGAAACAAGAAACAGAAAGTCACTCACACTTGTTGTCGCAAAAAAAAGTTAACGTTACTTCTTCTACATCAACTGCTCTTCCAATCTCCTTGTTTTCTACCTCTTATCTCGCTTATTCTCATTACGTCTGCAACGTTTGTGCCAGACCACGTAACAAGGATTCATATCAGTACTAGGGGGTTGATCTTCCTGATTCTTATGTCGAGACCGAATGAACACGGCTGGTTCCCTGAGCGCGTGAAAATTCCTTCTCCCCTACTTGTAGATGTAGTGCGACGCGATTGGCCCTCTGACCTCGCAGAGGCGTTGCACAGACTAACAACTGAAAGAGTCAGCATGAGGATGGAACTGTAAGATGAGAATAGTGCTTTTCGTATACCGTTCGTTTTCGTTATTAGCGGTCACGGTCTATTGATCGTTTCTGATTCTAAGTTGGCCAAATTACGAAATCTCCTCCGAGCGTTCCTGAAAGCGTCATAACAATATCCTCTTCTACTTCCACATCCGCGCCCACGACGGCGTCAGAAACTGAGGTTTTGCTATTTTCCAGTATACCCATGACGCTCTTTGCTGCTGCAACGGAAGCAAGGGGACACTCTAGGGGAGGCATGACACCATCCCACAAAGCATGCAGTTTTTCGTTTGATGTTGTGCCTGATTTCCGCCTCCATTCTCCACCAGGAAATCGAACAAGCTCATGCTCTTCCTCTACCTTGCCTTCGTCCACCTTGCCATGATGTCTGTGTTGATGGGCGTCAATTATCGACTCGCCTTGAAGATGCTCTCCTGGTGCCTCATTGAGTCGCCAAGTTGCAGTTACCTTTTCCAATCCTCGGCATGTCCGCATGAGCGAGCATATCATAGAGGGTTCCTCTACGGCTTCGCCCTCCTGATTATGTTTGCCTGGTAGGAGAAAATCCACTTGCCAACACTCGCACGCTGGCGAATCTTTACCTTTGCTATTACTGTCTGTGGTTCCAGCTTTTCTCTTGCTGCGATCCAGCATGTCCTCTACACAAAGAGCAGCACAATCGTCTGCCGCCAAAGCCTTGTTGCTTACCCCATCAACAGGAATGTTTCGCAGAACTTCACCATACTCCCACTTACAATTGCGAGCGAATACTGTAGCGAGGTCTGGCACAACTGATTCTCCTCTTCGTGTCCCTACGGATAAAATGTGTTTGCCTTCTCTCTTTATTTGTTTTGATGTTGCCGGCAGAAGCTTATTCTGTAGCCATTTTTTGATATGATCATTGGTGGCAGCCGTTTCACGGAAAGATGGCATTTCGTAACTCGAGAAGGCCTCAAGTGAAGCGACTGGGTAGTCCAGCGTGTGCGACAGCATGTTCAGCAACTTACTGGCCATCACACCTGGATCGAGGCGGCGCTTCACCTGCATGTTCAGTACGTTATTCTCAACGAAGAGTACTGGTCTGAAAGAGGGGGGCGAAGGCTGCACGACCTTAAAATGATCATGTCTACCATCATGCGGTACAACTAGCGCTTCTTCTTCGCCTTGATTGGTACTGTTGTGACGCTGCCTTCCAAGTGTCTCTTGAAGACCATTGAGCACCTCTATATCGTGGCCCTCAGTGTCTATTTTTATCAAACGCAAGCTCGCTACCGTTTTACCAGGATTACCTGGTGTTGTGAGCGGTTCATCCATTTTATGGTGACCACAAAATAGAGACGCCATCGTACCGTTCTTGGAAACTTCGCGCTTACTGTAAAAATGATCGACGCCTAAAAACGCGCTATAATCATGATGTGTGGTCCTCCACTCTTTTATGACGTCATCCAAAGTTTGTGTCATGATGCCCTGTCGCACACGCATCGGTCTTTCGAACGGATTTAGAGCGCCACGAGCTCCACTCCGGAACTCCTCGACCAATTTCGTAGCTTCTTCCGTTGTGAGTTCGCGGTCGCCGAATTGCGCGTTAGCAAAGTCCCCGACGCGCCATTCCGCCACACGCCGATAAACGTCTTGTTGTGCATCATAGGTGACATTCGAGTAATGCGATTCGTACAAGGCGCGATCAACTAAAATGCCGATACCAGGATCTTTCGGATCTTCCAAAAAAACTTGAGGATCTTCCTCAAATGGAATTTCGTTCAGGCCCGCTGCGTTAAAAGCCGATGCATCGGCTCCGTCGACATATTGGGAGCCTGCAACTGCGGCAGACGTCGACGGAACAGCTCCTCCTCGTCCACCTCCTCCTTGTTCTGGAGGATGTCTCTTCTTATATCTTGATGTTCTCGCTGTAACAGCATGGGGGACGATCGTCACAAAGTGATCGAGACGATTCGCGGAAACACTGGCGCGAAGGTAAGCTAAATTTCCGGGAAGAGGTTCGATGGCCAAAACTTGAAAGCCCCGATTAGCAAAGTAGACAGTGACGGCGCCAATATTGGCCCCTACGTCGACAATAGCGTCCATCTCCTGAGCGAAAGGCATTTGCTTCGTTTTGCAGATCGCTTCGCCTTCAGGAGAGACTCCTCTCTGATCACCAGAACTTTCTCCCTGTCTGTGGTTATTCAAGGCGGCGAGCATCCTCTCATGTTTCCCTGGCGAATCACGCAAAAATGCATCAGCTGCAACTGCATCCTCATCGGTAGTTATAAGTGACGATGAAAAAAGAGTGGTGCTCTCCTCGGAGAACGTGCCTGTTTCGATTTTCATGGTTTTGTCGCGTTTATAATCTAGAAACCTCTGTTTCTCGGCTAAGAAAAAAAGTGCACGATTGTCAGGCCAACCGCCAAGGTGCATTAAATGGTGCGCAACCATAGAGGGCGCAGTATCCACGTGCGGGATGCACATTAGGTATCGCGCGGAAGTGTCTTGGGACATGCTAGGATGAACGAAGCCCTCTGCCTGGACAAGGTGGCCATATGTTGGACACGGACCTCGAAAAAACAGCAGATACTCAATGCGCGCAATCAAATGAAGAAAACGCCGACCGCACCTCTGCAAAAAGCCATCATCGTTCAGGTTCGTGGCGGTGTCGGACGTAGGACTATCATCCGAAATTGTCATTCGGCCGGCCACGAAGAGTAGTCGAAAGAGAAAAACTTCTGCTGAAAGCAAGCTTCCTTCGTCATCCTCCACTATTCTTGATGTCGATGCTGCTGATGTACCAGCACCACTTCCATCATCTTGTAAAAAAGTTTCTTCCTCCTCCTCCTGACGAGACGCCATTGAATCAGGCGATATTCTGTCGGAAGCGATCTTCGCTTGTCTCAAGAGGTTGTAAAACGTCATCCGCAAAGCGTGCGTGACATCGCGTGGTACCCGGTAACCTGGTTGTTCCAAGATTCTGGTCCATGGTCGTGCTTCGAGGCTTTTCACAACATCTTCCATCGGCTTCAGAAGTTCTCGAATCTTTCTTGCTCCTCCTGCTACTTGTTCTCGCCGTCGCTGGTGGTGGTGGCCGTTCCCAATCTTATACCGATTTTCTGCCGAAAAATACCACGGCGCTTTATCGAGCACGCTGAAGAAAGGCCAAAAACTCGTCCAAATCATTTCTACGGCCAAGGCAGATGCCGTGGCTTTCTTGTCATGATCTAGTTCTAGGTGTCGAATGTAAGCGCTGAGGCTTCTGTCCCATTCCACAGCCACTTTCTGAAGCCAGAGAGGCGACTCCTGCGCGGATAGCGTGTCTGGCGAGACTTGTGGAGAAGCTGCGGCTACAAGTGTTCCGCTTGCAAGGTCTACTTTTTCTACTGCAAGCCCGAGATTGGCATTTACAGCGAGCAAGTAATGACTGAGCGCTTCGAGCGGCCAATTCGCGACGTCGACGCGGTCCTTCGCCCATTCTCTGTAGCCAGCTCCGCCCTCGTCATTCCACACAAAGCGCCCGAGCAGCTTTATGAGCCTGTCGTGCTGCAGTTCTCTTAACCTTCCCGGATCACTAGAGTAATCCCACGACGTCCCATACAAATCCGCCTCTACCTGCACGATGTTCTGCATATGCATCCATCGTTCTTCCCTTCCCGCTGTAGTACTAACACGACTACCGGCCGCTGGTGTGGTCTCAGAAATGGTGATGTTGTAGCGAAACATAATCTCATCAAAGAGCACCTTCACCAGGCTCGATGTCGCTGCGAAACTTGAGCTAGCGCGCTGACCTGAATTGCTTCCCATTAAGCCAAGTTCAAGAAGACATAGAAAATTTGGTATTAATGGAAAAGAATAGCTTTTGACTCATGCTCATCGTACTTTTGTCTTAGCTGTTGCACAATGCCAACTTATTCAATTTCAATCAATCTCGAGTTGAAAGATCCAAAAAAACATAAATTTTGGATTTTATCCAGAAATAAATCAATGCAATTTCATGTGAACCGGATTTTTTTTTTGTATCGCGAAGATATCTGTTCTACTGGATGTAGTTCAAAAGATTATGTTGCCTAGACACATTCCATGTTATGAAGAATATTGAATTTCAAAATAGCTGTATCACAAAATTTTTGATTTTATCCCAAAATAAATCAATTCATTTCCTGATGCTCAGGTTTCCTAATATACTCAACGCCTGTAAACAGTGAGTCACTTTTTACCTGTGATGTGGCTACTATCAACAGAAATATGCCCTAAAATCTTATGCAACAATTACACTTTAAATGCAGTACTTGATAACAGCGGTGCCCATGACTTTGACCATCTTAGATTTGAAACGTTTTCAGATACTCTTTAGCGTGTCATGAAGCCGAAGAATGAGACAGAAAAAATGAATCATATATTGAATGCTGATCCTCTATAAGTACTCTGGTGTTGTTATTTTGCATTTCTAACGTGTAGCTGTCATGCACAATTGAACAAAGCGGAATGTGAAATTGAAACGAATTCTACTATTATGTAGATCTACATGTTGCATAGAATTAAAATGCTAAATAAATCTACTTGCCTTCGGTTTTGTTTCCTCAGCTTGGTGCGATTCGGTTTTCGCAGGCGCTGTCGTCTCCGAGTTTATGCTGAAATCGAAAAACAGGTAATGTGGTCTAACATTGACTATCAAGCCCATGATCGTTGCAGTCCATGCTCGCGGTCCGTGCATGGCATCCCAACGAGCCTCTCTCGAATCACCGGGTTTTCCATGCAGAGTGGTCCACAATCGGAGTTTAAGCTGTCGCGTAACGTAAGAATCCAGCGAGGGCGCGTCTATTGGAGATGGTCCAGCTATCATCTGCGTGATCTTGTTTGATAAAGATTTTCTCGTCCTCTGTCGTGGAGCCTCTTGTGGTTCTGCTCGCCCCCCCTGCTGTAGAAGTTTTGGAACAACCGACAGGTCCACATGTTGAGACAGTTGAGGTGAGTCCAGTTCGGATGCAGCCACATAATTGTGTGTTGACAACGTGTGGAAAAGCAAAGACAGGAAGAAGAGGCCAAGAATCTGAAACGAAAGTTCCATTTTTTTTCAGCGACCAGCCGCAGTCGCAGCTAATACTTCTCCATCTCAATGATCTTCTGCAAGCATCAGAAGCGCAATGACGTACGCTCCGATTGCCTCATTAAAACAGGGTGGATCAATAACACGACGTTTTCCTTTTTTTCCTGTGTCCTCCATCTACTCGAACAATACGCAGCCGGATTGGCAAAGCGATGTCAAAGACTCACGCCATCAATCATATTTTTGTCGCTATATTTATTTCAGTGTTTCTGATTCCAGCAGACTTAATTGATCTTAGTGCAATGCAAGCCAGCCTCTACCAGAAAAACAAACAGCAATTCTTGAATTTGAAACTCAAATCTTGTGTCCAATAGTATCACGTGTATTTAACACGGATTCATCGCCTTTCAACTACTGCCTTAGCCGTAGAGCATTGCTGTGGCTCCGTCCGGGCTGGCATCGTCTCGTAAAAATGCGTTGCCGTCTTCAACATGAACATGTGGCTGTACCTGTCGATAAGCGGGGAATGCGTCTTGTTCCACATCTTGTTCACTCAAGCTCGAATCTTGCTTTTGGCAGAGATCAACGTGAAGTCGATTTCTATCATCGAAACCTTGTTCGACGTCCATCTGTGCAAAAACCACATTATTTGTTAGCATAGACTGCTGCATGCTGTCGCCCTTTTCGTTGAAAAACGAGCTGGAGATTGCCGCCCTTTGCAAGTGCAAGTCTTCCCTGACGATGTCAATTTCTTGCAATAGCCGCGACACATTGGCTTCACCGATGAGCTCCTGCCTCACCCTGTCGCTGAACTGGGTGTCCGTCCCGGCCTTGTGTTTTTCACCCTGGCGAACCTGATGCGCAACTTGTTGTCGTCCTGTGGTACTTCTACTAGCCGCATTCTTATGACATGGCAAGTCATCAAGGTCCACTGGGAGTCTGTGTAGAGCACTCGTCGACGATGAGCTGGGTGTTCTGGCGTCCTCTCCGTGTCCGCGGTATGGCAAATTAATCCACTGCTGCTGCACTGACGAGTTTCGCGATACCGCATCGCTCACCGTCTCGCTGTCGCTGTAGATCTTGTATCTTTCTGGCGCAGAGCCTCCCCGCGGTATGCCATGCGTCGGGGACACTGACGGCGTACCGCGAGCGTTAGTTCTGCACCCTGTAAGCACGTTGTACGAGCGGAGTAGGCATTGTAGAACCGGGTTCAAATGTACGAAAGTGAAAACTACAACAAGACCACGACCAAGACCTGGACCACCAAGCAAAGGCTGATAGAAATACCTTCTTCCTCCATTGCCATTCTTTGTCTGGTGTCTGTACTTTCACACGCCGTTCCTTGGCGGAATGAGGATTGGCTATCTACTACTCGACTCCGGCCAGCACGCGCGATCGCGGCACCAGCACGAGTAGCAGGTGGTTGCGTTGTACTACAAGTGAACGCTGAAGCTGGTGTTGTAGTGAGCACACCATGACCGGAGTATTTTTTCTGCTCTTCTGAACGTAAATGCCAGTTTGTTGTGGTATCAGCACTGCAGAAGCCAAAAACGTCAAATCCAAGACCCGAATGCTCAGTAGATGCTCGTGGTCCACTCCTCGTTCTTTCTCTTCTTGTACAAGTTGTAGATGTTGAGAACATGTAGTTCATGAACTCCATTGATCGTTGATATTCACGCTCCAATTCCTCGGCTTCGTCGAGATAAAGGAGAATCTTATTCTTCAATCGCAAACAGGCGACGTCAAAAAATCCTTCCAGCGGTGGTGGTCTAGAGAAATAGTGTGCCTGCTCAAAGTGTTTGCCGCTGTTCGTCCTCGTCGCAGTGGTCAACATGGTGGACGACATATTATAGTCGTCAGGACGACACGGACAGCGGAGATCTTCTGGGTCTCTTCTTTATCTGTCTCTTTCAATCATACTTTATTCTTGCCAACTAAAATTAGAACTATTTACCATGCCCCTTCAACTTACTAAGTTGACTCACTACAACTGGAAGCGGGGGATCAAGAGACGATCCTCTTATCCGTCTGATGTACTGATGCTCGCATCGCCTAGTAGCCTATACAAGCTGTTGAATTTTACCAGTTCTTGTACGCAAAATTTGCGTCGCAAATTTTCTAAGAGTCTAAGATTAAGTGCCCATCCGATTATAAATTGCTTGGTCATGAATTTAGGATTCGTAAAATTTTACATTTCATTGAGGCTTTTTTTAGTTCTACACCACTTTTTCTTTTGTTTCTGCATCTCGAAAAAGCAGACTTGTGTTCCCTCAGAGAGCTGCAGATTGAACACGGGTACCATTGATGCACACCGGCACGAGCACCAGGAGTAACGGAACATATGCTTGCATTCTCTTATGAATATGATTTCATATCATCTTGGAATCTATTCTTTACTCTACGTCGAGACGGGGATACCGCACGAAAATATGAATGAGGACTCGAGGAAAATTTTGGTACGTTTGTTCTCATCATGATCATTTCGCTGCTGGAGCCATGACGCACCTTCTCTACTCTACCGGATAGTACGGAGGGTCAGCCTCAGTACGTCGCGTTCTCCGCGCGCGCGCTCATACTATGGCAATGACTCAGTGCGAAATTGTCGCGCGACCTCCGGCCGGCATTGCAAATGCGAACTTCAACATGATGACTATAGACCTGATGCGAAGTGGAAGTTCGTCTTTCATTCATCGTCGTCATCCCGAAACTTCTTCGAAGATTAAACTACTAGTAGAAGGGATTTCCAAGTGCTCCTCTCGGTTTTGGTCGTGTTCGTGGACCGCAAAGACTTGGACAGCAGCACGCACCGCAATATCCGAAGACGGAATCGAGGATTCGCTGCCCACCAGGTATGTAGGAAAAAAGAAAACTGATTAGAAATAGAGAATAGGCATATTGATATTCTTTTGACTTCATCAAGGGAAACTAGAAACATGTTGAAGCTACCGGCTCTGATTTAAGCGTGTCATCAAGTGTTTTTAGGCAACACAGGTTCTATGGGATGAAGGTCATTCCAAATATCGAGAGATGGTTGCACAGCCAAGTGATTGCACTAGTGAGCCCTAAGTAAAGAAGCGATATGAGCTGCAGAATCACCGCTCCGAGTGCGAAAAAGTAGCTAGGGCTCCACATCGTGAAGTAGAGCGTGATGACGAGACTGAGAACGTAGCAGAAGGTTGTTTTTCGTGCGGTTCCAAGCGCATGCTTGCGGAACCTCGACCATCCACGCAAGCTAACAAAGGCTCCCATACAGAAGAGGCTTCCCAGCGTGAACAGGGACGCGAACTTTTGTGGCGCGACGACAATAAATGGCAACGCCAGACTGCTCAAAAACAGGAAAAAGAGCCCCAAACCCAGCAGTACCGCAAATTGAATCCACGTACTGGTTGGAATCGTGAAGTCGTCGTAAAACTGTGACGCACCTTCGAGGGACCCGGATAGCCTGCCGCTAATGGACGCCATCAAGCCTGTTTCCTCATCCTCAAAGCTCATCAGACTCGCAGACGCGGAGCCGGGCGGGGGATCGCCCTCGCGCATCCAATCAAAATATGACGACGCCATTTTATCTTATGTTTTATACGTAAGTATGCTGACTGTGCGTCTATGAAAATGAATTTAACCGAATTTTGGAAATTCTAAAATCATCATCTTCATTGAACCCAATTCATGCTCGAAAAAATCACTTTCGAATCTAACAAAAGCGAATCGCTAGTTCTCGAACAAATCACCCCAAAAAAAGAAAAACCATCTTCGACGCAATATATAAGCGTCCTCGTCACTATAGAAATATTGCCAGGGGATACCTGGTGAGTTCGATGTTCATGTCTCCAGCCTGGCGACTGAAACGGCTAGAACGAAGAAGAGAATCATTGATCTTTATGTACAACCTTTCTCGACCGACTTTTACTCGAAATTAATGTCGATATACTTGCAGATGGTGCAGGCTGACTCACATTTCCATTTCGTGATTTCTTTTTGCTGTAACATTTTCTATTCACAGAGAGACACTCGGCACACTTGTTTTCCGAAAGCCACTAAGGTCTGGGTCACCTTCTATTTCAATGAAAGACATCATGATCATGCAAACGAAATAAGTAGTCCTTGGCTTGGTTCTTCCCCGGACAGGTGCCTTGCTGAAGAGGAGAGTGAACCTGAACTGCAACAACAAGTGTAACGAAAGTTTAGGAACAAAAATGATTCGATTTCCTTCAAATAACCCTAAGCCCCTCGACGAGCCGGAACACCAAGAGAGCGCGTATGCTCTGCTAAACACGTTTCTTAATATCAAGCTTAAATATTCAGAGCTTCTGATCATTTGCATTTCGTTCTTTTCGGAAACAACTATAAAATTGTACTAAAATGTAGTCACTCCGTCCAATAAATAAATTAAAGTACGGCTCATCACTCATTCAAGCTCTGGGTTGTTGTGATGGTGGAACACATGATTCAGGCCTGGAAAACAATTAAAATTATGGGCTTGTTTTTCGGCTGGTCGCCATCGCC
Organism: Amoebophrya sp. A25; assembly: GCA_905178165.1. Taxonomy (NCBI): domain Eukaryota; class Dinophyceae; order Syndiniales; family Amoebophryaceae; genus Amoebophrya; species Amoebophrya sp. A25. The sequence goes on along the minus strand of CAJINU010000003.1, from coordinate 1,384,583 downwards.
AACTATGTTGATTATACTTAATTCGTTTATCTGGAAATACTCGTGTTCCGCTCTGTGTTGCGGTGCCTTTTCTTCTAGAACTTGATGGCCCTTGCCTTTGCCGTATTGTTGTAGTGCCAGCTACGGTCATCCCCATCATGTCTCTGCGGACGTACTTGGAGATGGATGTTCTCTGTATTAATCGTTCTGCTCGTAATAAATGTATGTTCTCAGCCAGAACTCCAAGTCCGCCAACATCATTTTTGTAAAAAGTTATTGTAGTATACATATGTGGAGAAAAAGAAAGCGAGATCCTGCTTCAAAATTGGAACGTCGGGAAAGGGAATATAGACATTTCATATCGGATAAGCGGACGGTAATAGATAGTCGCGTCTGAGCTTTCTTCGTGCAGTGATTGAATCCCCACTGAATGTTGGTTGGAATTTGTTCGCAACAATTGCCAGCACAAGCAAATGATTTCACCCAGGTGCTGGTGTGTGCTGCTACTCGAAGAATCCATCTGGACGAAGTATAATCCAGACGCACCCACCTTCACCTCCTATCATCCAACGGCAGCGCAAACTGAACAAGAGAGCTCGTGGCTACGCTGGAAGAAGGTTAATCTTCGTCGTCGCTAAAAGCACGCATTTTCATTCTCTTTGCTTTTTTCTGCTTTTTGATTTTTTCTGGTGACTCGCTACGCCTATCTCGCCTTTCCTCTGACTCGTCATCCCGAGCTGTCTTCTTTTTCTTCTTCTTTACCTGCTAGAAAGGTTATTTGTAAGGTACAAACTACAACGTAAATGTTTCATTTTCATCATCAGAGGACACCAACGAAAGTCAACAAGACAAAGGTAAAAATATCACTGCAAACTATGAAAATTGTTGCTGATGCTTTTTTTGCTAGTTGATAGATGAAAATTTCCAATGTGTGGGAAAATCGAAGTTCACAAGCACACAGTGTTCTGACCAGTGGAGTTACAGCAATAGTTTATCGATGTGTAGAAGCACTGCCAGGTACCTGCTCTTTTCTGGGCACGGACTCGAGTTCTACTTCAGCTGTCCTTGCAGCCGCTCCTTTGTTCCTTTTGCTTTTCCGATCCCGTGCTGGCGAAACGGATGACACATCGTCGTTTTTTGCGTGTTTCATGTTCTTTTTTGATGGCTTTTCGTGCTTCCGCGGTGCCTTTTCCCGCGGTTCCGATCTCCTCGACACTGACCTGGATTCTTCTCGCGCAGCCTTCTTGTTGCGCTTCGCAGGTGGTGAACGCGATGCAGAGCGTGATGCTTCACGCGCAGGTGCGGCTGGTTGCTCTTTTCGGTTTTTAGGGGCTTTAGTATTTCGCTTGTCTTCACGATCGGGGTCTCTACCTCGACGGCCAGCTGGAGATGACGACCCTGGTCGTGCGTCTGGACTGCCTCGTCGTTTTTGCTTTTCTTTTCCGTTGGCGCGCTCCTCATCTAGGCTGCGGCTCCGTGGTGATGTCGGCTTGTCACCTGGAGACTTCTTTTTGCTATGCTTGGCATCTTCGATGTTCTCTTCACGATCGACGACAGGTCTTCCACCTCTATTTCCGATGTTTCTTGAAGAGGCAGCAAGCTCACCATCGCGATCTACTTCTCGATTCTGATCGTTTCTAGCATCTCTCTTTCTATCACTAGTGTCCCCCCTGGCTCTGCTACCTGTGCGTCCGCGTGGTTCATTTGCTTTTTGATTGTTTGGTGGAGATCCTCCGGTGCTTCGCTCCCTCGAATGCCCGCGTCCTCGTGGACGGGCGCTCGGACTACGGTCTTCGGCCCCCCGCCTGTTGGGGCGTCTATCTTCTCCACTTCGTGTGCGTTCCTCATCTGCTTTGTTTTCGTTTCCCTCGAACTGAAATTTGCGATAGAACGGTGAGGAGTCTCGATCCCGTCCTCGATATGCGTCTTTTCCTTCTCTTCTAAAGCCTCCTTTCCCGCCGCGGCCTTTATCGTTGTAGTTGCCACCGTAGTATCCTCCACCTTTGCCCTTGCCGTAGCCCTTGTAGCCGCCACCACCGCCGCGGTAGCCACCGCGGTAGTGGTCGCTACGCCCGCGGCCCCTGCTGTCTCTGCCGCGCCCACGTGGGGCTCGGCCGCCGCGTCCCTTGCCGCGACTATCGTTTCTCCTGTTCTTCCCGAGAGGACCTCTGCGGCCTCGATTGCGGCTGTCGCTTCGATTTCTCTTGCGGCTCCTGCTGCGACTTCCGCTACTGCTACGGCTACGAGATCTTGAGGACGACTTGCGCCGGGGTCGTCGACCTCCTCTCGAGTCAGACCTGCTGCGACGCGATCTACTTCGGCTTCGGCTTCGCTTTTTGTCCCGCTTATTCGCATCAACCAGCGCACCAGCGGGGGCTGCGGTGCTCGATGCCGTTGCAGCTCTCCCTCCGAAACTGAGACCACCACTTAAATTTGCGAGGACCTGTGGCAATTGAGTTAACTCATAACATAGAGACAATGTCGAACGCAGTTATTCTTGTGGTTCACTTTACATTTAGGCCTGGCATTATCACCAAGGATAAATACAACAACTACAACACCAACATGCAAAGTAATTTACCTATAATTACCAAATTTGCCAATGACAGTTCCTTGCAGTGAGTCACAAAGAAAAAAAAACCTTAGTAGTACCGCGCCGAGCTTTTTGTTGTCTTTCAGGGAATCTCGATCGACTTTCGGAATGTTCATTTGATCTTCAAGACCCACTGTGCTGACAACGTCCTTCGCGGGTTCCACTTTCACGCTAACTTTCTCGTCCGACTCCGCAGCTGTCATCTCGTGAGCGCCAGGATTCAGGAAAACTTCTGCGGACTTTTTATCCGCAAATTCGACCAGTGCGAACCTCTGTCCATTAGCGTCAGCCTCCTCAATTCGTTGATCCTTGACGACTCCAAAAACCTGGCAGAATACCAAGAGTAGCTGCAGGTCGACGCCAGCAGGCAGGGGACACATGCACACTGTTCTCGACAAGCGCTCCTTCCTCATGTCCGCGGCCGTAGGCACCTTCAACGCACTTGGCATCTGAAGATATTGGCGTTTTTACATTGTTCATGCAAAGGGTGGAGATTGAGCAGAAGTAAATCGACATCGAGAAGAAGACTCCATCATAATTGCTTACTAGCGAATATCTTCATCTCAGCAACAACGACAGCCCTAATCTAATATACAATATACATCATATTACTTTATTTCACACATTTGGAAAATAGAGATGTGCCTCAGTCAGCTGTTCGGGTGCCATTTGTCCTGGCGGTAGGAGTCCGCCTCCGGGTGCTGTCCCAGCGCCCCCTGCTGATGTGCTCGCTGGCGGTGCCGGTGTCGACCCAGGCTTTGGTGCGGCAGGGTCCATTATCTCGACCCTGTTAAGCGGCGTCAAAAATGAGGGTGTAAACACGTAGTTGTTCTTGTTGTAGAAGCAAGTTAAAAATTATGAAAGTGAGTGAATATTGATGAAGCTAAAAGAAAATTCAGTAGTTGCCAGGCATATAGACGCTAATAATTTTGTCCGTACTAGGAAGTAGCAAAGTAGACATCAATGCATTCAACAATGCGTCGCAGTAGGTAACTTCTAAACCGAAACTCCATTTGATAATCACCACAACATTTTCGCTAAAAGAAAAAAATGGTACGTCATCGGGACTCCCTGGAAAGTCTTGCCTTGTTTGTCGTTCATGGCGCCCGTCACCCCTGTCGATGTGGCAAAACAGATCTGCGCGTAAACCCCATTGCTGTTCGGAAATTGGAGGAATCTCACTGCGGTCACCTGGTCGCATGATTGAAATTCAGCTCTCAGCGTCGGCTCCGTAGCCTCCGCCGACAGGTTGCGGACATACACACAATTCTCAACCATTTTCGAAAATCTTATTAATGATGAAATGAAAACATGTTCAGGTGCATCACGTATTTTTCTAGTACAAGGACTTCAGATGATACAAATCAATGCTATCTCATGTATGAAGGCAAAAAATCTACCTCAAACACCAAAACATCATCGTTACAATTGCGCCTAAAAAATTGTTTCTTCACTGATTTCAGTTTCAGCAAAGGACATCGATAACGTTAGAAGTTGAATTGGTAGATACTTAATAAAGAAAGATCTTTGTCTAGCTCTAGAAGTATTCAATTTCAAGTTGTTCAAGATGAAATTTTGAAAGTATTTATATATTAACACATTTGTGCAGCGGCATCATGTCTGAAGAGCAGGACATTTTCTTCGATCTTCTTGAAGGGAAAGTCTGTGTCTGAGTCTGACCTGTTTTTGAACGAGGCAGCAAAATCATGTTAAATTCCGTTTCCCAATGTAATCTCGTCTAATTGCTACTTTTTGCCAGCGTCTTCATACACTGCAGCTGCAGCACCTTCAACTCTGTCTAAGTTGTCCCTGAGTTTTGTTGAGTGTTGCAATGACCAGCACTGTTCCAGCGAATGGCAACAGGCTGGAAGGATGAACTGAAACTAAAAAAGTTTACCACCACTGCGTAGTACATAAATCACTTTGAGTGCATCTTTTTGTTCTTTCATGCTCTTCCAAGGATGATACTAGATCATCAGCGATAATTTTGCACCGTGTAATTATCCATAATTCCGCAGCGGGTTTGTAGTTTCTTATTCATTATGATGTGTCTTATGAATACCATTTGCGGTAGGGGCAAATGCTCTCGTTCGTCCACATTCCGGTACGCGATTCAGTCGTGATTTCAGACTCCAGGTCTTTCTTGAGTAGTATGTCTAGATATTTGTGGGAAAGACAACTTTCTGAAGCGATTTGTTGTTGTGCCACAGGAATCTCTTTTATGCCGCTTGTGTTTGCGTTGCCCGTTTCTTTGGTTACGTTGAGGCTTACCTAGTGCGGTGGGAATAATGTAGATCAAAAAGATTAGCTGCATAGGTGGAAAACAAACGTAAGTAAATTTGAGGTCCTTGAGGCATGAAAAAGTATCATCGAATTCCCTTCCATTTCGGACGACTCAGTAAAACTAAAATTAGGAAGAAGATGAAGAAGAAGATCTTTGTCAAATTATAATTTTACGACGGTGAGGGAGCTCTGAGGGACTGCAAGGGATACCATTTGACACCCTTTTCGCAGTTACTTAAACGCAAGACCAGCAAGATCACGTTTCAGCGAACAGACTTTTCATTTTGCAGCTGGACGAAGAGAAGTATATTTTGTGCATTGATATTTCTTTATGTTTGCCGGAGCAGATCAGATTACTTAGCTCTGTGTTCAGCACGCTTCCTTAGCCTTTTTGTTTGATCTCGGATGGGAAAATGGATTCTCAATCCTGCGAACTTTCGCATTTTTCTGACCTCTATGGTGTTTGCAAGAATGGAGCAAAATGGGAATCAGAATTTCAAACATTAAAAACAGGTGTGAACACGATCTTACATCGGGAATATGATTATCAATCCGAAGAAAAAGCAAAAATCGATAGACTTTCTACTACTTCGCCTGAATCATGTTTCTCTTTGGTCCACGACGTGTCGTGTAGTAGGTCGTCAGATTTCCAAGCATGTAAGGGCGGACGAGCAAGCGGCGATGGAGTATGGGATCAACTTCGCCACCCATTACATGCGCTGGATACGGTCGTTTGTTATACTGCTTGTGCAGCACACGCTGTCTATACGTTCGACGCAGAGGTTGCCCCGCCACGAACTCCTGACGCTCAAAAGACCACATCAACGCACTCTCGGTTGCGGTATGGTCCTGATAGGAGGACAAGGACATGTATCAAAAATGTGTGAGCGTGGAGGTGCATTATTGTAATTTTTCGCTCTTTCCTCGACAATTTGATTTATCCTTGTGGCCCTAGGCCTAGTCAGGATTTTTTTCATCTCAAGTGGAGTGTTTTTTTGACTATCTAATGTTCACAAGCTTAATCCTTGTGGCCCTGATTGATCACGGTGAAAAGCAAGGGTTATAATCAACAATACCTGTCCCCTGGCTCTGGCGAGAATGTCGAGTGGATTGCGCTCCTGCCGCGTCGCTTCTGGCCCTCGCCGCAGAATGTAACTTCCACGCCTATATCGCAAGGCTGGATGATCCGGCATAGCCATCCGGTCTAAGTGAGTTCGGGACAGGAATGAAGATCGCTCGCGGATATCGTCTGTCAGTCGGTCAGGCACTCCATTGGGATCGTTGTTCAAAAAAGCCTCTAAAGGATTTGCATACTCTATCTGAACCGGTTTCATTTTTCGTCTCCCACTAGCGTCTGTTGTAGCTCCTCCAGGCCTTGGCTCCTTTGCAACTCGTTTGAGCAGTGACTCAAGTATAGAGTCATCAGAACTCAAAGATGGAGCAGGAGCAGCTTCACTAGCTAAGGGACTTGACGACGACGACGACTTGAGAGGAGGTATACTGACTTCCGCAGCTGCTTGAGCATCACGTTCGGTCGCAGCCATGAATCGTTCAAATGGAGAGGACATACACAGCAATTGCGCAGTGACCGCCTTCTTGTCGGTCATTGAAACATTACTCGCATATTCGGAGAATTTTCCAAGCAGAGCAAAGCTACTTCGAATTTTAGTTCTATCTTTACAACCAGCTTTTCTTGTATCCGCAGGCGCAACAACTGGAGTCGACGAGATATTACCATTCCCTTGGCTTTTCGAACTTGAATCATACAGGGTGGACGATGTGGATTTTCTTGATGAGGCTGATCTCGGTGATGAAGACGATGCTGCTGTTCTCCTTGTTGTACTCGCTGATATATGGAAGATGCTTTTTCTTTCCACACGACCCTTCATCTCCTCACTTCTTGCGGAAGATGCTGTTTTTTCATCTTTGAAAGCGGCTTTTGCGGCAGATGCCTCGACTTTTGCGATCTTCCGTCCTTCACAAGCGTCAGCGAGTTTCCAATACAGACGGCCTTTTTGATACTGTATCGGTCGCTTCTTCAGTTGCGTGCGCTGTTGGCCCCCTCGCGACGCGACAAAATTTCGGACCGCAAGTGCACACAACTCAGCCGCGGTTCGCTTGGGTTAACGCTAGTTTTTCACTATGCCTGGTTGAGTGAGTTCCCCTTATTGCCCCAATTTTCCCTTGTAAATCAAGCGGTACTGCACTCAGCATAGTCAACATGGGATGGCCTTAATTGTGATTTAGTACGGAGCTGTTGTTGACCTTACCCATAGCTCGCAACCTCTTGCCCGTCAGCCCGTCTCGCTTAATCCGGGGATCTCTCTCATTGACACTTCTAGTTGTAGTAGATGAAGGAGATGAAGCATTGGAGTTGATATCGTGCTCATGAGAGGACGAGTGTGCCGCGATCCTCGCGCTTTGTGCGCGAGCAGCAAGAATGTCCTCAATCGATCCGCGTGGATTTTCTGACGCTACGCTCGGACCACCTTTCTGCTCTAACCAGCGAGGCACCTCTGCGCGGTCAAATAGCTCAAGTTCGTTAGCTCCAGGAGTACTAGAACTAGAGTAGGGTTCGTGCTGAGACGGCGACGAAGCCGAGGACGATGGTGAAAAGACTTCTAGAGGAGTAGATGAGGAAGTACTGCATGAAGGGTTGATGTCGCTTTCGCGCAGAGTACTAGAGATTTTTTCAGCGCGTCTAGCCATTACTATTCGGGTCAATTTCTTGTCGAGAGCGCACGCGGCAGTAGGCTCGACGGGCGCATGCGCGACTGAAGGCTGTAATTCCAGGATCGTTCGGAGAAAAACCAAGTCACGCGCGTTCGGGCGCTTCTGGGACAATGTGTTTGGTCTATACGAAGCGTCGTATGCCCAGCGCGCGAAGGACTGGGCAATCCGCGGCGTCAACAAGTCCTTCCCGTAGAGCATGCGTAGCACTGCGAAGGGGTCCGCGAATTGATCGATCTCGCGTGCGGTCGGCATCTCGTGCTCAAGGCGATAGAGAAAAGAAGACCACATTAACTCCTCAAAGGGTCTATACGAAAATTCCATTGATGCAAATTTGCAGATGCATTCGTACATCTCTTCCACTGAAAGTACGTCAGTCTCAAACTTTGCTCGCTCAGCAAGAACCGCTGGAACATCCGCATAGCCGATTATATCTGAGATTTCAGTCTCTGACATCATACCAGGTTGGGATTTGTTCGTGGACGTCACGCGCTGTCCTAACACCGTCAGACAGCACTGCAGTGCACAGAGATGCAGAAACCGGAACTCGTTTTTGTGGACAAGCACAAACTTGTGCAGTTCCTTCAGCAGATATGGGTTTTGCAATTCCAAACGCACCAGGGCTTGAAACACCTGGACCATTTCGTCTGGGTACATGGCGGGTGCTAACCGGATAATGTGGTGAAACAACTCCACATAGAGCACTTGCGGCCTCGTACCAAACCGCTCGCAGACCTCAAGCATCTGCAGAATATGCGGAACGGCCAGCCGCGATGCCTGCGAAACCACGTCCTCCACCAATTTCTGAAACAGCTCCTCAGACACCGGTCTCTGCGCTACCGCAAAAGCCTTCAACACGCCGATCGCATCGGGGTATTAGATCAACAAATGGCCACTTCCATGTCCAACAAAAAGCTAAAGCAGTAGCAGATCAATACGTTGTGTATGTATATATGTTCCCGGGGTGGGGGCCTCCTCCCTGTGGATGGAGCGGGGGCGGCGTCCACGCGCCCATCTTTCCGCGGTGGTGACATGTAAGGGCCTCCAGGGGCGAAAGCCTCAAAAGGCGAGGCCGGAGGCTCCTGGCGGCTCTCCACGTGTAAGGACCCCAAAGGCGTCCCGACTCTTGGACCCTATCAGGGGGACGGCCTCCGTGAATTGACTTGATGCGCCCACCGATCGGGTGGGGCGAGATTCCACCTTTCCCTTGCCTCCATAATCTTTAAAGGGAGCAGCACCCTGGAGGTCAGTAGGGTACACGCAACAAGCCAAAGGGGGCCCCGCCTTGCCACCTTTGCCCCCTTCAGAAGCCTTCGACCCCTGGCCTTCGGTGCTTCAACAGCCTCGGGGGTGGGGGCGCTGTAGGGTCCAAGCAAGAAGCGAGAAGGGGCCGGAGGTGGGCGTTTGGAGGCCTTTCCGACTGGCAGTCCCTCAGATTCTTCTGGTGGAAGGCGTCCAAATTGGGCGCGGGAGTCCCCTTGCGCCTCTCTGCATGTCCCTCAAGGACCTCCTGGCCTCTGCTGACCCTCACCGGCTGGAGGTCTCTGCCCCTGGGGTAAGAGGCCGCCGAAGGCGGCCACGGTTTCGAGAGCAAGCAAGCCGATGCCCAAGGGGCCGGAGGGTACAAGCCGCACAGCTCAGGGAGTCCTGCCCCTCGCTTTTTGGCGCTTTCAGAGGCCTTCCACCACCGGCGCATTGCTGCGGAAGCGAAACATCTAAGAAGCACGTAGGGCAAAAGCAAGCACCTGGAAGAGAGCGCAGGCGGTCCCGTGGGCCTCTTTTGAAGCCTTCCACCTACGCCGAAGTTCTCGAGAGAACAGCCAAGCACGCAGCCGTAAGGGAGCGGAGGATGTCACTGCAGACGCCTCCAAAAGGGGCCCGGGGCTACCGGCGCCCCCTCCTACGCTACGGGGGGCACCGTCACCCTGAGCCGTGGGCCACATATGTTTCAGGGCTGCACGGTGCCCCCCCCTGTGGTAAGGTCGGTGGCGGCGCGCGCGCGCGCATTTCCGCGCTGATTTTCGCGGATTCTAATCATGGTGGAAAGCGTCAAAACTTGGCGCGGGCGTCCCCTTGCGCCTCTCAGCGGGTTCCCAATGAGCCTCCTGGGCTCTGCTGACCCTCGCAGGCGGGAGGCCTCCGGGGTAAGAGGCCGCCGAAGGCGGCCACGGTCACAAGAGCCAGCAAGCCGATGACCAAGGGCCCTGAGTGTACAAGCCGCACAGCTCAGGGGGTCCAGCCCCTCGCCTGTTGCCGCCTTCGGAGGCCAGCCTTGCATAGCCGGCGCCCTGCTGCGGGGGCGAATCATATCGGAGGCACTTAGGGCACAAGCAGGCACCTGGACGGGGGCGCAGGGGGTCCCCTGGGCCCCTTTTGAAGCCTCCCACCTACACCGGAGGCCTGTAGGCAACAGCCAGGCAGCTGGAAGGGAGCGGAGGAGGGAGGCCACCTGGCCCCCTTTTCTTTGAGGCCTTCCACCCGCGGCAGACGCCTTAAGAAGGGGGCCGGGGCGGCACGGTGCCCCCCCCCACGCTAGGGGGGTTACCGTCGCCCCGCGCCCTGGATCATATATGTTCCAGGGCGCGGGGCAGGGGGGGGCCGAGCGCCCTGGAGGACCCCTTCTTGAGGCGTCTGCCGGGGGATGAAGGCCGCAAAAGGGGGCCAAGGGGCCCCCCCGGTCCCTTCCAGGAGCTTTGTGTCCCCTGGAGGCCTGGGAAGTAGGTGGAAGGCCTCAAGGGGGGACAAAGGGGCTCGCCGCCTCCTTCTCGTTTGCCTGTGCCCTACAGACTTGGAGCTGGAGGGTTCGATGGCTACAGACAAAAGGGGCCCACGGGACCGCCTGCGCGCCCGTCCAGGTGCCTGCCTGTGCCCTCAGTGCATCCGTTAGGCTTCACCGCCGCAGCAATGCACCGGCAGCGGAAGGCCTCCGAAGACGGCAAAAGGCGAGGGGCTGGACCCCCTGAGCCGTGCCGCCTGTACCCTCCGGGCCCTTGGTCATCAGCTTGCTTGCTCTTGCGACCGTGGCCCTTAGGAGCACGCTGAGAGGCCCAAGGGGAGGACCGCGCCAAGTTCTGACGCCTTCCACAACTAGAATCCGCGAAAAATCCGGGCGGAAAAGCGCGCGGGCGCGCCACCACAGACCAGACCACAGGGGGGGGACTGGAGGGGGGGGGAGTTCAGCCCGGAGTCATATGATCCAAGGCCGCACGGCCCCCCCATCTCCCCCCCCCTGTGGTCTGGTCTGTGGTGGCGCGCCCGCGCGCTTTTCCGCGCGGATTTTTCGCGGATTCTAGTGCTGGGAGGCGTCAAAACTTGGCAAGCCGATGACCAAGGGCCCGGCGGGTTCAAGCGACACGGCGCAGGGGGTCCAGCCCTTCGCCGTTTGCCGTCTTCGGAGGCCTTCCGCTGCCGGTGCACTGCTGCCATCCAAGCCCTCCAGTCTGTAGGGTACATGCAAACGAGAAGGAGGCAGGGAGCTCCTTGGCCCCCCTTGAGGCCTTCCACCTACGTCGGAGGCCTCTGCGGGACAGCCAAGCAGCTGGGAGGAAGCGGAGGCGGCCTCCCTTGCGGCCCTCTTGCGGCCTTCCACCTACGTCCGAGGCCTCTAGGGGGTCCCAAACACCTGGAAGGGGACAGGGGGGGTGGGGGGGGCCTTTTGAGGCCTTCCCCCCCGGCAGAGGCCTCAAAAAAGGGGTCCAGGGCGCCCGGCCCTCCCCCCCGCTGGGGGGGGGGGCGTCGCCCCGCGCCCTGGAACATATATACTTTTAGTCGGTGCCGGTCTCTTGCTTCTTTAAAGCAATCTGCAATTTGTATGGCAGTATTTGTTGATCCTGAAATGAGTTGTTTTGAGGCAGGCAGGTGTGATATGTAAGTTGTAGTTGTTGCTGCAGGAGACGAGCCATAAAAATACAGGATTTGGTCCATTTTCATCAAGCGGGTCGTCGCTACGTCCCAAACTCGACGATCATCTGGCGCTTTTGTTGCCACTGCGAGCAACAGATTCCGTATTTGTGTCGGGTTCATGCGCGTGGCTTCGCGTAGCTGCGCGTTTGAAACCACTCCGCGATTCGTTTTCGGAACGTATAGTTCCGGTCGAGATGAAGAGACTCCAACTCCGTGAACATCCTTCGAAGAAGCCGATAACTCGCGCAGCACATCAGGCTTCGTCGTGTTATTCGAGGGATAGAGCATATTCCTGCTCGGTTGCATCTTCGTGTGGTCGTGGTGGCCCTTGATCTGACTCGAAAAAAGGACCGCATCCTGGTCGGGTGTTGGACAAGAGCCGCCACTTCCAACAGTGGATAAAACAAGGCGTTCCGGAACTGTCCCTGGTGGTCGTGGCTTCGAGCGCCCTTGTTTCGCTGCGTCCGCATGCTGCAATACTTTTGGACCAGTTGGCAACACGGGTCGTAAAAGCGTTGACGAGGATGACGTTGACGTGGCAAAGTGCTGGAGGCGAGCACCAGACGAAGAACAGGACGACGACACTGACGACGACATCTCTGATACTTCTGTCGAAAATGAGGTGAATTAGCTCGCAGGAACACCAAAAAATGTCTTGATATAAAAACTATAATTACAGAGTGATATACATTCATTCTGTTTGTATTTTCATCTTGTTCAAGTACAAGTAGTGACGTTGACAATACCAACAAAACACGAGGCGGATTGGATCACCATCGCGCGATGCCTTTGTGTACAATCAAGGTGTCGACGGGCGTTGAAGACTTAGTTATACAAAAGCAATCAGAGTCGGCGCCGCACAGACGCGCTTGTCGGAAAAGGCCGCGAAAGAAGAAGACGAAGAAGAAAAAGAAGAAGAAGAAGAAGAAGCAATGGTGCTTCGCTCCTGCAGCTCATCAGGGCGATTCCTTCTGTAGTCCGTTTCCGCTCACCAATGACCACGCCTAGTACTGCTGGTCTTGTGAGTCTACTGTTCTTGTGAGTTTTACGAGTGTGGTTGTTGTAGAGGTAGTCGTGGTTCCATGTCAAAATTACTTCAGACCAGACGTGAGACATTATTTCGAGTATAATCTGTAACAAGTTGTACTAGAGCAAGAAATGTCATACCAATCTTAAAATGGCTGCACGTTCATCTTTTTCTTTCTATTGTGTTCATCTATCATTAAGAGTATTTTAGCTATTAATTTAGGAGACTACTGTACAATACATAGCATTTGAGATAAAACTACGGCTTTACATACTGGTTTTTTGCGTGCACGGAAATACTGTTCAAGTTATCACTTCAACTTTTATCTACCTAATGCAACTACATTCATACAGTCTTATGGAGGAGCTTGCTCATTTACATTTTGTGACTTTGTTGATGCTGCCTCCAAATATTGAAAAACAAAAATTATAAAAGGGTTGAGGTGCCGTCTGTGTAGTGATACTTCAACTACTCCTACGCATGTATGAGAGACAATATTGTAAGCTGCGTCCAGTGACGAGAAGATCCGATTTACTAAGAAGTTCTAATAGTCGCTTTAGTTGTAGGCAGCTCAAGAGTATGACACCATATGCACATGTCGTCCCACGATGCGTTTGCGTGAGACTATTACAGATATAATAATTTATTAGGGTCATGTTTCCTGTTATATCACTTTCCCTTCTACAGGCAGCTACCCCTTCTGAAGAACGAGCCCAAATTTAGTATCAAATAATCGGTCCACAATGACAATCCACATTTACTTTTTTCACCGTGAATCAGTGCATCTTGATTTTACAGTGTCGTACACCCTTATCTTTTATGGGTTCTTTGCATTTTCGCGTGTATTTTTGGACACATCTTCCTCGTCTGATGAGTCGGAACCGAAGCCGGAGCTTTCCTGTTCCGCAGCTGACTGGAGACTGTACTTTAACCACGCTGGCACCTCTAGTTCTGGATTTTCTTGGTTCCACTCGTTTGACAGTACCATACTTGCTATCATCACGTTTCCTGTTTGGCGTACAGGTATTGGTGATGGTCGTGTATAAACGAGTTGCATTTGCAACATGGTCGGCCGTTTATGCAAATAAATTGTCGCAATAGTAGTACACTCAGAGTTTTGATCCTGCTGAGCGTGAAGGCCAAAGCCTAGCCGTGCGTGTTAGAATAAAATAAAGATGAGATTGATGAGGAGATGTAAGACAAAACCATCACCAAATCTGGAAGAAGCCAGAGTTTGCAAAGGCATGTGAAAGTACCTTCCAGGGCCTCAACGCTTTGCCTCCTTTCTGCAAAAGAAACTGTTTTATTCCCTACTTGAGATCTCGTGGCACCTCTTCCCGGGTCGGCATTTGTTGCTCCTGAATATCATGAATGTGAATCTCATTTTCAGGAGTTTGATTGGATATTCCTATGTATATGCATATGGTTTCAGGAATATAACATAGATCATGTCAGCGTCGTGTACGCGGTGCTTCACTAATAGTCTATATCTTTTTAGCCAGTAGTAGTTACGACAGAAGTACCTGGAGGCGCAGCAGCCGCTTCTGCTGCATCACCATCTCGCGCTGCGTCGTCTGATGATGGCATGCCAACTGATGGAACTATTGCAGCAGGCTCATCTGCACGAGCCAATTTTACACCTCCTGTCGTGTTGCCACCCCCTACGTTATCACAGCTGCTAATCTCCTGTTGTGACGATGTTGATACGTGCCTATCGTCCGCTAGTTCATCTCCGCCAAGCTTATTGAGCAATGAAGCGTCATTTTTCCCTATGGTTTCTCCATCGTTGGTGGCGAGCAGCGTCGTATTCATAGGCGTATCATCGCCTGCGGACGTTGTCATGGGTGGCTTGATAGGTGCGACGACATTCTGCGCCGTACTACCACCACAACAGGTGGAAAAAATACCCATAGTTTTGAAGCTCTTATTGATCAGCTTGTTATTGAGGCAGAACTATCTCTAGTATCTCTGCACTACCTTCTATTCATCTATACCTCCTTCACACGTTGTTATATTCAGTCATTGGCTCACTACTTTCTTCTTCTTTTCTCTCGCCTTCGCTCTCGTTGCTCGTACTTCCTCTGTATTCATCTTACCTCAGACACAGAGGCAGGCTGCATGAGATCGGAACTCCAAAGCGCAACGCAATAGATCATAAAGCCGCTATAGAATCCAAGGCGCATCTCCTGCTAAGTCGTCGATGCGCGTCAGTAGTTAGCAGGATTTCCAATACACCTGCTGTGTCAGCCCTTGAAAAAATATACGCCTAGCATAGCATGTCAAATCTGAAAGATCGATAAAAACAAGACCAATGGAATAGGGGTTCGATATTATTGCGTTTAAATGGCAATGCCTTCTTAATACGTGGGAAATTCTAGCTCTACGTCCCCATTCCTGTGTTACAAATTTGTAACCAATGTCTGAGATGGGAGCAATGAGGATTAAGAAAATAAACATAAACCCGGGCGCTCAGCGTCTACAACAAGGCGAAATATTCGGGCGGACATGAAAGCGACGAAGTGGGCTTCATGCACATGCGTAGTCGGTATAACTTGAAAAGAAGAAAAACTGAGCAGCTCTTCTGCTGACGGCAAGCCTCAACAAGCTACGAGAAGACGCTTGTCGCAGTGATCTCATTGCATCTTGCAATCTTGGCCATTCCCAGAGCCGCTACTCGGTGCACCTGCAGGTGCTCTCCAGTCTTCTGGAATATCAAGTCCGTCATCTGTCGCACCTTCAGCATCTTTTTCGGGTTCTTTATTTGAACGCGATTTTGGTGCGAGCTTCTTGGAGTTTTCAACCTTGTCCTGGCTTTTCTCTATTGGCTTGACGTCATCTTCTTTACGGTCTGCGTTTATTGTTTTTTCGTCTGTTCCAGGTTTCCCTCGAGCAGAAGGGCTAGTAGTTGCACCTGACGAAGACGAAGATGCACCAGTTTTGATTGCCGTACTGCTAGGTGAACTAGAGTTTGCATCTGTCGTGGTCATGACGGAGCCCAGTAGCCCACTGGGTCCAAAGATCATTTTCTCGACCTCCGGATCAGTATCACCGAACTCTCGCTTGAAAACGTTTTGCAGGTGGGCAAGATCGCCTAAGGGATTGCCATCTGACTGTGCGTCCACATCAGCGACAATCTTCTGCAAAAATGCGTCCCAGCCTGCGTCGAGGCCAGCACGCGCTGCGCCTCCAGTCGGTGGCAATTGCACAGGAGCAGATGAGGAGGAAGCTGGTGCTGCACTACCTGCAACATTTTTTCCTGCTGGGACTGAACTACTAGAAGAAGTTGGAGGTGAACTAGTACCAGTAGCAGTACTACTAGTGGCGCTTTTATCAGCTTTTGATGGTGATGAAGTTGAAGCGTCATCCCTCTTCTTGCTTGCTGTTGAGGACGAGCT
Source organism: Amoebophrya sp. A25 (assembly GCA_905178165.1). Taxonomy (NCBI): domain Eukaryota; class Dinophyceae; order Syndiniales; family Amoebophryaceae; genus Amoebophrya; species Amoebophrya sp. A25. The sequence continues at coordinate 1,368,673 of CAJINU010000003.1, read as the reverse complement.
GGCCGCAGAAGTACCAGTGGTCATGCTGCCAGTCGTTGGAGTTGTTTTGGGTGGAGCTGCAGGTGTGATTCCAGAGAGTTCCTTGAGCATGGTGTTCATCATCGTATCGAACTCTTTTTGTTCCTCGGCTGACAACCCATCCTTCATACCACCTTGTGCGTGCAATGCCTCTTGGAACATGGCCATCATCTGGTCCTGTTCGCCACTGCTAGGCCCACTTGTTGATGAGCTGCTTTTATTCACAGTCGTTTTGTCAAAGCCATATTTGGTCTTGTCTTCGTGTTTTCCTGCAGTTTTGATTTTGCCATTACTAGAAGAAGAATTACTGCTGCTACTGGACGAGGAGGTCGTTGCCGATGAAGATGATTGTGAAGCTCCTGCTGGTTTGCCTGCCATTCCTGGCTTGGCAGCACCGTCATTCTTCTTTTCCATTTCCTTCATGAAATCCTTATTCATGGCTGCGGCACCAGCTTCGTGTATCTTATTCATCACTTGTGGCGGTAATTCGCCGTATTGCTGCAGTTCTGTCATCAATTCTTCGATCCGTTTGAACTCGGCAGCTGCCAAGTCGCTTGGCGCGTCTCGGCTCTGTCGCTCATACAACACAGAGACCCTGAATTTGTTGTGAGTGTAGGTGTTTCTGGGAACAAGCAGAAACTGCTTAATTATTCAAGTTCGTGTGGAAAGCAGGAGTTGCACCTGTGGCGATATAAATTGTAACAGTATGTGAGCGTACCTGTTTATTATCATCGTCTTCCTCAACATGATCTTCCCTTCCCCCTTACAATCTTTTATTAAGCAGATTGAACATGAAATCTTCACATCATTAGTTGAACTCGAAATAAAATTGCTCAAAATAATTAAGTACTCTCGATAGCATGCAAGCATTTTTTCATAGCGCTCGACCTCCGTTGTACTAAGCGATTCCCGATTCTCTTTCAGCCATGGTTCCAGATGCAGCAGGACGGAAAAAACTGCTTCGTGCATTACATTCTTCCCCAACATCTGTTGCAGCATGGTCTCAAATGACTCAGCCAAACTCGGATCGCCTGTGATCATCCTGCAGTTGTAGTATAAGTTGAAGTTGTTGCTCATGGTAGTTATGAGCTTGACCTTGAGCACAACCACAAGTTGTAGTTATACTTAATATACATCAAAGAAGTATACTAGAGGAATTGGCGAATCGTCTGAGAAAGATTGATAGGAGCTTCCATATCCAGTTGTTCCTTACATTTTTTTAGTTTTGTTGTTGTGTAACGCTAAGCTCAAGTAGTACTTCTTTAGTTCGTCGACCATTCCGTGATAAAGTGTCGGGTCTAGACCGTCTGTTTCTCGCCATGGTTGTACCTCTTCTGGCACCGTCGGTTGTGAGAGAGCTGCTGTGGCCTTGCTCACATTCTTGAGAAGAGCGCGCGTCGCTTCCTCATCAGCTGCAATCTCTTCCGCCGAGAGGCCGGCCTCGGGTTTTACTTCATCAGGGTACGTTGGCCACGAGTTGTACGAGTTGTAGTTACCAGCGCTGTAACCTGGTTTTGACTTCTCGGACGACGCGGCGTCGTCATTTTTCTTGTTAGATGAAGCTCCATCATTGTGGTCCTTGCTAGGACTAAAAGATTCTTTCTTGTCATCGCTTTTTGCGTCGGCGCTCTGGCCTGTTCTTGATGACTTATCTTTTGCGTCTGCGGTTGCAACCGCTGCTGCACCTGATGCCGTGGTTTTCTTCTTTGGCCGTATGCTAGCGTCCACACACGCTAGAATGTCATCGTCGTCCATAGCCGCTACATCCTCTTTTTTCACTTTCACTGCAGGTTTTGCCTTCGGTTTTCCCACCTGCGGACTCGGCCCGCCATGTTTCCCTGAGGTACTACTCGAAGCTGCGGTACTGCCAGACGCTGGTGGTTGCATGAGCCCACCGAAATGTTGCAAAAAGTCGTGGAAGCTCGGATCCTAAGAAAAACATAAACAAAGGCAAAGAGTTCATATTCTATGGTATAAAGATGGAATAACGAATCATGCCTCTAGATTAAGAAAGTGTAGCTATTTGTTTTTATGTACAATCAGGATCAGAAGATTATATGTTAAAGAAATGGCTTTCACGGCTTCTTTTACCTGCATCATATTCGCCATATTCTTTATCTCCTCCGAGTCGCCAAGCTTTCCAGACTCTAGATCCTTTATGAAGTCGCCAAACCCTGCCATGAGATTGTCGGGGTTCAGGTTGAAGTCCGGCCCTGGAGGTGCTGCTGGTGCCCTTGATCCTGCTGCTGCTGCAGCAGCTTTTGAAGGCGCTGATGAGAATCCACCGCAATCTTTGGTCTTTGTCTTTGAACCTTTGTTTGGCTCCTCTCTTTTTAGGACGGCTGCGAGTTCCTCCGTATGCCGAATGTGCTGCTGCGCTGCTATTGCCTGAAGAGTTAAAACAAGGGTTAATATTTCTTTCTGGTTTTTATACATATTATTTATTCGTATTTGATTTCAATATGACATCCATAGTAGAGCTACGTGGGGGTAACGGAATTTTGTTTACCGATAAGATAGCTGGAGAAGATATTGTATAGATACATAAGATAAAGAGTACGATGGATAAAGATTTAAATTCCATCTACGTCTTACCGAGTGGTCCCTAGCGCTTGCACCGTCTAAGCCCTTCTCCTGCAGTTCCTGCTCAACCTGTTGCAAAGCCTCCTCCAACGCCATTTTGCAAAATGGAAAATTAGACTTTCTCAATGGCCAACGTCAACGGCTTTTTAGAACAACAAATACTCAAAAGCAAAAATGTCGGATACAAGAGGAAACAAATGTAACAGAGCCAGCACCAGAATTTGTCCGACCACAATCAAAGCGTCAAGGAAAGGTGTTGTGGACTACTCCGCAACAACTTATGTAAGAAATATGGACAGAAGAACTCTGCAAGAAAAATTGAAAACCAGGCAGCCGGTAGCGGGTCCGACTACTGGAAGTAAAAAAGCATTATGTGCTGACAACTGATGTCGAAAAACCACAAGATCTTCCCAGTTGTGATCATAGATATCAAACGTCCCCTCATCAAAAATCTGAGTAGACCGATAGGATAAAGTAAACAACTACATGACGAAGTTGAATATGATGGAGATGAATGGGAAGTAGATGATCCGTGTCTCATAGGCGAAAACTTGCTTGTAGACTTCGATGAGCATCGTGAATTTCAGCTGCCGTCGCTGACCTCTTGTGTATCTCTTGGACGACGAGCATGTTGTAGTACAGCAACAAGAACTTAAGTAAGTTAGTATACAGAGAATGCAGTGCGGAATGTAGAACAAGAACACGATCAAAGTTTCAGTCGTGCTGAACGGCCCGTCAAGCGCAGAAGTAGATTAGAATGGCGTCGAAGCGGCAACTTCATCGTGTGAACGTGCTTCTTTCCTTTTTTTGATCAGAATGTTCGGAAGACATACAGCTCCATTGGTTTGTTTCTTTGGGTTCGCGATCTTTCGGATGAAACATGCGATAATTGCTTCGTCTAGTAGAGGAGCGCCGTGCAGGCATCATGACTTCGCGTCCACGATGCAGCTCATAGTTGAACTCATTGCAAATATGGGCGAACTTCAAAGATACAAATGGGATGCTCCTGCAGCTCTTGGTCAGGATTTTGATCGAGTACGAGTTCCGATAATAGTTGATAAGCCATGTAAAAATGGTGTTGCTAGTCCGATGAATATGGGTATTGTTCTTACTAGACAACATCAAAAAGCCAGCCCAGATCCAGATGCAAACGGAGATGAAAGAACTCGAACTGAGTTTGTATATCAGGATACTATCTAGCTAGAGCTAGTACATTTCTAATGACTGGTAAGCGTGAGATAAGCGCCGAGAAGTACGAGAATGGCTCTATAATGCAGAGCAATTTATAAGGTTTCGCAGCTCGCATGGCATGGAGTGCATGGATCACATGGAGTAGCATGGAGCTAAAGGGGGAGCTTCTTGCTCCCCTTAAAGCTCTGCGCTCCATGCACTCACGCACTCAATCGAAGCATGAGTAATTGAATAAACGGAATTATGGAGAAACCACGCTACTCAGGAAGTAAAAAAAAACATAATGCGTTCAAAGGGAGCGAGAATGAGAGGCAGGCAGGCTAAGCTTTGGCGGCATGTGTGGCGCCCGTGCATGGCCACAGCAATATAGCTCTAGCTAACCTGCTGAAAATTTCTGGCCAACAAGTTAGCGCGCCCCATCGAGGAACTAGTACTAGGACTGTGAGTGTGGGAACAACAGACAGCTGTAGCTTTAACTAGCCATAAGCACCGCATCATGACCGCAACTATCAAAAAATGTATTGAGCTCGTTTCTTCCAACGCCAGATTCTGATTCTCCATCTCCGACAAGCATAGCCCATAGCCAAGCTACTGATACGATCCAACGATCAGTCAGTCAAGCAATCGGGGCGCCTCCACGAAGCACCTTTTTTTTTTGGTATTTCGAGAACGCCAAAAGGGTGACCCCAGGCAGTGTTGTCCGGTGTACCTGCCGGCGACGGGTGGAGTGCATTAGCCTCCTTATACTACCGCGCACTAATTGCCTCAGAACCCGTCGATAAAAAAATGGAGAAAAGACTAGGGGCAAAGGAGGTGATTAATCAATTAATATAAACTTCCACCGGCTGCCAACCGTCCCACTCTTATGCGCCAGCCTACGAGGCACGAGGGCAGGGCCGCCAACCCTGCTTACTCTTGACTAATGGCAGCGACCTCCCCGCAGCTAGAGACCAACAAGCGATAATCCATGATCGATAAGCAAAATCATGGACCATGTCCTTATGTCAGTAAGAAATATCATTTGATTGTTGTAGTTCAACTTGATATTCTTCGCCGCGTGGGGATGTCAACAGGTGTCGCACGCGACAAGAATATCAGAAATTATCTATCAATTGAAAAAATATGGACATCAAAGTATGTTGTCATCAAAAACTCAGTATTCAGCTGCGAGAACAATTGCGGAGCGTTCATCATACCATGACACGAAGGTGGATGAATATGAAAACGAACTACTTAAAAAAATATCAAGAATCACTACATTGAATCAAATCACCTACTGATTTTTCTTGACGACCCCTGCTTGTTACAACAACACACTCACTAATGATCATCATGATAATGTCGACGCATTGTTATAAATACATATGTTGTATCTGTGTGGTAAGCAAGTACTAGTAGATCATATTGCTTAGGAAGGGGGATAGATGGAGAAGAGAAGGAGAACGTGAACGAGAAGGAATCCTAATTAAGTACTGTCGACGACGGCCGTCCTGTTATGTTTCCCGCCCCGACCTTGAATGACTAGGACCTGCGGTGGAGCTCAAAGTGGGGTGGATTGCTGAGCAGGACCTTTACAATTCGATATTGTAAAAATATTAACCGGTCTACTCGAATAGCGCTGGTGCCCGGCAGCGCCAGCCGCCAGGCACTATGAAAATCAAATCGATAATCAATCTTCAAATGAATGGTAATTTTGCTGCGTTCCTTTCTCTTATTACGCAGAAGCGTCAACACCAAAAGACGCTGGACAGAAAAGCTGATCTATTCGTTCAACCCTGGTTGTGTTAGTTGTCAATACATTTCTTATTACTGTTGGCTTTTTAGACTTGTCGTTGTACGTTGATAAAAAGTAATTGGCCAAGACGAAGATCATCGCGTCCTCGATCAAAAACAGCCTCTCTGAAAGTTCAGGATGAAGCCTGCCCATGATACAGCTAAACCTTAACCTGTTGTACCTGTTGAAAAGTTCTGTGATAACGTTTTTGTTCAATATCAATGGCCGCGAAGAACGAGAAAGCAAGGAGATGATGATGATGATGATGATGATGATGACCATGATGAGGTTGGGACTACTTATATATAAAGATTGGCAGATGTGATGATGTCAGGGTGGAATCATATCCCTCTGCCGGGCATCAGGGCGAGACTCTTTCGACACCCGTAAGGTCAAAAGTAATGGCACCCTTGCCAGCCGCAGGTGTCCCCGCTGCTGGTGCAGCGTCTGGATTTTTTGGGCTGTTTATCGGACTAGGTTTGCCCGGTGGCAGAAGGCCCAGTTTCTGGATATAGCCGGCGCGGATCTGTATGGGAGTTTTCATCCACTGTGGAGCAAAGTCTTTCTCAAAGCTTGCGGGATCAAAAACCTGGATATTCGGACCAACAAAACCGCCAAAGGCACGTCGCAGGCTGTCCTCCGAATCCTCAGGCAGTGAAGCGAGACTGTCTCCTTCGCGCGCTCCTCCTGCAGTCGTGCCCTGGTGCGGGCCTCGGCCGGGCAAAAGCGGTCGCTCTAAATCCTGCAGCACATTCAGTCGGGCGCGGTCTAACCTCTTCTTCAGGCGGGAACCGTACTTGTAAACAACCAGCCCAAAAAGGACAACGAACAGCGCAAACCTGATGTTAAGTAGTAGTACAGCATGGGCAGCCGCATAATTGTGTTGTACCTACTACTATGCAGCACCTCTACTGGACGATGCAAAAACGTATGAAACTGCACGCTTCTACTCCTAGCTGTGCACTTGCTTCACTTCTGCCTCTTATCACAGCTTTTCTTGGTCGTTGTATCTTGGTTGTTGGTGAAGTCGACGTTGAGTGAAAATAAAAATACAGATTGGAAAATAAACTACTAAACCCTGCTTGTGCTTGAACTAATTGAAAAAAAATATCACCAGTCAGTCAAACCCATGGGCACAGCTGTGGCACCCATTATTAGGGGACTAGCGAAGAGCATCGTCGTCATCGGCAGTCGCACTGCGTTGATGACAAAGTAGAAGCTTGCAGTTCCGTATTTCACAAGACACATACACAGTATGTTGTACAGGATATTGAACGTGACATACGTGTTGGTGTTGCGGAACGCATTCTCGCAGTAGTCGCATGGTCGCACCTGGGAATAGCAAGTTTCTCGTTATTCCGTGTATTTTATATCGTGGCTTTCGTGGTGCTCTACCTTGAATGATACTAGATCAGTCGTGCGAATAACAATAACGTTGATGATGGCAAAATTCGAATCTGTCTTTCTTCAATGAATAGATAGTGATAGTGTCTAATTAGAACAAAAGAAAAAGCACCCCTTGCATCCTCGGAAACGTCCCATCGTCGCAGTCGTGAATCAAGGTGTCAATGCCCCAATAGCACTTCGCGCCATTCACGAAACTCGGCAGCATATCGTCTAATGCGATTTGGCTGGATATGGAGTTTCAAGCAGTATCTAAAGTAGAAGTTCTTCTGTTAGAGCGTCCGGAATTTCTTCATGTTACTCGGCCTGTATTAATCGTAGCACAATCTTTGGTTCTTGCTGCAGCTTCACGAGATGCAAGGAAGGCTATGTGTTTGCGGACACAGCATGGAATCTACATAAGAAAGTACCTGGGTCCGAGAATTTTGAGAGTGTACACAGGACAAAGGACGAGGTTAAAGACCCCTTGCCAAATTGCCACCCAGAGTTGGATCAGGTTTACTGAAAGGTCTGGAATATCTTGGAAGGCAACCTCCTTGTAGATCGTCGACAGCGCAGTCGGAAAATTCGAAGACGCAAATATAGCGTTAAAAGTCGGATTGTCCCCAACTGCATCATGCGTCTGCCCGTTCAACTTGCTTATCACTATAATTCGTGGTTATCGTTGTAGGTATGCGTCTGGGAGGATAAAGTTGATTCTAGTTTTCATGTATATTCTTCCAAAAATTGGTCTGAGAACGATGTAAAGTTGTATCGATAGCTCGACGCGGCGAAAGAGCAGAAAGAACCTCGAAAATCATCAATACGATTGATCTCTATCCTCGATCTATTCGATACCAACTCCGCTAACTATGATTCCTGCACCAGCGTACTGGCATATGTGAAAGCTTCTTCGCAGCAACAAGACCGAAAGCGCTATGGTTACCGGAATCGCTCCCTGACTAAGTAGCACCTGCGTTCCGCCAGCTGTATATGCTCCGCCTAAAACCATCGCTAATCCAGCACACGAGTCGAGTAATCCTCTCTTTAGACGAAAGGCATGGAAATGGATGCACTTCATCAATCGATTTCTTTTGATATGTATGTCCCAGGGCGCGGGGCGACGGCGTCCCCCCCTACCGTAGGGGGGGCACCGTCCAGCCCCGGGCCCCTTTTGAAGGCGTCGGCCGGGGGTGGAAGGCCTCAAAAGGGGGCCGGGTGACCCCCCCCCCGCTCGCCCCTTCCAGCTGCCTGGCTGTTCCCTACAGGCCTCCGATGTAGTTGGGAGGCTTCAAAAGGGGCCCAAGGGACCACCTGCGCCCCCGCCCAGGTGCCTGCCTGTGCCCTAAGTGCATCCGATACGCTTCGCCGCCGCAGCAGCGCGCCGGCTGTGGAGGGCCTCCGAAGGCGGCAAAAGGCGAGGGGCTGGACCCCCTGAGCCGCGCAGCCTGTACCCTCCGGGCCCTTGGTCATGAGCTTGCTTGCCCTTGCGACCGTGGCCGCCTTCGGCGGCCTTTTACCCCGGAGACCTCCCGCCTGCGAGGGTCAGGAGAGGCCAGGAGGTCCCTCAGGAACACGCTGAGAGGCGCAAGGAAAGGCCCGCGCCAAGTTTTGACGCCTTCCAACACTAGCACCCGCGAGAATCAGCGTGGAAAAGTGCGCGCGCGCGCCACCACAGACCAAACCACAGGGAGGGGCACCGTGCACGTGCAGCCCTGAATCCTATATAATGATAATCTATGTTGTTACTCTTCTTGGTTCCCTCTTGAAAAATGCTAGGGAGTAATCTTTTTGAAATGATACTCGTGAGTAGTCTTTCGTTGCAGTTGACACTCTTGGTGCTGGTTCACAGTAGACTCATCGAGTATAATTTTCCATCTGTATTCTTGTGTTGAGGTCCGTCGGCTGATTCCACTTTCTCAATGTAAGTAAAACTCAGCTAATTATAAATATGTCAATGTTTTGAGTATCTAAATCTATCAGCTCGTCCTCTTTTTCATGAGCCTTAACATAACAGCGGTTTTGCTTTTTGGGATCGTTTGCTTCGGTGTTTCGTTGTTCTCTGCGAGGTCTTCGAGGAAAGTCAATGTGCAGAAGAACGGGATGAAAATAATGGTCGTTATGTTTGTCGTGAACCAGGAGTAGTTCGCTAGAGTGTCGGTCATTTTCTTGAAGTATATCGTATTTCCGGTTGCGATCATGAAATAAGCTCCGTACATGGCAACCTTTTGCCATGGCGTCAGCTTCTTGGTCTGCGAGGAAGATGAAGTGGAAGGAGCTGCGGCTGAAGTAGTGGTCGTGCCGCCAGCAGCATTGGAATCCGACGAAGACATATTAGGAGTAACTCGTGCGTCTTCTCTACCGCCGATCCTACATTTGACCCGTTTCGCTGTTGCTGGTGCTGCATGCTCAGTCGTATCGTCTGGGGTAGTCAGGTTGGAACGTGCCGAGGCCGAGCCAGGTGGACGCGGCGATGATGACGTTAGCAGTCGCGGACTACTGCTACTTGAAGATGGCAAACTAGTACCATTCAGCGGAAGCTGTGTTGTTGCGCCTCCACTCCCAGCACCAGAAGATGACGGCAGTTGCAGTTGAGGCCCACTTCTCGACATAACTGGGGAACCATCCCCTGGTCTACTTCGTTGCGCCAATGTCGTTGATGCAGACCCTCCTGAAGGTCTACCTCCTGCACTATTCGTGGTTGACGTTGAAGTCGTCGTCCCCGCTTGTTGTTGTTCGACCATATGGTCGTACCATGTTTTCCGCTCTCCTCGCCCACTTCTTCTGCTCGTCCCACCAGCTACTCCTCCAGAAGATGGCCCAGAGGTCGCTGTAGGATCGGGTTGCAATGTCGTCGTGGAGCTCGTCTTTACGATATGATCGTCTGCATTCACAGTTGTGCCATTCTTGGTTTCTTTGCTCGAGGAGGCAGAGGGCGCGGACATAGTAGTTGTGGGAATATCCTCTTGCTCTCCCCCGTCCTGCGAATATAGGAAAACGGGAACGCCTGCAGCTGCAGCGGGTAGTGCAGCCCTGTTTCTGCCTTGTGCGAGGGCAGCCTCCTGCGAACACGACATCGTCGAGCCTGCATCTTCGGCGGCAGCATTTCTGCTGTCTGGGGGTCTGGGAAAGGAAGCGACATGAGGGTTGTCAGGTGCATCGCGACTCATGCGACTTCGTTGCTCTCCCACATCCACATGTTCACACGATGTTGAGTGATCAGGAGCTTTCCTTTTCTCTTCCTCCTCGGAAACCGTGGGAGAAGCAGCAGGCGGTAGCCCATCGTCTTGATTATTGTGAACACGACCTCTATGATTAGTGCTATTGTTGCTAGTTTTAACACAGCCTTCTCTACTCGTCTCAACAAGCTCGACGGGAACCTGATGCTCCGAATTCGAATCCAGAAAAGGCGGAAGACCTGCTGCGGTGGCATCAAATTCGCTCAATCGATCTCTCGAAATCGATACCTTTGCGCGCGTCCATTGCTGATTGCTACTCTGCATTGCGCTGCTACTTGATGCAGCGCTTGATGGAGGCGGGGCGGCCCCACCTGAGGACGAGGGCATCGAAGGTGTTGGCGCTGCAGCTGCGGGTAAACCGATTGCTGGACGTTGTATGGGCTTCAATTTCGGTGCGCGGAATCGCGGTGACGATGTCGCACTACCATGCAGTCCACTACGACTCGATGACTTAGCTCTGAAATAGTGGTGGCGATGAAGAACTATAGCGAGGATTAAGCAAGAACATTTACATCACCATCCACAGGAATTGTGCTCCTGTCCTCCATTGAGGGCTTCCGCTGGCGAAATTGGAACGTTATTCGTAAAATTGTTTATCAATCGAATAAGTCGATCATCATCATAGGAAATCAATCTGCTGGACACGAGGACAGTACTTCTCAGCGTCAACACTTGGAGGACTGGATACTACAACTTACTCAAACATTTCGAATCATGACGTGAATACGAGCCGGGTAGTCCTGCCGCAACGCCAGGCGCAACGCCGACCTGAGGTAACGGAAGCTGGGCAAGCTTCGGCATCGTGAGCTTTGGCATCATCCTAACAGCCGGAGACGCCGCTACAGATGAGCCCGAATCACGACTGACTCCTGTGCTAGCACGTGCTTCGTTTGGAGGACCACGGTCAGCAGCGTCAAGCTCCGATGAAGAAGATCTCGGCAGGTTCAACGCTTCTGCGGCCATACCAGGACCACTTTCGCGCATCTCATTCTCCTGTGTCGTGTGCGTCTGCATAATAGGTCGATCCTTTACACTTTCCCCTCCTCCACATTCCTCGTCATCGTGAATGCCTACCTTGCTACAACTAGAAGGTATCGGTATCGGATCGGCCCTCTGATCCTCCTGAACCTCGATAGCTTGTTGTTCGCCGACATTCGCCCTCATATCCAGATCTGGATGCTGCTTCCGCGCGCTCGGGGCCGAGGCCGACCCACCAAGCTCTTCTGGTATAACTCGGCTCCATTGCGGAGCCGAGCCACGATTTCTTCCGATATTCTCGTGGCGCGACATCACATGCTAGGACCCGGCAAGAAATTACATAACTGGTGGACGAATCTTTGACTGTACTACTGAGTGTCAACATGAGTTCTTTTTTGTAGAAAAAGCAATTAGATAAACTAGAACCACAAAAGGCAGCAGTACGAGTAAACGACTTTTGATTTCATAAATCAATACTCATCCACCTGATCTTTCAAAAATATATTTAACGTGTAATATTCTCCATTGATAGACAAGTCTTTCCTCCAAGAACAGCTATTGCGATCCTGCTCATGGCACGAGGGATCTTGACAAAAATTGATGAGGTTGCTCTTCCTTACAAAAGGGTTCTTGTCCTCGTTTTCTACAGACACGTCTTTACCAACTTCATCATCACTCAAACGGCGTGACGTGCTTCCTAACTTTTTCTTGGAGGTACCTTTTTTCCGCTGAAACTCAGTTGCTCTGAGAGGGACTTCATCAGCATTGACTGTATGAGGGACGATATTGCTAGGCATTATAGCCTATGGTGCAGGTAACTCAGAGGGGTAAGCTACGGAAATATTATGATATTCATGATTCTATTACCTAAATACATACAAACGCGGAGAGGTTCCATAGCGGAGCCACAAACTTTGTATCTCTGCGTCAGCCTACCACCTGGTGTATAGAAAATGTTACTCAGATTTCTCCAAGGCACTTGATCTCTCAACCAATACGTTCCGACTGTCAAACTTTGTACACTCGTTGCAAGAATGGTGCTTCTCTTCCTCCCGTACCCTCTCGTTGCTCACAGATTGTACTTAATTAGCGGCGGTCATGCGACGTTACAACGGTAGGCAGGACACGAAGTTGACACAGTCAAATCAAGGCGATTATAGTGCGTCATTGAGCATAAGCAGACACACGCATGTTTTTGTCTCTGTCACAGTCTGACGCGCCTGCTCGAGACGCAAGGGTAAAGTGGTTTCTTACTACCTATTGTCACGGGAACCGTTGCTGTGTGCTGTGTCTTGAGTTGATTTGTGTTAGTTTCTATGAACAAATGGCGTGAACTTCATTGCGCCACATCCAGTGCTTTTTTGAATATGAATGCTAGTATTGTAAGTATATATATAAATTCCAATATTGTAGTTTATCGAAAACGCTGCGAATGCACTTCTCAATCTCAAGATTTATTCCAAGATAAAAAACCATCTTCATGTCATTCAAGATTTTCTTCATCTGTTTCTTTAGTCTACGAATCTATCATGCTGAAGCATTGGATGAAACTGGCGGCGTTGGCCCGGTTGTCCAATCTGCAGATGTATGTGCTCGATCGCTCCGTCTTTGCGGGATTTCAAAAAGACTAGCAGATCGAAACAGCGTGAATACGTGTACCATCATGTTGCTGGCATCACCTCTCTTCATCACTAAATCATCCATGGAATATTGTTTTCTATGCGTGATACTTACACTTACAGTCATCTTCTTTTGGTTTTTACCTTGAAATCTAAGTCCCACGACTCACTTTGTTCATAAACATTAAAAATGTCACTTCTGTACCAGACATCGTTTTGCAGAGATTTTTATTCTGTTCGTTTTAGCAAGAAATACTTATTTCTCATCTACCAGCTCGATGATATCGATCTTGAAAGATAAACTTGGCGATAAAAATTGAGGTACGTGCTTTTCTTCACCAGGTCTGAGTGCTGAAAGAAGACTTAAATTTCCAGTTGTTGTTGATCATCAATAATGATTTTTCAAACTACCAATCGTTGTTATTCGGTATTTCAGTTTCCCGTCTCGTTTTAAAAGCATCCCGGTTTGTTAGCAGAAGTTGATAATCTAATCGATCCGCTGATCGACTATTTGTTTTCAAAAGGATCTCAGCAATTTCGATTAAAACTTTTTAGAAGTTGTAATAGATGAACTTACATGAACATGTTGTGAACAGCATATCTTCATACGCGTAAAAAACGAAGGGAGCACGATGCAAACCATATGTTTTCAATCTACTGCGTTTTTTCGTGTCACCCATTCGCGTTGTCGAAGACGGTGTCAGTCTTTGGACGCCCGTCTGCAGTTAAAACTGATCATGATGATAAAAGCTATCACTATCTATACACTAAATTCTCAAACAATGCGAATGCCTAATCGACTGTTATGACCCTAGCTGTATTGCACAAGAACTGCGAATAACGCGGAAATACTCTTCATCAGAGCGTGATAATCATGATTCCCAATGTATTATTTGCAATGTTAAGGATTTATTATTATGAGACTATAAAAAGCGAGTCGTTCTTTGAGGGAAAGCATCTCCGCAGTCGTGAGACTAAGAAGTAGAAATCATCTACGTAGCGCTGATATTCATCCGTGCGTAGCGCTGATATGTTCTACTTTTTACTAAAAGACATACTTATTAGAAGGTGATGGCCCGCCCCACGGTCTCAAAGTAGCGTCAGCATCATGGCCAGCTTCTCGACTGCGATTAAGCGCTTGGCATAATTTTTGTGATGGTCTTCATTCTTCATGGTGTAGGGCGTGTACGAGCGCCAGTGGACGAGATGAAAAATAGCTGCCATCCCTATAATTTTATTTTGTATCTCATTTGTATTGCAGGAAGTATCGGTTCTTTTCTCTGACTATGTTCAACAGCCATATCTACCTTATTTGTGGTGTAAATATAATGCAAGCCTATTTTTAAGTAATACTTCTATCCTTGTTTATTTTAGTACGACCTGATAAATACGGCGTGATGAATATGCAATGTGGGTGGAAGTAGCTAATCGTAATCGATGATTCTGCTTCCAGAATAAATCAGATGTTCCTGTTAATGATAATGCCGTAGTAGTTCTTCACATTAATTCAAGCACGGAGCCCGTGGTCAGTCTGATCACAAAAATTCAGGTGGCTGGCGCAGCATCGTTCTGTATTCAAGGCGGTGGCTCTGCATGCCTGTTTGACGACGGGAATCGTGTACGGCAGCATCGGAAAGATCGAGATCATTAGAGCAAGTACTACTTCTAGCAGTTCTATCTAGAAGTGTAACATCACGATTGCAATTGCGACCAGTTCGTTGTGGTCTGTCTGCGTGGTAGGAGCGGAATTTCCACAACTACTACTGCAGACGGACCAATTTAACATAGTTCGTCACACGACTCGGTATTAGTGCTACTTCGTTCTGCAATTGTTCGTAAAATATAGAAGGCTGCTTCTTTGGCCTGCGTCGTGTCGTTCTTCCTGTGCGATGCGGTGCATGTTCAACTCTCTCATATTTACAGCCATGGGACTTCTCGCTGATGGTGCGTATGGTGGGTAGTGGACTGGCGAACTCGGAGGGAACCACTGGTGCGGTTGCTGCATCATCTGCATGGAGTAGATGTTGCAGTGATGAAGATGTCTATGTCAGGACGAGTTGTCAACCTCAACGTAATATAGTAAAAATTTGTTCATTGCAACGTCGATGAAGGTCCTGAGCCAATTCAAGTTTGGTGTCAGGTAGCTTCGGTCAGACAACATGGTCCAACGATATGATTATGACTCAACAAACAGAAAACTTCCTAGTTCGTTGACAATCAAAAAAAACGCGATTTAACGAGGCATCGGAAACCTATACTACAGAGAAATTGCTAAGGTTTCACAGCTCGCATGGCATGGAGTGCATGGATCACATGGAGTAGCATGGAGCTAATGGGGGAGCTTCTTGCGCCCCTTAAAGCTCTGCGCTCCATGCACTCCATGCTACTCCATGCACCATGCGTGCTATAAAAAGATGCGGTATAAATACTATTTTTTACATGTTCAGTCCAGGGATTTATCGGTGACCACAGTGTTGGGACGTGGACATTCCACGGAGAGTATGGATGGTGGAATGGCGGGCCGTGATGTGGCGAGAGAGGGCCATATGCCGCTACAGGCGAACTGTCCATTTCCAGAGCTGGAGGAGGACCTCGGAAAGACGCACGCTGCTGTTGTGTTTGTTCTTGGCTGTACTGATTCTGATATAGACCTGCTCCTAGTGGCCGCTTCTTCTCTCGCGTCTGCCGCGAAGGAGCCTTTGGCGTGGCTCTCACTTGACGAGCACCACCGGAACGCCCGGAAGCTCGACCAATGGGAAGAGCACCCATTCGAGCCTTCGTTTGGACAATGCCAACAGCCCCCTCTGCTTGAGATTGTTCATCTACTTCCTGATCGTGAAGGGCTGAGTCGCGTACGAGATTGTGCTCAGTTTGTTCTTCTTGGACATCTCGACCATGAACTGCTTGAGAATGAGCGGAAGAGCTAGACATCCCCATCTGCGTGCTTCCGGTTCCGGATAACCCTCCTGTAAAAGAGGCCACGCCAAATGAATCTCCACCACCCGTAGCTAGGAAAGCATTTCCGCTTTTATCGCGGTTGTAGGCCGTTGATGTTACTCCCGAGGCGACGTGAGGTTCCGCAGGGACAGGGTAGCTCTTTTTAGGGAGAACGAGGATGCGTTCAACATAATTGCCACACCCTTCCTCGCTGCTCCTGCTCACACTGTGACGGTAACCCTGTTCATCATGCTGCGAGTTCTTCATGATCGTGTTGAAGCTGGAAGAAGAACTAGGAGAAGCGTCAGGAGACGCTCGCCCGTATCGCTCCTGCTCCGGATTCTCACCTCCAGCGGCTGCTGCTGCTCCTACATTTTGTTTCTCAGCAGAGCCCTGTCCTTCTTCTGCTGCTCGTGCTATAACAGCTGAAAGTCGTTTGCTGGTTGCTGCAGCAAGCGAAATCTTCGGGCTACCCTGCGCCACCGCACCGCGAGGTTCTCTGGCGGCCTTCGCATTCGCACGAGACCGGCCGATGCTGGCCCAATCGCGTTCCGGCGCAGCCCATTGTTCACTTTGATGCCACCCATTCCTCGCCGCTTCGAGTGCTGTGTTTCCACGTCTCTGTAAATCGCCTCGCCTCCAGCTGGCCTGGAGTGTGGATCGAAGATGTACATTTTTGATGATTTGATGAAATGAGTCAACAGATGAAAAATTGACCAGAAAATTAAGATTTACAAACACTTCAACAACTTCAACATGAATATATTCAATTTATTGAAAATGAAATCAGAATATGAACAAGACACTTACTTCCAAAGGAGGGCTCCTCCACTAGTGTGTTCAACAAATATTGGTGGTGTCTTCGATTACTAATACCTCTCAAACCATTCTTCACAAACTCGTGTTGTTCTCTTTCTTTTTTGAGAGACAAATGTAGCAATAGGGTAGGAGGTAGACTCAAGGTTTATTCTTTCGGTCCTCTCTCGGAAGGGGAGGGACTCCGCAAATGACCTTCTGGTTCTCAACAAGACAACTCATTTCTTAGTTTTATAGACCAGCCATTTTATCACTGCATCTTGTCTTCCCATCACCATTTATAGTAAACTACTTATATCTTCAATGCTCAACACGGCAACACAGATAAGAAGTTCCTGATCACTCTGACCACAGAAGAAAGCAAATCTACAATAAAGAAGATAAACTTATCGTGAGTTAATGCAGTAATGACATTGCGAGACTTTCATCCACGCGTCGAGGAAAGCATATTGATAATGCAACTTTTCGGAGGTAGGGCAACATTATGCACGACAGGAACCTGCCCCCTCGCTGACGAAGATAGCTGAGGAACCCAACCAAAAAGTGCCGGTGACACCATAGTGGATGTGAATCTCCTACCTATAATTTCTAAAGCTTCTCTTCTCTGTGTTATCTTATGTTCTTGTATCTCTGTCATATTTAGAAATACAAATACTGATATTAATGTATAATTTATCAATATTCATAATTTACATAATGAATCCTCCAGATTAATATTCATAATTTCCTCCAGCAGAATCAATACTCATAATGACATAATTGATATCTGACATATTCGGTCCATAGAACAACTACCACCTTGAAGAACTAAAATTTCTACGATGACAGCGAGCGATCTCAATCACAAAAGTTTGAACCTGTGTAAGTATACATCCAAGTCGACAGATTTGACTTGCAACGAAAGTAACCCACCTGCATCTATTTTGGCTTCGGAATCAGGAGAGAGACCGAAAACGTGCTGCATGGTCTTCATGGTGGAAAAGTACGACGAGTTGAAGATTAGACTCATCCGTAAGCTGCCCGAAGAAAAAGCTCTGATACAACATGAGTCGAGGTTTGTTTCGCACAACGATAGGGAAAAACAAAAACTCAATGGTTATTCTAGAATAATCTGCACGTGAAGATTCAAAAACCAGTGGCAACCAATGAGAATACATAACGAGCCGAGCTTTGGGAGCAACGAAAGAGAGCCTGAAATCAAACTCTTGCTACAACCAAAAAGAAACTGACCTATGCATAATCGCTAGTTTTTACCAGGAGCATCTTCGATATCGAATAAATTCGATTTCGAAGCAGTTTATAAAGCAAGGTAGTGCAACAGCTACAGATAGAAGGATCCAAAAAGAGCGTAGACGCAAACGAACGAAAAGAAAACAAGTCTGATGTTAACATTACCTGGCCGCTGCAAATGGTGGAACTTTCTACGTGGAATGACAGACTCACATATCACAACTTGGCGCGATGCGATTGATTGATTGATTTGCCTGGAAAGAGGTAAGTCTACTTAATTGTTGCGCATCTAGTTCTTTTCCTTCTTCTCTCCCTTTTTTCCTTCTTTGCGTTTTTTCTCATGCCTCCTCGTCAGATCTACTCGCTTGGAGCGAGCCTGCAAGGCTTGCTCTTGGATCTTGTATTCAATTGCCCACTTCTTGCACTTCTGAAGGTCTGTTCGCACCCATTGGCCTCATTATATGTTCGAACTAGTACAACATGATCATGTAAAAATTCACACCGACAGCATTATAGACTATAAATAAAGTTCCACAAAAATGATCAGAAAAAATCAGTACATCAACAGGATTCTGCACTTACCCGACCTGCGATGATCACAGCCCAGGGCTCTTTGGTCCAGGCCGACTTTCTTTCTCCAGTATCTTCAATCGTAGTCCTGATAACTGCTTTTCAGTTGCAATATTGATTTATAGGTGACGAACAATTTGAATCATGTGTAGTAGTAGTAATTTTCGTTTGGTTTGAAATGGAAATTCGTATTGGTAAATATGTACTTTCTGCGCTGGAAGTGAAATATTTGACGTCTTCGAAGATGAGAACCAGAAGTAGAAAATACAAATAGAAATAGTTAGCCACTATCTTTTTCGGTCGTCTCAAATAAATTCAAAACAAGCGATAACGAGATTCCTTGCTGTCTCTTTCTTCCATTTGTTAGTTGTTACTCGGAGCAAGTGAGCAACTAACCGAAAGAGCAACGAACAGGTGTGTACGAAAATGCAAATGAGAGTCGCGAGTGGCGTCTCGAAGGAAAACCTTAGTGCCGAAGACATTTCCTGAGAAATCTTACATCGATACTTTTGCGCTCGTTTCATCGGAGTTAATTAAGTGGGGATATATGCAGAACGATAGGCGGCAACGCAACGATAGACATAAACGTTAACGTGTGGCGCTAGTAAGATATTTCCAAGCATTAACCAGGAGCAAGTGACGCAGAAAAAAAGTCACAAGAGAATATAACTCCAATACGATTGAAGAACAGAAGAAAGGCACAACTCTCGCGGGCCGTTCTTACCTAAACCGAAGAAATCCAAGGAAAAACAAAGAAGCTGACCCTATTTATTGAGGGGCGCAAAGAGAGCCGACGGTGAGTCTGACAACGAACAGAAGAACGCCAAGGCGCAGCGGCTTTCGCGGTTCAAAGCCTCTCACGCATGGCGGGCCTCTGGGAGATGAAGCGCCGCAGCCCAAGCAAAGCTAACCACCACGCGGAGCGAACCCAAGTCAGTGCGGGGCAACATACTATTAAGGCCAGCGCCAGACTGACCGAAAGAGAGTCCTAGGCGGGTGCATTTACCGCAGGAAGGCCCCCGCCACTCTGCACAAACACGCGAAAAACCGATCAAACAACCAAAAACACGCGGAGCTATGTTACTTCGCTCACTGGGCATTTGCGTCAATGCCTCAAGAATTGGGAGTGGCGTGCTGGGGGGTGGGTTGAGTACTATTACTTATATGGCAACTCAAGTGCAACCCCCTGAGAGTCCACCCAGTGAACAAGCGAGGCGGGCCGACAACATTGGGCGGACGAAAAAAACTGAAGCGAGGAGCGACCCTCTCAAAGAGACCACGCGGGACCAAAGAGAAAGAACAGACACACCGAGCGACAGACCGCTGGGCGCCCTCTCGTCGGGAGCCTTCGCCCCAGCGCGCAACAAATGAGTCCACACCAAAAGCAGGGCAGACCAATACCGAACCGCGCCGCGGTCTGTCATCTTGCCGCCGTCAACGAGCGACACACAAAGCGCGCGGGAGCGGCGCGAACGCCGCACAACGCTAGGGGCCAAACGATGCGGGCAACTTGCGCACCTTTTCGGATTTCGAACCATTTCACGAGCCTCGCTCCAAACCGACTGCAAAACGATAGACGAGAAAACGACCTAGGGGACTCGTCTCGGGATAGGAATAAACGCACCGAACAAGCAAAATTGCGCACGATTTTCACAGCCCGTCGCGTTTCTCTCTATCCTCGTCGGGGTCGCTAGGTGCCAGCTTAGGAATAAACATAACCGAAAATGGTGCGGGGCGTTTATTCCTAAACCGTTACGCTCTAAAATTCTGCATATATTACCCAGAGTTTTCGGGTGAGAAATCTTTATCTACTTAATTTGGCTGGCGCTCCTGCTGCTCGTGCTCAAAACAACTTCACGCGAGCTCAAATTTGAAAAATATCAAAGAGGGAAGATCTTCACGATTTATGGTCTTCTAGTGCTAATGTGTACTAAGTAACAGCCAATGAGCTGTTCTTCGAAATTTCTTCATGCTTTGAGGGTTAGCGAGCGATTAGTTGAAGTTGCATCAGTATCTGCTAGTGTTATGGCTATCAGTAAAAAATTATACTTATTACGCGCTCTACCATACCTAGTGTTCCTTTATTTTTATGTACGCGATTGCGGTATGATAGGTATTGCCACCATAGCCAAGCCCCAGCCAGCATGCTGGAATGTCGTGTTGGATCCTAGTTGTGTGCATGCTTCAATTATGTCTGCGGTCGTCAACGCATAGGCTCCTTCACCCGGTCGCAACTGTCCCTGTTGATTCGCATTGCCGCTAGATTCAGCTGGAACTATCGAGCGCATGTCGTTGGTAGTGAATGCAACGAGATCACTTGCCTGATAGCCGGGGGGCAAGTGAATGCTGCCGACGAACGGAAGACTAGCCATGGACATCAGTTGCGCTCGAGCGCTTTCAGCTGTCGGCGCAACGAACGGATTTCCACCATCGCCGAGTACAACTAAATCGGAATCAGAATTATATGAAGCATGCGACCTTTGATCTAATCGTCTGCTTTGATTTTTCCGCTGAGAGGCAAGAAGCGGAGATGCTTTTGCGGGCTGCTTGCCTTTCGTGTGGTCTACTTGAGCGTTGGGAGATGGAGATAATGCTAATTCGGCTGCAATTTTTGCCTTTATTGCAGACCTTAATCTGCTCGGTGTCCTGGAGCGGTTTCTCCCTTGGCCTCCACCATGATTCTTCGCGCCAACTTCTTGTGATAGTACGCCAGCAGGTCTTGTTATGCTACTAGCGACGCTGCTCATTACGGCACTGCTCTCGACATCAACGTCTGTGACTGACCGAAGCCGCCCCCGGTTACTGCAAGAGGACGAAGACGCTAGGGCCGGTCGCTCTCCAGAAACATTTTCGCTCTCACTTAGTTGAGTGAAAGGAGATGGTAGAGGAGTCATAGTACTCTGACCATACACACCAGGAAAGTTAACATCACGTGGCTTCTGCCCGCCATCCTCGCTCGTGTCCTGCAGCCAATCTAGTACCGTTTCCATCCGCTCGCGGACTTCCTGCATATCAGCAGCCGTGCGCTTCGGCTCTTTAAGATGTGCCCACGCCGTCCCCTTGAAGCCGCTCGCGGCAATTTTAAACTCGCCTGCTTTAGATTGGTCGAATTTCCCAGGTTGATGTTGTTGATCAGGCGGTGCTGCTTGGTCCGACGTCACCATGTCATTTTTCTTATCGTGGTACTTCTGATTCCCGGTGTTGATTTTTGATGTACTAGAAGGTGTGCAGATATTAACGACGCTGCTTCCTCCAGCAGCACCCCTGAAGACAAACTCAGGCGCATCTGCATTCATCCCCGTTGAAGAAGCGCTTCCCCTTTTACAAGAAGGCTCAAAAGCAGGCGCATCGATTCTCATCTTCGAAAATACTACTGAACGAGGAACGTCTTGTCGTTGCGCCTGCTGCGCGTCCACATTTACAACTGGCGCAATGAACTGGTGTTGTGTGTGTGTCGCTGTCGCCCTCGCATAGTCGACGTCATATCTACGAGAAACGGGCGAAGGACTGCGTGGGGGTGTCAACGGAACTTGAGTGGCCAAGGGTTCTCCATGACGCGACGATTCCGACGCTTCCAAGGGTTCACCACAAATCACCCAGGATTCGCTTCCCGCTTCAAAAGACTCTCTCCCGGAGGCTGGCCCCAAAGTCTCTCCACCTCTATTCACGATCATCCCCTGAGTATCTTCCCCGGTACAACTTCTTCTACTACCTTCTACTATAGCTACTTGTTCGAGTTTTGAGGTTAAGTACTCCACATCCACCCCCTGGTGTCCCGCTGAGCACGCAATTGGGAGGCTTTTAATACATTGGCCAGGATTGGACGACGGAGACGACGCAACAGTTATACTATGCCCTGGTCGAAGATTTGGTTCTCTGGAGTTGCTAGAACTAGAAGTGGTTTCACTCTGGCGACTCGGAATCCTAGGAGCACGAGAGCCCATTTTACATCTTGGACGAAAACGGAGGCGGGCAGGACAACTAGTTGTCACTGCACCCGCACGAGATATCGTGGCTTTATGTCGTTTCGCAGAAGAAGTGTAATATCTTAAGCGAAAGTAGTCGATAGTGTTCATATCCTTATCCACTACAACACCTCCAAGAAATTCGACTTCCGGCTCATTGTGAATATCTAGTCGATCTTGAGACACCTGTGGGGAACAAAACTTAGCCGTCCCTTTTGCCATTACTTCAGAGCTACAAACACTAGCACTACCACTACAAGAGGACGTAGTTCCTAACATAAACATTCCACTCTCCTGCAATGAGGTTTCATCAAGTTCTACTGTGTCATCCGCACAGCCCGTGTTCATCAACTCAATATAATTCTTATCTACCTTGTCATGATCCGTACCAACATGGTTATCATGAGGAATACTAGAAGGAGAGGACCCACCAGATTCTACAAAAGAAGAAAAAATTGTAGCTACGTTCGCTGCGAGTGTCTGCTCGCCTTGAAAGTCGCCACCACGAGTCAGCTGCGCGCTTGTCGGAGAGTATGCCGCTGCATGAGGAGATCCACTGCCACTTTGATGATGCTGGTGATATGTTGCGCCAGCAATGAACATTGCAGTTTGGTGCTGCTGTTGCATAGTAGCGCCTGTATACGATGGTGGAAATGCAAATGCTCCTGGTGATCCTTGAAAATTACAAGGCAGCATCATGCCGACGGGAAAGAATGCACCGGGGGGTGCTGGAAGACATCCGCGTGGCAATCCCGGAGGTAGTTGCACTTGTTGTCCACGCGGGGATCCGATGCTGGAGCTGGACGTGTCACCAGCAAGCAGCGACTGCCACGACGACTGCAAGCCACCGGCGGAAGATGGCGCACCTGTGCTACCAGTTGACCTGTCAAGCGCATCAGTATGCTTACCTACATGTGGATTGAAGACAGGGCTTCCGCAGTTCGTCAGCGCCACCGCATTTACCTGCGCATCTCCTGGCGCGTGAGGCGACGCTGCGCCATTACCACGCGGTTGCTGTCGCTGTTCTTGACCTTGCGCAAGGAACGGTTGCCGCGCCGTGGCTGCAGAATTTGGTCGACCGCTCCACTTGCAACTGCCCCTGAAGCTAGCATCGACTTCGAAGCTTGAAGATCTACTGGCGCCTTTCCGTCCCTCCGTTTCTTCACGAGCTGGGCAATCGAAGTCTGATGCACCATTCTCCTCGCCCTCTTCCTCGTTCAGCAGCTCTTCCGCAATGTCCTCGGCGCCCTCAAAACCTGTTTCTCTATTCTCATCAACGCCGGGAAGTCGGTTAAGGATGTTTCTGTTCCAATTCATGATACCTTGATAATCCAGAAGATCCCGCATGTCTGCAACACTAGACCCTGCTGCCGATGAAGTACAACTGGAGCCTGACCTGTCGCGACACCACACACAAATATGACAGTTTTCACAGCGAGCACCATCACGACACCCGCCCTTACGACGCACGTATCGGCACGGCGCCGAGCACTGGAATGGGTGCCCAAAACTTCCAAGTGACGCGGTTGGTGAAAAAGAAAGCGCGCCTCCGCGAGAGGAAGTAGAAGCAGCCCCAGCCTCAGCCTGGTTGATGCCGTGGTATATTTTTTGTGTGACACAATGCTAACATTATTTAATGTATCCATTTGAAATTGTGAACTTGAGGCTACAGCTATCAAAATTATGGTGCCAGTCGGTCGATCTGCCAAAAGAATAAACGATGAAGAAAATGACGAAGTTGTAGTGTTAGTTGTTGTTCAACGCTTTTTTAGACGATTGAAGATATGAAGTACGCTGCATAGACCCTCTTTGTCCTCGGTATCCCTTTTTCTCCAGAAGCACAGATGACATTTGGGGCATGCTGCGCCATCCCGACAGCCGCCCTTGCGCTTCACGTAGCGACATGCCTCCGCAGCACAAGTACTCGGATGGCCTGCAGTCCCTAAAGAAAGAACACCGGGTCCGACATTTCCATCAAGCGCGAGGGTCATGTCTCCCTCGATACTCAGCGCGGCTCTCTGAGCAGGCATGCATCTCTTTGGGTCTGCAGGAGGTGGAGTAGAATCATTATATTTGGGTGGATAAAAAAACAAACTTGATGTTGATCTTCCCCCATCGTATCATCATTGTCTTTTCCACACGAGTATTTTCCTTTCTAGTTGGTGTTGTCCTCTTCAATTGATTCACAAAGAAATATTTATATATGTACCAGGGAGGGAGGCCCCCTCCCCCCCCCTGTGGATGGATCTGGGGTGGACCACGCCAGAGGGGTCCAGCCTGGCCACCTTTGCGCGGTCTGTATGGTTGGCCACATGCAGCACGCCAAGGGGGTGGGTCCCGCCTTGCCTCCTCTGCCAGCTCTGTCGGGTACCGCAACACGCCAGAGGGCGCCAGCCTTGCCATCTTTGCCAGGTCTGCAGGGCACAGGCAACAAGGCAGCGGGGCCCTGCCTTTGCCAGGCCTGTAGGGGACACGCAACAAGGCAGCGAGGCCCTGCCTTTGCCCCCTTTGCCAGGTCTGTAGGGCACAGGCAACAAGGCAGCGGGGCCCTGCCTTTGCCAGGTCTGTCGGGCACATGCAACAAGCCAGCGGGGCCCTGCCTTTGCCTTTGCCAGGTCTGTAGTGTACATGCAACAAGTCAGCGGGGCCCTGCCTTTGCCTTTGCCAGGTCTGTAGGGTACATGCAACAAGCCAGCGGGCCGGGGCCCTGCCTTTGCCTTTGCCAGGTCTGTAGGGTACACGCAACAAGGCAGGGCCCCGCTGGCTTGTTGCATGTACCCGACAGACCAGGCAAAGGCAAAGGCAGGGCCCCGCTG